>JAWQUT010000022.1:1609687-1660351 GCA_033807755.1 Ellobium chinense
GGGGAGAAAAGGTGTGCTTTTCAGCACCACTTGAAGGGGTTCAAGTATGATTATGATATATCAATAGCTTACACAGGTTGTTGGTATAAGAAAACTGTGCATTCAATACAATGGTACAGGAGATTATGTCACTAGGTGCATTCACTATTAAGAGTTTATTTTAAAAAAATGCAAAAACGAACTTGTTTCTTCCTCACAGCTGGCATCTCTGAAAGGAGACATGCCAATTCAGTAACACCTGCCACTTAGAAACAATCACACTTAGTGTCATACATTAGAGAGTAACCAATTTATATAGACTGCTCACTTCCTTAAGGTTGCGATGGGTCAGTATCAAATGACCGACCAGAAAATTGGGTTAAAAGATATTCATACTCTTTTGCACAAGGCCGGGCAAGCTTACGAAAAATATACATGTATATAAGAAGTCCAGCAGGACCTGAAAAATCCTGAGTAAAGCAACTGTCGGAGTATCCGATTTCTGTTTAACCAATTTCAAACAGTAAGGAATGTTTTCTTCTTTTACAATACCACAAATTTCATTTCTAATAATACATTACTTACAACAATTACATATTATAATTGCACTGAATGTTTCAAAAGAAGTACTCCATTACAATGCNACTTGTTTCTTCCTCACAACTGGCATCTCTGAAAGGAGACATGCAAATTCAGTACCACCTGCCACTTGGAAACAATCACACGGGTGTCATACATTAGACAGTAACCAATTTATATAGATTGCTCACTTCCTTAAGAATCAGGTTGCAATGGGTCAATATCAGATGACCGACCAGAAAATTGGGTTAAAAGATATTCATTCTCTTTTGCACAAGGCCGGGCAAGCTTATGAAAAATCTACATGTATATAAGAAGTCCAGCAGGACCTGAAAAATCCTGAGTAAAGCAACTGTCGGAGTATCCGATTTCTGTTTAACCAATTTCGAACAGTAAGGAATGTTTTCTTCTTTTACAATACCACAAATTTCATTTCTAATAATACATTACTTACAACAATTACATATTATAATTGCACTGAATGTTTCAAAAGAAGTACTCCATTACAATGCCGGTACTGGTCGTCCCACTGGAGCACCATGGTCTTGCACACTCTACAGCCATGTACATGTACTCATTAACAATAGGCCTAAAATTCAGGAGACCTAAAAAAAACAGTCAGTGATATCAAAGTTTGCATGACCTGCTTAGTGGACCCAAATCTCTTCATCAACATGGTCAATACGTAAAGATCGAAGTGAATCATACTATCATACTGTGAAGCACTGTTTTATTGAATAACGTTTAATGGTACAGTAATTTAAAAGGGTATAAATGTCCTAGTGCCACCCCTTGAGAAATACAGATGTAAATATACAGCAGATTTTTGCAATATTGAACTTTCACGTACAGTGGAACCCTGTTTACATAACCACTGCTCAGCACAATCTCCTCCATAGCATACTGCATTTCAACAGTCCCAAATGCTTTGTTCCTTACAAACAGTACTCTGGATAACACAAAAACTCCCCAAAACACACCATCAGAACCTGGCCCAAGACACTTGGTGTTATCAGAGATCCATTATACTGTATTTGTCTGAAACATGTACCTCTACACAATGCTCTGGTCCCACACAATGCTCTGGTCCCAAGTCCTATACATCTAAATAAAATTTTTACTCATGCACTCAAAAACCTTACACATTCAAAACATTAGGCCATCAACACAGAGTTTGAGAATTTGACCTCTTTAACAACCACTGAACATTCATGGCAAGAGATCCATCATTATCAGTTTAAAAAAACCAACAAAAACCCAATAATTAACGGTTCCATTTTCTTGTGCTATTTAAGGAATAAAGGTAGACCTCCGCTTTGCAAAAAATTGTCTTTAATTAACTGGGCTGGAACTAAATGGAAGTGAAAAGACAGGCGCATAATGAAGATGGATTATTAGACAGCACAAATCAATGGTAAAATCAATACATAAAATTCAATGACCTGGCATCTAATGGTATGGTACTTTCCCTTAATTGATGACTATAATCAATGACTGTAATTACCGTATTTCAAAATTTCATTCCAGTGCAACAACCATGTATCTATTCCAGTGCAACATCCATATACTTGCAAATTTAGTTCTAAAACTTCTCTTTGCAAAGCTTAAGCTTGCTGCCAATGGTTTATCACTACCCTGGAAATGGAACTACTGTATAGTAAGAACTCATCTTCATACAATGCTTTAAAGCTGTATCCCTAAAAACAAAAATCATATTACAGTCGACTCTGCTTCATCGCAAGTAGAATAATCAGGCTTCTTTTTAATGGCAACATCCTCCAAAATAATAAAATGCTAGATTGCTACATAAAAGTCACTGGATAATTGTAATGCCTTTTGATAGCAACTTTTCCCATATTCCGAAGGGGTTGCGTGATGACTGTGATAAATCTAAAATCTTCACCATCCCTCTTCACTTGGTGGCTATGTAATCATTCTGTTACTTATGTAGTATTTGTTTTTTTCATAAAGAATTTTCATTTTCATACAAGGGTCTTTGGTAATTCTAAGATCAGGTGGAAACAACGACTAAAATATCTAGAAGACCTTGGGCAGAAAACAATTCTTTATAATATGGTCTTTTATTAAATTTGTGGTCAATCTATCTTTAAAATTATCAAAAGAGTTCTAAAACATCAATAAATACGCAAATGACACACTCATGATTGTCCTCACTATTCAAATCACTGAATCTTTAGTTTAACCACCCACTACCAACCAGTACTCACTCTAATTGATCAATCAGGCTTGAAAAGGAATGATAAGCCAAACACATCTCCAAAAGTATTCAACAATTTGGTAACAAATATTACCAATTTAGATCTTCCCTCATTACAAACTATACTGAAGTCTGCCTGAATGAACGGGCTTAAACTCACAAGTTCGGGTTGAATTAAATAATTTTCTTAGGTTCTTATTTGTTCCCCTTTGGCCATAAACAAATAAGGAAAGCAAATCTCTCTCAAAATGAACAGATGTATTTGGTCCCTTGCAGGTCAAATTACGCCAACCCAAACTTAGCAAGATGACATAATCTCTTGCCAACCTCCAAAAGTCCTGTATTTATCAGAGATATCAGATACTAAAATCTGTAAAGCATTCCGGTGGCCTCAATATATGTAAAGGAACAGTTATTATTGATCATTCATAATTTATCAATCAGTGAGTGTTGAAGGCCATCTCATGGGTTACACAGTTATGCTGATGTTGATATCAATGCTTATCTTATAAATATTAACACCATGGTTTTAAAAAGTAGCAGCATGAAACTTCTGACTAGTGATGCAAAAACTGATGATATCTCTTGGATTTTTCAGCCCATATTAGCCTAACGACATGGCAGAACAGAATTTGTGAAGCTATGGACCAGGCTTGAAGCTAAACCATCAAATGACATTGTACAATAGAGGACATTTCTTCAAGTAATAGGATTCTTGAGATAATACTTTATGAGTTTTACACTTCATGTACCACAGTAATAAAATAGCATCCAAGTTTACTATATCATAGTGTAATAGCATCACAAATGCAACAAACCCATATCATGAATTTACAGCATAAAAAGGGCCTTGGAACTGAAAGGATAGACTACCCGACAAAGCTGTGGTACACAAAGGGCCTGGCAATGCCTCAAAATAGGAAATTTCAAATTACAAATAAGTGGGCATCCCAACAAGACCAAAAAAAGGCCACACAATATCATATACACAGTAATAAATTGATATGATCTTTATCATACATAACATAAAAACAAGACAGAATGGCTCTCCAGTCATCTGAAATAACAGCACAAGAATAGCACCAACATGTAAATTACAGGTAACTCAAATAAGACATTCATTTCCATTTCATATGCAGCATCCACTTCTCATTTTCAAAATCAATACAGCACTCTCCACAACTGTGTTATCAGGGCTGATGTTAGACTCTTGAGATTCTAATTTAGGAGAGGTCACTCTGTATACAAGAGTATCCACTCTATTATTTTCCTCTCGCTCTCCATCAGAAATAGATCAGTTATATTATTGCACTGTGATGAGTCTGCTTGGAACTGGTCATAGCCAAATGCTTGCAGGTGGTTGTGGGCATCATCACATATCTAGTAACTGAAAGACAAAGAAAAATTAGGTGTTGTTATCAAGATATTCATACAAATACAGGTTCACAATAGATTTCGTGCTGCTTCTGTCATTATTAAAGATTACGAGCTTGGCAAACATAAACTCAAAATTAAACCTGAGTTTTGAGAAAACAGATGAGACAGGATGAACAGGCAAATAAAATGGAAAGAACAGATACACAAAAAAGGGAAGAAGTAAACAAGAGGGAAGATGACGTGAAGGAACAGAGACTGTAGGAGAAGAAGATATGATAAAAAAGAAAGGAATAATTAAACAAAGAATGTAATTTAATCAACTGAGTTGGTGTGTATTACCAGCATTACTTGGCTGCTGCACATGGGAATGAGCTACAAGATAAAGCAAACCCACCAGCCAGAAAAAATATACCGAGTGCCATTAGAAAGTATTCATGCAACCAGACAGGCCCACAATGATAGTGGTGGTGGTAGAAGAAATAGTGATAATGATGATAATGTGAAGGTTGTGTGGGAAGAAAAGAAATAGTGATTTTTGTTTATGAGTAGTTATCACTGGATATTGGAGACTGGATACTTCCAGATGGTGTTCAGAAATTATTAATTTCCCCTCAGTCACATTTTAAGTTATTTGCCAGAATTTATAGACCCTTGCCTAGGAGCAATTACCCCATTTGGTGACAGGTCTGTCTCCAAACAACCCTAAGATAACTTCCCAACATAAAGGACATCAGGGGTAAGTTTTAAAACCTAATTCGCTTTGGGCTTTGGTTGGTTATTTGGGGTTATTTCTAGTCCCATACAGCAGCCGTCCTATTTTGAGGCTTTGAAAATAAGTTCCCTAAATCAAGAAATTCAGGGATGAGTTTTCACTCTATTTCACTTTCCTCAGTAGCCCAGTAGAATCGCTGCATACAGCTGATGAAAGTTTGTTTTGTAACCAAGTGGGCTTCTAGCCTGGACTAGAATCCCACAAAGAATTGAGCATTAGGAATGTTTTATTGTATACTATAGTTCTGCCAAAACTTTATTAATTTTCCCTTTGAACTGCCAAAACTGACAGCAAATATCTTTAATAGTGTTTTAAATGAAATTTTAACAATAATGTGTTACAGTCAGCTGTTCTAAAGAACTTCATGGGACTTTAGGAGCATAGATAATGTTGCAAGTAAAGGGAGTTTTGATTATCCAGCGACTTTCATACAGAACTATAGCATTTTGTTATGCAAAAAATATTATGATTAAGTGGAAGTTGCAATTATATAGATTTCGATTAACAGTCGACAGCATTTTGATAGGGTTATTTCCCTTCTTTTTGTGATGAGAGACTGGTAGCTGGACAGTAGCAAAATGGCTAATACCAGACATTACAATATAATATATCACAAGCAAAGAAGGTGCACAAAAACTTACCAGTTGTGGTAAAACTTTCTCAAAGTGTTCAATGGTGACTCTGTTGTCTCCCTCATTCTGGAATTTCAAATTAAATATAATGGCCTATAAATAAATCTCTCATTAATTCATCAACTTACCATGAGCCCACTGGCCTATACATAAAAACAGTTCATTTTATAGAAAAAGAATTTGATTTGGAAAGGAAATAAAGGGAAACCAAGTAAGCATTAATCCAATTAATATTACCTATTAAAGCCTGGCTCTGTCATTTTTCACTGTTTGAGCTGTGTAGGAGGTAAATAAATGGAATGACCTCTAAAATGTTGTATCCACCTTTTCATGCATGAACTATTTTTAGACATAGTTACTTCACATTCTGATGAGTTTACAATAGTAACTAACATCTCTAACCAGCTGACAAAGAAGGGACACTATCAAGGATAGACACCACTGGAAAGATCCACACAAGAGTTCCATACCTTTGCCTGCTCAGCTGCTCTCGACAGTGCCTCTGAAAGAAAACATAAAAGACCATCTTGTATACCCTAAGTTTCTTAGCTCATCAGCCAACCTAAACATCCTATCACCCACTCTGCCAGTTCAGCTGAGATGCCAGATAGCAATTGACCTCCAAATTTTGTTGGCAAAATCCTATCTTCTTCACTTGACCATGTTTTTCATGTGCCAACGTCACCCAATTACCATAGGTTAATCAGCCTCAGACCTGCCTAGTTGAAGAATCAAAAATCTGTAACAAGGGAAATTTTTTTCAGTAATTTTACATAAAAATCTTTAACATCCAACCATTTTCAAAATATAGCACTTTTTTGTACTCACCACTTTTAGAAGATGATCGAGATAATCTAATGTTTCAGTTTCACACAAAAAAGGCTGCTACATGAATTCAAAACACTATTTGGGTATAATACAGTCTTGGTATCTAGCTGAATGTGCCTAGTCCTTTGACAAGGACAGGGCACAGGCCCCTTTCAGTCTCTACAACTGCTGGGGTGAGAAGCTTTGTTGTTTTTGGTTTACTACTTCTCGGTTTTCATCATAATCCATAATCTGAATGCTGTTTCCGTAACTCCGTAATTCGGAGTGGATTTCTGTAAGAATTAAGGAATTTCCATAACACTAGGCAGGTCTGTAGCCTGTACATAGATACCACTCATTACAGGAAATATGATATATGGGTGCATATTACGAAACAGAAATACTCCTTCTGGGACATATGGGTATGTCTAAGACTACTAAGAACAGTTAATGTTTGCAACAGAGGGTAATAATGTGTATATGTACGTCATATGCAGAGAAGGGTTTGAAAATCTTTCTAAAATACAATATGTACTTTTGAATGTGTTGATTACCTATGCTTGCATAGATATTTTCTTTTCTTTAATTAATTCAAAAATCATGATGATCTGATCAGTAAATACCATCTGTTATCTTCTGAACTGAATATGAAACAAAATTATTTTGGATAGTGATGCAGATTTTTTTCTGCCTTCCCCAGTCATCTCTTCTTTCTGTTTCTGGAAATGAGAAAAAAAACTTGCTCTAGCAATTTCTTGTAACCCAACTAAATATAACATTAGCTTACTGACTTGCTGTTTTTTTTTGTTTTCTTTTAACTGTGTGTGTCAGAGAGGAAACATAAAACACTTCTGACAAAGGAGCAGATGCCTCTATCACATAATTCAGTAGTGACCTATAAAATGAAAGTGCAAGTCACTCTAGTAGCAGCAGTCTCAAAACTAAACAGCGCTGTCTTGATTTCATTCACTAAGCCTACAAAGCTGAAGGGACTCATCATTTTCTCTCAATCCAGGACATACTTGAACAACACTAAGTATCTGCCAGGGGATGACAGTCATATTATGCTATCTAAAGGTTGATGATTGGCCTTATTTATCTCCCTTGTGTGTACCTCATGTACCAGTCAATTTTTCTTTACTTCAGTGTACCAGCTTTAAGGAAATGTAATTAAGCTATAGCAAAACTTCATGTCATAGGAAAAAGACTTGGGACTGAAAAAAATGATCAAACTGACAAGGTTGTGATACATAAAGTTTTAATTTAAATCATAAAAGGCGCAGATTTAACTTACCTTTGGTGAATACCCTAAGCAACTCTGTAACAAGCTCGAGAGCATTACCTTTCACTGTAAAAAAAAAATAAAAGCAATAACATATGAAAGTTGTATGGATAGATGTGTTTGAGTACAACTAAAGCAAAAAGTTAAGATTTTCTATAAAAGTAATTTTACAACAGTGCAAGTTGTCTTAAAGTCTTTAAAACAGTATTTTCATGCTTGATTACCCCATGTCTAAAATCATTAACCGTAAATATAGTTAGGATTATGAAAGCAAAATAATCACCGGCTCAAAACTTTGCGGAAACTCTCTTTAGTTCAAGATTGGTGCAGAAAATAATTATCTTCTAATTTGTGCGGCAGTGATTGGGTTTTTTACGACCCA
Organism: Ellobium chinense; assembly: GCA_033807755.1. Classification (NCBI taxonomy): domain Eukaryota; kingdom Metazoa; phylum Mollusca; class Gastropoda; order Ellobiida; family Ellobiidae; genus Ellobium; species Ellobium chinense. The sequence goes on from JAWQUT010000022.1 coordinate 1,617,716, forward strand.
GGGGCATCTTCAAATAGGCGTAATTCGCTTAAAAATAGCTTCTGAGACCTGAAATTTCGTGACTTTTCCTGAACATCATTTTCCTCATACTGTACAAAAGAAATCAATCAATTCCATCCATAAGTTAATGAGTGACCACCTTTTTCTAACTAAACCCCCCCCCCCCCCCNCCACTGATGGTCAGGTTATATAAGACCCAATCATTGTTATAGAGCCACTGGTGATCGGGTCGTAGGTCGTATAAGACCCGATCACCAGTGGCTCTATAACAATGATTGGGTCTTATATTACATTATTATTTTTACTAAGGCTTTCTAATATTGTTTTGGCTTTTAATACACTTTGTTAATGCACTACTTAACATCAAGATTTGCTGCTTCTTGTCCTGGCAAAGTTGTAGTCAGTGAAGTTTAAATAAGTCTTGAGTTGCACAACAGAGGGTGATGACAACAGAGAAAATATTTTTGACAGTTACATGGAAAATCACAAATCGAAGGTGAGGAAAAAAAAATTACTGTACTGTCAGGACACAGAGTTCGAAGGAGAAGAAGAGATACTGTTATAAGAAGATCAGCCACTTCAAGAGGTGTTCGTGAACTAGGTGAGGACCACTTTTAGTATCTTGTTCATTCGTTATAAATGTCATAAGGTACAAGGGATCTGAGGGTTTAAGTTATGTGTTTGTTAAGTGTTGTGTTGTCCTCCTGAAACATTATTAATGGATGACCATAGATCTACTACAGAAAAGATAAACCTATCAAACAACTCAAACTCAAAGTCTGTTCAGATATCTCACACTGCAAAATATATCAGTTGCATAATTAAAGGACAGAATTACTCAAAGAATGTACAAGATTCCTAACTGATTAACTACAGATCTATTACATTTGGTATAATGCTGTACATCAGCTTACTTTAAATAAGAAACTTCATGTAACAAGTTTTCTACCCTACCTGTGACCTTGTCATCTTTGAAGTGCTGACGCAGAACTTCACTGACTGTTTTCTGAGAAAAGAAAAGATGCAAATGATTTCAGTTGCAAAGTTTATAACTGTACTTTTATTGTAATTAATGTAATACAGTCGACTCGACTTAATCGCCCTCCCAGGGATGTCACTCACTTTTCGTGAAATTCTCTGAAACTTTTGCGGCTTCGCGGAAAATCATGTGGACTTGGTGTCTCTAATCTGAAACTTCTACTTTCAAAGAGCCAAATCATGTTTGAGCCCTAAATAAATCTACGTTAGACAATAAAGAAATAAAGCTGTCTCTTAAAAAATGAAGACGCATAAATTTACTACATTATTATACAGTAGAGAAATTGAGAGCAGACTTGCCAACCACTAATTATCGTGGATCATGCAGCTGATAAAGGCTGTTTGAATAAAACTCATCACATAGTTTGATTCTTCTAATTAGTCATTCAAACATGTTGTTCGTCAATTTCAGAAATTGAAGGCTAAGACAGGCTGCTTCATAATCTTCTTTCTCGAAGTGCTTGGGTTGTAACTTGATAAGTGAAAGCTTCATTTGGAAATCCCCTAGATACCACTAGGGTGTCCTTAAAAGGTTTGCTGCATATATCTCTTGCTTTTCAATAAATATAATGATTCTGACTATCTCCGCAAATCAACATAGATCTACGTGTTCTGCAAAGTAGACCAGCCCACACACCGACCCAGGAAGACGAGCAAGAGCAACATGTTCAGGCTATTAGCCAGTTCTAGTGCTGCCGAAGATAAACTAGGCCTACAAGGCAATTTGTGCAAAAGAATGCGTGCACTGGAAAGCGTGACGCAGAATTTGTGTGCCTCGTGTGGTTTCCATACTGCAAACTGTAAATGCGTTTTCAAAACCAAAATAATCGCTTCCACGACAGTTCGGAATTTACGAAACACGCTTACTGAGGCCGGCAGTGACCTGTCTAGCCATGTTACGGCTGTACTGAAACACCTATGTCTATTATGAATGCTGATCTATCCACATGGTGGCTGTACCGAAACTTCCTGTAAAAATTCAGATCTCGGGAATATACTTCTTCCGAGAGTCGCCACGGGTTCACGGAACGACCTCGGATGGCATTCTCGGAGCTGCCAATGTTCTCGGATTTCCGAGAATTCTCGGAAGAGTGGCATCCCTGCCCTCCACTTAATCGCCTTGTTTCCCAGGGAACCGAACTTTTTCTATATAAAAGTCACTGAATAATCGTCTCTCACTCCGGATAACTGACTACTCTTCAGCGCCCGTGAATTCAAAAATCAACGGTTGAAGGATTACAGTTGACAAACAAATATGAACACAGACGATTTAACTGCGCGACGGACGGCAGACCAATTGACTGAGTGACAGCTGCCACACCGAAATTAGTTTGATAAGCCTTTCCTCCCCACTCCCCCTGTCCCCTTCGTCCCATGCCACGCATCACTGCCGTCGCCCATCCAATAATGCTAATGTGCCGAAAGCCGTAGAGTCTCCACTCACCATGCCTTCCGTCTCAGTGAGGCGGAGAATGTAAACATCGTATTGGTGGATTTCGGCTAGATCAGAGAACGTGTCATGTGGATGAACGGTCGATCCCGACTGTGCCAACCTACTCCTTATTGTCTGTTGAGCTACTGCAAGGTGGCCAATGACAGAGATCGCAGAGATCAAACATTCTGTGCACTACAATATCGTCAAACTCGAGTCTATCCTGAGTCTGGTGACGAGAAGGCGTCAATGCATGACATTAAAGAAATTTAACCCCATTACCAAAAATATGGCTTAAATTACCTTCTCTGCTTAATCTTCTACTTTTTCCATGATTCCGAGGAAGGGTGATTAAGCAGAGTCAACTGTATGCTACAGATAACATTAAATAATGTACAAAATCTGTGACACTGACAGACTGGGCTTTCTCTAACAACAGCACCGATTTAGTCGAAATTTGGAATATCCCCAATATTCCTATCTAGTGGGTTAGGATTAGGAACAGGGTACTTTTTAGAAAAGAGAAAGTATAATTTAAGACAGCCAGTATTTTCTCCAGGTCTAATGAGTTGACTGAGGGGGACCGTCCCATCCCACCCTGCTCAGTTCTTTCCAGGACCCCGCTGCTGTTTACTAGCTAGGATAGCTCACTGCCTTATAACTTATTAATCCAATTTATATTTGTAAGTAAGTACATCTGCCTTGACTGATGCAGTTGTCTTGAAATCATGAGAAAGCAATCTTGGCCGCCTTTGCTTGGGAGCATTCTTTTGAATAATCCAGGAATAGGACTATTTTGATGGCATCACTTCAGTGATAAATGAATTGTATTTGTATTGATGGACAAACAGTCCTTTCCCTAGAGATAGCCCATTCTTTTGCAGTTTGTAACTACACTGATTCATTGTCTTTCTTAGCTTGCTTCAACTGATGCTCATGTTTGTTAGGCCAGTGAGGTCACTGTTCACTGTCACCTTAACTGTTTACAACCCAGTGCACATATGCATACATTTTACGCGGGGACAGTGACCTTAGTACAAGAAAAGACAGGAGTTCCGATGGCACTCTCTGTATCTATGAAGAGCCTCTCTTATAATACACCTTACACAGCAATCTAGCCAGTAATGGTTAGGTTTGTACATACATACAGTCAGTGAGAAGGATATAAACTGGAAATTGGCACACAAAAAACTCATGTTTTGGGGAAGTCTGAAATTCATGGGACAAACACAAAAAGTGCGATCACATAGTGTGGAGAAAACACTGGACAATGGTAATAGCTTGAAACTGTCCCGAGTCTGTACAGGGTGCTTTTTCTTCCCTAACTTTACTAGTATCCTTAACCCTGCCCTGAACCCTAGTCCAAATCCAAGTATGAGGTATGATAATCTCAAACTTTTTGATGAGCACAATCTTTATCATTTCTGCTGCACGCTAATTTGAAACACTGCAATGGCCAACATTGCAAGTGCAACTGTGCAACACATTGGCAATGCTTTTAAATGGAATAGTGTGTCTAAACATCAAACTGCTAGCACTTGGTTGTATATGCATTGCTTCGCAGGGTACCCACTGCTCTTTGCCCTGCAGAGGACTTCTTGAACTAAAAGTGGAACAGGTTTTTGTGATGATGTCCTCAAAAGGGCTTTCTCTAACAACAGCACCAATTTAGTCGAAGTATCGATATAGATAGTCTGTGACCTGTCTATGGCTAAATGAACTGTATCGTTATCACTGCGGTGCTGTCCTTTGACACTGCCCTCAAAAGTTCCTGAAAACTTAGACTAACCACTTTACTGAAATGGACATGACAATGTCCAATGTAGCCTAGACTAGCCCTAGACTGAGTAGACTAATGAACTAATCCCTGAACTAGTCTAAGTATTTTCACTGTTTCATGCACACTTTAAGTAATTTGTCATATTCGGCAGCAGTATATTAAATGGTTTGAATATGCTTTAGGTATAATACTATAAACTACAGCTGCNAAACTCCATAGTACGCCGATGACTGGTCTGAGTCATTGCCAAATAGGGGAAAAACAGTCACTCATCATACAAAAATATTAACCATAATCATTCTATTACATAGTTACACAAAATGACAATACTTTTGTATTGAAAAATGGTTCAACTTTTGTACAGGTTACAGATATTACCTTTTGACTGACATGTTGTGGAAGAAATTTGCATTTGAATGTGTAAATACGCTGTAAAATTCTCTCCTGAAATCTATCACAAATGAGGGTTTACCACTTTGAATTCCACTGTACCGTTAAAATGCCCAATGCAAACGAATATAATACATTCACGCGTAGAGGAAAGGAGTGAGAATATCGTGTGACAAATTTTACTGCTGCCTTTTTTTTTAGAGAGATATGTTTAATGCTCTTAGTTTTATTTAACTAGTGTGACAGATTTCATGTCAAAAATCACACAAATTTTAAGAATCGAACTACGCAGCTGGGATACGCTGGATTTGTTTCAAAAGTTGTGAAAAAGAAGGAAAACATTTCGTCACGTCGGTTGTGACCTAGTATTTCATGTTTTACATCGACAGTTACCTAAGTTTAAGCCATCGTTGCGAAAAATTCTAGTTTCCTGTCCATTTTTTGTACACTTAGTTAAGTTTTTACGTCAGTTTTATGTTTTAAAAATACATAAAATGCGAATGCATACGATTTAATAATACTTAATGTAAAGATAATATACGATACCAATTTTGATGGAGAAATCCAATACGGTTATGGAAAAAAAAAGGTTTTTTCCAAATAATATGAGTTTTTAAACAAGGGCAGTAACTCTTTAAAACGAATGACATATGGTCTCAAACTCTGTTTGTGGGCAATTTGTGCTCTGTTCTACAACTTTGCTTCTTCGTAAAGTATTGAATTCAGTACCTAATAAGAACTTATTGCTGTGGAATTCATCCGATGATGTAGTATTAGTATGTTTAAACAAGGGCAATAACTCTGCAGGGTATTGTGCGGTATTAATAGTATTTCATTTCTAGCTAGTCTGTGACCTGTTCTACAACTTTGCTTCTTTGAGACATATACAATTTTAAGTAGATAAGAAGTTCTGGGGAGGTACAGAAACACTGTATAATGCGCGAGAATGTGCCACTGTGATAGATTTTCACTATCCTTATTTGGCAATGACTCGTCTACGCCGATGACTGGTACAGTCACTCTAGACTCCCTGCCTAAAGTATTTTCATGCACACTTTAAGTAATTTGTCATATTCGGCAGCAGTATATTAAATGGTTTGAATATGCTTTAGGTATAATACTATAAACTGCAGCTGCCTATCAGTCTGTAAGCCGTAAAATGTTTTGTGTTGATATCTTCTTACTGCTTTGAACGTTGCGCCAGTGTAAGCCATGTTTACACTTTCAGCCTTGTAACGGAAGTGGTCTTACGGTTTGTTATTACTAACCTACAGATGTCAAATCAGCACTGACCGGGTAATTTTCTAAAGATTCCTGTTTCTAAAATTAATTAATGAAAGCCAATCAGTCAAACCGTTTGTGATCGTTCGTACTGGGAATCGGCGTCCTTCCCTTTTCTGTGACTTATTTTTTTTTTCTCCATAATAGTTGATTTCGGTAAACTTTGGCCACCTTCGCAAAACAAACTGGCAATAGTCGAGCCACCGAGCGGAAAAGGATAATCGGAGAATAGCCATTATTAGGATTAGGGTAGTTCGACTTCAGGGCTAGGATTCGACGGAATCGATTACGGACTCGAATACCAAGGGAAGAAGGTTAATTTTATGGAATTTCCGCGTGTACTTCTTCGAGCAACTAAAAAATTATCACTAGATTCTACATGAGCTCTTTTAAACTGTATTTTTATGCTGTATATAAATAAAGGATTACACATGTATACTTGGACAGAGATCCAATAATTAATATGACAAATGGAAGTCTTGTAAACGGAGTTCTTCCTTTTTTTCTAGGACTCGAAGCCCAGGTAAAATGATTCAATGATTTCGTCCAGTATAGTCCATTACTAGTCGCCACTTTTGTCTTGTGTGTAATTGCAAAGCTAGGAGTTGGATTTTTTGTTTTTGCGAGCGTAATGGATTCATTTTCTAGACTTTGAAACAGGCACTAGTTGATAAGTGTGGTCTCGACTAATTTATCGATATTTACTTATTATCGATATACTGATAATCGACAGTACACCAGTTTGCCAGATTTTTAAGACGGGCTTGAAGAAAATTTTCATTGTTTCGACATGCAAAAAACACACTGATGGGTTCAAATCGTCACATAGACCTATAGATGTACTATATTTAGCTAATATTAGTACCTCTATGCATAGACCTAACAATTAAAATTTAATACTTTAACAGCCGCCGGTAGAATTAATTTACATTTTGCAATTTTAACCCACTTGTAAATGAAAACGACACAAGAGGGTCGTTATTCTTTTATCTTAACTGTTTATATTTTCTTGTATCAGCATTTTCCAGCATTAAAACATTAATAGATCTAATTATTTTAAAAAATGTTATACACTACTCGTATAGCCTACCAGGTGCAACATGGATCGATATGAGAGACAGTCCTGTGAAAATCCATCTCTGCTCAACCACATGACCCACGTTGTATTTTTGTTTTGCCACAAGACTTTCGAAAATTTCTACAACAATCCCGGGTCCACCAACTTGAAAGGGATTTTGAGCTGGCCACCATGAGCAAACATTCCTAATGTATTATTGTACCACTGTCTGCCTGAACCCCTTCATTACAGCATTTCTGGTGCTTATGCCATGAAATCTCCACTAGCCTATCTGTACCGCATACAAATAATCTGTTACACAGAAATATCACGGGCAGGTATGTACTATGGATATATTGGAGCGCTACACCCGAGACGTGACGGCACTTTTAACAGCTTGTTTGTAACAAGGGTAACATCAGTAGCGAAAAGGTTCAGAGACTGAATAGCAATCACAATGACTGTGAGCTTTATTAGCAGTCTTTATCCAAGGAATACACGTAGTCATAACATGGTGCATTATACTTTACAGAGTCAATCATTTTGGATAATAAAGACAAGAAACTAAAGAACATATCATATAGACTAATATTAGCCTGCATCTTCAGTGTTCGCATGCAAACAATTTCATTATAAAAGATATAAAGAAAAAAATGTTGCACTTTCCAGCCTGTCGGAATGGAAACAAACAGCATATTATATGTTGATTTTCTCTTGAACCGCACCCAGTCGGGGAGGTGGGAAATGGGAAGGATAAACTCAGCTCAGTCATCGACATGATGAACAAAAACAATTAATCCTTGTACTAAATTGCTTTCAGACTAGATCTATCACTCACAGAAAAAGATAAAAAAAATTTAATCTGTAGTCACCACTGGAGTTTACTAAGAGAATGAGATGACTTGATTCAATGAAACTCATTAAAGTGGGAAAAAAAAGGGGGGGGGCATGGCGTCGGCTACTCACGACAAAATGACAACGCGAAGTACTCAATCCCATCGACTGGGAACCATCTTTAGAAACAAAACCTGTCCGAATTACAGAATATAAATATAACAATGTATTGTAGTCTATGGTCAAATCAAGTGTGTAGTTCCTGTGGGAGGTGAGAACAAGGTGTACTTGGGCAAGGTGAAAGATATATAGATGGTTAAACAATTCTGACAAAAACAGACCTATCAAAAAATTAACAGCTATGCATCTTTTCATAACTCATGAACTTAGGCTTCTATTATTCTTAGTTTGAGAAAGAAAAGTCTTAGGCATCAGCTATAATCCCGCTCCCCCTCCCAACCCCCGACCCGCTCCCGTCCGCTCCAAAAAGAATCGTCCATTAACTTTAAGAGTTAAATAAAACACTAAAATAAAATTTAGACACATTAACACAGAGAATAGATATATAAAGTGGCAGATTTCACTGATCTAAAATCTTTTGTCATAGCATAAAGATCAAATATTTAAAATAAAAAAAAAACAAAAAAACGCCAGAGCAGATGTGTCAGACACACACCGGGCATGCTGTTCTTAAATATGTGCTTTTACGATTTATAGCTGCTGGAAGATGCAGTGTTAATAGGCAGCATCTAGCTGGTGATATGTTAATATTTGCTTCATTTTGAGGTAGGCCTAATTAAATCTGAATTACTGAAGTTACCAAACTTTTTTTTTTTTTTTGTTTTGCGTGGGAGACAGACTGTCTCGAAACGTTCCATGACATCCTTCACTATCATTGGCCATATCCATAATCCATACGTTAGTTAACGCGCTTTGGTAACCACGGGAGACTCCCAAAACACTAGCAGTGTTCACTATTGTTGACGCAATACGTTAATTTATGTATGAAAAATGCATACGGTCACGACACTGCGAATATTTTGGAACAGAAATCAATGTGGTCAGGACTATTGATAACTACCATCTCCCATCCCCCACCACACCCACCCCCACTCTACCCTACACTACCCTACCCTATTGCGTGGAGGGGAGCGAGGATCAGGGTGCAGAAAGTCGATCCAGCAACCACAAAATGGCTAAAGTATTATGGCGGATAATAGGCAGGATTTATTTATTTCTTGAGGGCTGGGGAGAGTCGTCCAAAACGTTGACAGTCGAAGAGGGAGCAGCTACGTTCTCATTATGTTTCATTCACTAAGTCCCTAGGACAAAACACGGAATAGAAGACTTTCATCTGTGCATGCAGACTGTATCAACGAGGCAGAATCACACGTCACAGAGCTATCTCTTCCCACACCTCGAAAAAAAACCCCAACTACACAGTATTACTCACAACCCAAATCCCCTTATATTCTGAAAAACTCAGGTGGATCCCGATGCGTAATACATATTATTTATAAACACGGGTCAGGGTACTTTGCACCGCTATGCACTCTTAATAGTCTTAGTAAACTGATACGCCGATAGCCAGGCCTTGAAAACAAGATGAGCTGAGCGAAATTCACGAGCCAAAAACGGTCAAAACAAATCACTATAGTCTAGCGGCTCGGAAAATTGGTCGCGTCAATTTTAGAGTACACACAGGTTGGACGCAGATGGACAGGACTATGTCGAAGCAGAGGAAAGAATGGTTTTCTGCAATTCTTTGTCTACTGTGTCACTTGTGAAATCGTGAAGACTTACTGGAGACAGCATGATGTCAGCAGTCTCTAGTCTATAGGGTCCTCTACATCAAGATCTGCTATGCTGCCCTAAGATTTTACAAGGATGGTCCTGACGTGTTGATCTTCCATGCTAGGACAACGATCTTTCTCTGCAAACTGACAAGCTAAGTACACGTGTTGCCTGCTCTAAACTGCTCTTCATCTTTCATTTCTGTCTTCGGAATCTTTGGTATCTTTGTCGTTGCCGTTATTATTAATTATCATTATCATTATGATATCAATGATATTATCAGTCTTTCAAATCAGCAGTCTTGCCTGGAAGAATAAGACTCATACCCCTTACCACTACTCATGCTTGTTACAACAATCGATACCCTCCCTGAACCCTATTCCTAACCGAAATCTTTAACCCCCTTATGCCAAGATCAAGACAGAAACGTAATCGAAGCGAGGCCCTAATCCTAATGTCCGTGAAAGCAGGAACATCAGATATCAGTCTCATTCGAATTCCATCCCAGGGCCGTAACTAGCACCCCTGCGAACCCTGCAATGCGGATTTGAGGTGGGGGCACGGGCATCAGGGAGCCCCAAAGAAAGGGGAAAAACAGATCTAAAAGATAAGACAAAAGGAGGAGAAAAGAGACTTGAAGATGGAGAACTCCAAGCGCTAGAGGGAGGGTGTAGTGAGGGGACGAACGAATCCCTACGGCCCTATACGCAGGAGCTAGAATTAGACTAGAAAGAATAGGCCTATCAAGTTTATTATTGTGCCATCCTACAACATGCTCCTGATTAAAGAGATTAAAGGGGGATGATTTTAATGGGGTTGGTATAAAAGAGATAGGGTTTTTTTTTTTTTCGAAACTCTACACAAGGAAAGAAAAGTTTAGTTTTCAGATCTTACAATCATGTTTTTCGCTGCATGTTGTAGGATGGCACACATATGGAAATCCTCCCATGTTTGGATAAATTACTGAGGTTTCGGGTAAAAGTTCATATAGTCTACGAAACTGAGTTTTAGCTTTACACAGTTGCCTTACTGCCAGTCAAAATGTGGTTTATGTCGCCAACAGAGGAACTAAGATAATATCAGATTCTGATGGTGATTTGGATCTTCGGGTTATAAACTTGTTTATTGTGAAAAGCGAGAAAATTCCGTACACAAAACTGCTGGTTTGAAGGCAAATGATTAGTAATTGTGGATCAGTTTCAGCTTTTGTGAGGCACATTAGATGATTTCTATCGTGGGGAGGAATTAAGAGGACTTCCTATGAAGAAAGTTGTTTTTCAATCGCGACATTTTTTTTTTTTTACACATTGCAAGAGGGTGACCTCCTTCCGCTTTCAAACCACCATAACTCGGGTCAGAATATTGTTAGATCTAGCCCAAAGGGCCAAAACAGTTTAACCTTATGAGTAAACATTATGCTCTATATCACATCAAGAACTCATTTGGTTAAAAAAAAAAAAAAAGAAGGCCACTTCAGCTTCATTTTGACAAGCTGCACTCTAACAACATGCATTTACCTCGTTGTAAACTCCTCTTCGAAAATTCATTTTAAAGTGGATAGATCTAGTATTTGGGGATATATAATATATTAAAATTTGGGAAAGATTTCCGCATGCAACTCAACATACTAAAGAGGGATTATTTTGATGGGGGTGGTATAAATAAAGTGGGGCATGGTTTTTTGTGGGGGAAATAAAGAAAGAAAGAAAGGAAAATGGCGAGTAAGTTTGCTTCTTCAATATTGCGTGCTTGCGGTTTTTCATGTTATGGCATATGGTCATTATGACATAATGATACACATTTGAAATGGTCTGTGAATATCTGAAAGAGAAAAACACCATACATAATATTAGTAATGCACAATGTGGATTAGAACCTGTGACCGCCAAGTCCTTAGTCTGCGGTATAGCCGATATCACCAAATGACGAGTTGTAGGTTAGTGGAAATTTGTTGCTCATATACTAAAATTGAAAAATAGCGCCATATTAATGAGTGCACATGCTTTGTTTCATGAATATAAATGTAAAGACAGGTAGAAATCTGTGTTAAAGTCAGGATTTTATATCCTAAAGTATTATCAGAGCGCATGTTATTTACATCTCGAATTCCCGTGACCTCTCGCAATAAGCGCGAGATATGCAAATTTTAAGGTCAAAAAATACAAAAGTTGGATCCGGGTATATAAACAAAACAAAATACCATAATATCCAGGATTCCAAGCTATTTTCAAGGGAGCATCAGTCGAGGCGAGCGTAAAAAATAGGTTGAATCCATATAGGTACATATAGTGCCAGGGGGGCTCCGCCCCCCTGCGACCCCCCGCAAACGGACGCTCCCAAGGTCGCGTCCTTGTACAGTACTCCGCAAAAATATCTATCATTGTTCCGGCCAGGGAATAAGTGAAACTTTTGGGTCTTACCTCGTATTGAATGAGGTCGGGAAAATGGCGTCCCTGGAGGCCGCCGAATCACCAGTTCGCCTAATGAAATTGGATTTATTACAAAGATTTTGAACCAAGCACCTTTTTAGTTCAATTTTAGTGAATATTGATTTGGACACCAAACCTCCAGAAATATATTTTGCGTGTGTAGGTGTTATAATTAAAATTTGGCTGTGAGTTGCATGCGGAAATCTAGCCAAAATTTGAACGATTAGAAAGGTGAGTGATAGCGAAAAACAGAGCAAGATAACAGTATTGTAGTCCCTAATTCCTGTTCCCTTTGATAATACTGTACTAAGAAGGTTTATGAATCTCATATCCAAGCCTTTGCCTGGTCACGGGACTTCACATTCCTTAAGGATGGATTTCCATATGTAGGCCATCTTACAACATGTTCCTAACCAGTCCCAATAAACACACCAGCGAGATATCATTTTGATGGGGTTATTTTAAATTAGAAGGGCTTGGTTGCTTGTAGCGGATACACAAAGATAGAAAAGTTGTCGTTTTCAGATCTTGCAATTTCGTTTTTTCGTACATGTTGTAAGATGGTTGATATGGAAATCTTTCCACACTCGCTGATCACCAGCATCCTGACAATAGATCTTTCACTGCTTGTGGCCAAGTAGGCGGCCCATTTTCAATGGCGTCGAATGATTCAATCGATAGGAGTTAAATGCATGCTGGGAGTGTTAGGCTCTTAGGGCATGCCCGTTCCCCACTCTTTCTTCCCTATGCTGGCAATCGGAACTTAGCTTTGAGCACACAAGTCTAGTTCTAAATTTAGATCTTGATCTTCTCCTTCTTGACGTTCTTAAATTAATATTTGTTCCCGGGCTTGTAGTAGATCTATTCAGACAATTCCTTGACTGTGCAAGACCACTCAAACTACTCAAAGATGCTCATTCTGAGGTTAAACGTTTGGGACTAAAATAGTATGGTTTAAAAAGGGGATATTTAAATATGTTAAGGAGTCCAACTTGGTAGACTTAGACTATGTGTTGTTATAGAAGAATACATACAAAATATAGTTTACTGACAAAGACTGAGCCGAGGAAGGAAAATCACTTTTCATTTACATGGTCACATTTCTTCCTTCTTTGTTCACACATAAAACAGAATTTATTGTACTCAAGTCCTAAATAAGTGAACTATTGCACCGAGCACAGCCATTGGTCACCACTGACTCTTTAATATGCTGAGCGTAAACTTTTCCTGAGGTTAATGAAAGTTTAAAATGAGAAAAATCTTGTCAGTATCACCAGTGGTTACAAATTTATCATGGCATTGTTGGAACTATGGCTTGCATCTGTAACTGAAAGATAGCAGATGGCACCGTCTTTTTATTTTTATTTTAGTATCTCCACCATCTTTCTTATGTTCTCTTCCTCCCCTCCCCCCTCTTTTCAGCTTGTATAGAATGATGTTTAAGTTATGTCCTTTGTTGTACATTGAGACCTTATGGTAGTGATCAAGAAGATACTGATTCAAAATTTGGACGTGAGCTGTTACAGTAGACAATACAATGTTGATTCAGTTGACTCTGAAAAGCTGTGGCTGAATCGTTTGTTCTTTGGAAGACACTCGCTCCACTTGTCTAGGCTTGTCTACATTTTGGACGAATAATACTTGGATAGAGATTAAAATATATCTAGAATGAAATTGTATCCTTTCTTTCCTCTTGTTTGTGGCTATAACTTGACTGGTAGTAGCTGGTTTTGTCTGTGAGAGTAGTTATAGTCTTATGTTTGCTTCAAAACAGTTCTCATCTGTAGGCCTGTTTTCAGTCTCCCCTTGCATTTTAGTTGCAACATCACCAAAGTAGCTTCATACCTTTTGTAGTCTACTCTAGTCGAAAGGGATAGCCATCCCATACGTGATAGGTTTTCTTTTTCTTGGTTCTATTATTCCAATGTTTATCCCCTAAGGATGAATGACTGGAATAATCGACCAAGAACTTGCATAATTAAGAATTTAAAGAGGATTCGACACATTCACATTTTAAAAGCACAAATTTTCAAACGCAGGGTCTCTGGAAAACACAGTGTTTTCACTCTTTAGTTGGTTGTATGTATGCCAGACCATTTGTGTACGTGATCAGCTTGTCTTTGTTATCGTCGGGATCCTGAAAACACGTGGACAGCCTTAACTCTGTAATTTCCGCCAGCCTTGCTTGATCGAGGTGAGATTGGCAGCAGTTAACAACATGCGGAAAGGATAACCTGATGACTCTGTGGACGACAGTTTCAAAGTCAGTATGGCACATCCAGGATAAAATCTGCTAGTTTGATGGTATAGTTGGTTGATAAACATGTATATCTTTTCATAAGTGCTGCGTCTCTTTGTCAGAGATAAGGCAATACATCAATGGTAGAAACTCCCCATTTGCAAGACCGTGCATTATATATGACCGCAAGAGGAAAGCCCGGCAAGATTTAAACCTTCCATGGGCGAAAATGTCTTCAGTACTGTCACCGCATAGCGTAATGATGTTGTCATGTGATAAGAATTTCAATTTCTTGATCATTCACAAGAACAAAAGGTACCACTTTGCTGGTCCTGATATTTTGCTGTACGAGTTGTTGATGCCGCTTTTCTCTAGCTTTAGGCTTTGCTGGATATCATTTCCTTCATTCCCTGTAAATGTTGGCAATATCTGATGCAGAATTCTGAAGTCTGTAAAATCTCTGTATTTATCAGCTTCGAGAGACACTGAAAAGTGTCGTCAGTGGCTTTTTGCTTCACGGCACCATGCAGAATTCTCATTTCTTGTATCCTTTTAGTAGTTAATCTTTGGGCCTCTTGATTATTGGGGTTGCAGATTCCTCCGTTACCAGCCTCGACTTGCGGCTGCTCACCGTTCAGTACAAGGCTACATCTGTAGCTTGCAAACTTCTTTTCGTCATTCTGTAACTAATGCGTCGACGACAATTCAATTCACCCCCTTTCTGTGTATTATTGAAGCCATGACTGCAAGTGAATAATCCATTTTTAAAGTTTTGATTTATAGGAAATATGTTTTGCCTTGAGAGGGAGTATATTTTTTTTNGTGAATGATAAGTGGCTTTGAAATTAACATCGAGGGAAAAAATCCACTAGGAATTATAACTTTGTTTCAGGACTGGAGTCCAACAGTTTTTGTGCGTAAATAAAGAAGCGTATAATAAGATGATAGGAGAAAGTGTTTATGAACTGTTAAAATTACACCGATTGTTAAGAGTACCACTATTTCTGTCATGAATTCTGGTGTAGAAATACATAACAATTTATTACAAGAGAACAACAGAGACAAAAATTGCCTGTGTCGGTATGTTGTTTATTAACAACTTTTTTGGCCATTCTGAATAATCAGTCTTTGCAGTAGCACTTGTCAGAGTCGTGGAGAACCAGGGGGTGAAGTAAAAAAAAATCATGGAAATAAGGGATTTTAATGGTGGAATCCACTCGCATACTCTGTAGTGGGATATGGAATATTCTGTACTAGGACCATCTATGTAGGACACAATGCCACGGAATTGAATGCTCTGGTCTCGTGAGGTTTGCGCGGAGGTCTGATTTGTGAATTTTTGGGAAGACATAAAATAAGAATTCTTTTAAGTTCACCTATAAGTATGTTATTTTTTAAGGTTTCGGAGATATCATTTGGAGGACATGGAGTTTATTGATTTGGTCTGCCAACAGTGACAAACACGTAAGAACGGGTTTGAATTGAAATGGTTTGCATCATTTTGTGGTGGATCTGGACAGAAGAGCTTGAATACCTGCCAGACAGGTCTCTCTTTGGAGTACCATAGCGGATGCTCTCTTATCTGCAGTTCCTATGATATAAGATGGATCATTTGTAAAGATTTTAAAGAGTTTCTTTCTTCTAATGATAGCCAGTTGGACAGGTTGTTGGTACGGTAAGCAAGTGTGCTTCATGCTCCATTCTGTCACAGAAAGGATCCAGTGCGGCACTCTTGTCCGGGCGCATGGATCCATTTGCTGGGAACATGCAACTTGGGAGAGATATTGTGAGGAAACAATCACAGTCATCATGAAAATATTCCTTAGGTCATAGTCGGCAAGTAAAAATTCGTGTGCCCTCAGGAACTGATCATGTTCAAAGTACTTTGGGGTGGGGAAGTGTCCACGTCCATTGAAAATGAGAGAGGCAGTTTCAGGGCCCAGCGTCGGCCAAATGAGATTCATTACGTGCGTTTCAAAGTTATATATTATGTAAGGTAATTGTTCCATATTAAATTGTTTGTTTCCAAAGATGCTCGGTGGCGCGACGCAATCTTCTTGAGGCGACGCAATCTTTTCTTCACGGAAGGTACTTGCAGAACGTGTCCTGCAGGAACTGATTATGGTCAAAGGTCTTTTGGTGGGGATGTATTCCCATCTCTTGGAAAAGGGAAAGACAGTCTGACTATCTGCCAAGTACGGTTCGCCATGTGTGTTTCAGAGTTGTGTGTGTAAGGTAACTGTTCTTTGCTGGCCTGTCTCCGATAATGTTTGTTGGCGCGACACAGTCTTCTTGACGCGACGCAATCTTTTCTTCCACGGAAGATACTTGCAGAAAAATGACCACCACAACGATTAATAATTTATGACAACACAACTAATCGGCTGGTTAAGGCTCGGTTGTCCTTTAGGACCTTGATGTGGTCAAAGTTCTTTTCGGCGGTGAAGTGTCCGCGCCTCTTGGAAAGGAGAGAGACAGTTTCAGGGCCCAATGTCTGCTGAATAAGGATCACTATGTGTTTTTTAGGTAGAAGTGTAAAGTAACTGTTCTTTGCTGGTCTGTTCCCGATAATGCTCGGTGGTCACGACGCAGTTTGTTCTTCCACGGAATGGACTTGTAGAACAACCAACACCACAGCAATCAATTCATTACAACACAACTAAGGGTAAGTCTGCTACTCCATCATATCTCATCACATCCTCCTCTTCCTTACGCCAGCACCTATATCACCTCAATCACCGCTTCATCACAGATATCACAAGCACCAATCCTATTAATGAGGGGAAGAAATAAATGAGCAAAGCTAAAAACTTTCGTCAAACCAGTGATTAAGAATGAAAAGAGAGGGCTTTCTACAAACATTAAACATAATTATGTCAAATTTTTGGAACATAAACATTCTTTCGTCAGGTTGATAATATGTGTATCAAACTAAAAATGTGTATCAAGCGACATAAAGTATACGAAGTAGCCTTAAAATCGTTGCCACAGAGCGTGTTTATTACTAAACTTGCAAATGATGGCGTATATTACATTCCTGGTTTCGCATGTAAAACTGTCTTGAATTTTGAAGAGCGTTTTGAGGGTTGTGGTAGTTTCACACTGAGGCACAAATGGCCAGGTTTTGCATCTGGTCCTGATGCAAGGCTTGGTTCCTAGATGAGCAGCACGGCGTTGCCGAAGTTTTTTGTGGACTAACATATCCCTTAGGTTGTGGCTACGTCGAAGGTGGCTAGTGAAGCATGGACAAAGACCTCCCCCCACCCCCCTCCCGGTATTCTTAGATGCACGGAGGACATGTTAGGATCTTCTTAATGGCCAGATTGTATGGGCAGAAGGTTAGAATTAGTTTATTCGTACGGAATGCTATGGTGGTCTTTCTAGAAATGGCATTCTGTCGATGAATACTCCTAACTCTTTGGAGCGCATTCTCTACGGGTGGTCTCAGGATAGTTGCTGCATCAAAAGAAGTCTAGCATCTCATGAGTTTCATCATGGCAGTCATCATCCTCTTTGCATCCTCTTCAGGGGTCATGGTCACCTATATGTCTAAGAAGTTGACGGCGGAGTTGGAGACGATTTGGTAAATTTGATGGGTGAAAGGTCTGCATAAATGTAATAATATATGCCTGCAGTTCGCTCTCAGGCAGGCAGGGCATTCCAATGCCATCAACGATGTATCTCTTGTACATTTCCGGATGCCTACATTGCTGGCGGACTAGATGTTCTAAGTAGCCCATGAACAGGCAAAGAAAAATTGTCCATTTTCATGTCCATGGCCACTCGGCTGATCTGGTGAAAGAATTCCCCGTTGAACTCCTTTGAGTTCAGCATAAGCACCCACTCCGTCAGGCGGATCAGCATTTGGGCGCTGATCAAGATGGAACTTAGGAGCCTTTAGATCATCTGCATGAGGAATTGAAGTGTGGAAGGCAGACATCCAGCAGGAAGAGGAGACGAGGCTGGTTATTAATGAATCGGACATCATCAAATAGTAGCAGGGTGTGGTTTGTGTCTTTGATGAAAGTAGGCAGATTTGCGACCATAGGTTGGAACACGCCATTCAAAAAATTCCGAGATCCTCTCGGTAGGGCAGGAGCAGGCAGAGACTCTAGGTCGTCTTGGGTTTCCTAGTTTGTGGATCTTAGGAGGCATATAGATGGAGGGCTTCCTCAAATCGCTGTCATGAACGAGTAAGGCAAGTGCAGCTGATGGTTTTCTTGACTGTGTGGTTGTTGGCCAAAGAAGCATCCTTTGTCCTCGGTGTATAGAACGTGTTAGGTCTATTGCAGAGTTGGTTCTTCCCATCTCTGATTTCTCTTTGCTCCAAACCACAACAGCACCTTCTTTATTGACTGGTTTGAAGACTATATCGTCGTCCCGCGGAGCAAATGTAAGGCCCTCTTTGCCGATGGGAATGTTGGAGCGTCGTAGTCGAGACGGTTGGAATTGCCGAATATCAAAAATTGTCTTTTGAATGTAGGCCTATAGATCCAACGCTCCTGAGACGCCGGCGGGTCGTGTCACATTGGAATTTTCGCTTTTCATGTTTGGAAAAGCGATCGTCTTGAATTACGGATTCATCAACATTCTTGAAATGGTATCTTAATCTTAATTTCTTATAAAACTGATACACATCCTGTATAGCCTCATATTTATCACTGGCAGTACCAAGAGGTATAAATTTACGGCTTTAGAGAGGACAGAATATTCATCTTCCTTAGTGAGGACGAAATCCAGTGAGATTTGTACTGGCATTTATTGTTGCTACAGAGAAAGGCATTCTTATCTGCCGAAACGTCCATAGTTCAAGTTCAAAATCTTTATTAGGTAATAAGCCAAACAATTCATACTTGAACGTTCAAAGTGGGCAAAGTCGATTTTTATATTGAATGTTTGGTCTTCTCCATTCTCCTCTTTCTGACATAAATGTGTGTGATCCTAGTCTAATTTTAGTACCTGCAACTCTAAACATCTTATTGATCCAGGACATATAGTTTTCATATTTAAAGTCTAAGTATAAGAAGTCGTAGTATTTTGTTGTTTTTGCCTGTTGTTTTACCTGCCTCGTTTTAGCGGTATTCTTAGCTTTACGACGGTTTTCTTTCTTTTTTTTAACTGTTGTAGTTAAGCCTATAACAATCATCACTTCGTCACAACCCTTCACTGCATATCTCCTAGTTAACAGCATATTCTATCATCACTAAACCTCGTCACAACTGTTCACCTTTCATACCATTCTCAGCCTCTAGCTATTATCACTTCGTCACAATCCTTCACACATATCTCTTAGCCAACATCAATTACCACTAGTCCTACATAGCTGTTCACCATTCATACCATTCTCAGCCCCTAGCTTTTACCACTTCGTCACAACCCTTCACCACAGACCACTTTAACCTATCGCAGTCACCGTTTCGTCACAACAGTTCACCATTCATTTAATGTTATCATGCATACATTAATCAACCGCCACTTCATTATACCCCAAACCATTTTTCTGCATCACACCACCATTGGGAGAATTTCCATAATCGTGTGTTTGTGAAATAATATCAGATCGGCTTTTCTACGGACCGTTATGACAGATGTAGGCATGCGAATGTGACACTGATATTACGATCATACTGCAGGTTATGAACTAAATGTAAAATTCACATCTGACTCTAGTTTGTAACGTGCAATACTATCGTGACACCAAGAAATGCCATCTGCATGCCAATTTTTACCCTAACGATCCGTAGGAGATCCAAACTTATCCGAAAATGAACACACTCTTTTATATCTCTCTAATTGTTGGGGTTCAAGGCCAAGTTTTGGACGAGGTTAAAGTTAAGGTGGGGTATATTTTTTTTTAATCCGCATTATCAGGATGATTCTTGTTAGCTATTCTATAAAAGTTTCAAGGTATATTTTGGAAATCCTCCCACCCTGGCTCACAATCAACACCACCGTCGACACCACCATCACTTCATCACACCACTACATTTGCCACTTCGTCACGTCACTTCACGCCACGCCACGCCACGCCACGTCACGCCACGCCATGTCACTCCATACCACACCGCGCTGCACCGCGCCGCACTTCATCGCACTTCACCTTACTTCACCGCACTGCACACCGCACCTAACTGTTCCACACCACACCACACCACACCACACCACACCACACCACATTACGTCACGCCACGCTGCGCAACATCCCACCACACCACACCACACCACACCACACCACACCACACCACACCACACCACACACTCACACCACACCACACCACCACACCACACCACACGACACCACACCAGACCACACGACACCACACCAGACCACACGACACCACACCATCACCACACCATCACCACACCACACCATCACCACACCACACCATCACCACACCAAACCAAACACCACACACCACACCACACCACACCACACCACACCACACCACACCACACCACACCACACCACACCAACATCTCTCTCACTATCCTCACTGTTCCCCTTTTCATCATATTGAAACACCCACAAGCTTTGATCACTAATGCCACACAGGTCTGCAGCAGCATCCACCAGGCGTTCAGACAGCGGCAGGGCAAAGTCTGTCATCATCCAGTGCTACTAAAACTCATGGTTGTATCCACCAGATCCATCCTCACCTCTCTGTTTGGGTCCTTGGATACACCAGGCAGGACTGTCACCTCACTCAGGTTGCTTTATCCTTCAACAGCTAGAATGTGATCCCAGCGTTCGTGTTTGCTACTCATCCAATGCATTCATGGTACTATAATTTGCACTTTTTCCAAAGTGCAATGACCGTGGTTTGGCAACTTTCAGATACCTTTTGATACAGTTTGGAGGTGACCAAAACAGGATAACTGGCCGCACTTGCACCAGGAAAAATTGCCAATTTCGCAAAACTGCATTAGGATTATGATCAGTGTACTATGAATATGTAGTGGTAAGATGACCTTAAGTTAAGAGTTTCGCGGAATACGCATCCTGTTAATGGACTCACTAGGGATGTCTTTAACAGCCACGTCCTTTCAGACGACCCATTTGACGCGATCGATCTCATAGAATTTATACACTAAGCCCTCTCAGCGTGAAAACCTGCTTTTTGTCTTGATACTTAATGCTGATGCATGCGTGGCATTGTATCTGTCAAACTCATTCTAGGAAACGATAAGAAATTCATTTCAAGAAAATTCCAGCTTGCTCAGGGCTATTCAAAGCTATTACAATGCAGTTTTCAAATGGATCCGTGGACATCTTCTCAGCTTAACTTTTTTTTTTTTTTCAAATCAGCTATGAGCGAGATTCAAATCGCAGAGCCACACATGTGAATAATTTCTGAACAGCAGTACTAGATATCTGATCGCAGTCAAGGCTGCTTCCTGCCTCAGCCATCAGACTAAGGGTATATGATGATGTTTTCTGAAGCATGAATCAACCATGCCAGTTTCTTTCACAGTTAAGGACAAAGCAATATATTGACCATTTTCCACAATGCAGCCGCAATATATGGCAATTATCCCTACCCTGCGCTGCTGGACGTCGTTCAGGCAACTGGGGTTTGAGAAAAGTTGCGGATCAAATAAAGGAATTCAAGAAGCAAACATTGATAGTAAACTCTACAAATGCCCGCTCTCCCTCACAGAGTGGTGGTGTATACTGTTCAGGGTTACCTAGACATATGTTTAAATACCATATGGAACGAATTCACAAGTCGTATGTCGAGAAATTGTTGAATGCAAATTCATTCGATGGTGGTTAAATGACAGATGTCACCGCTTATAACTGAGACACAAGCAGCGAATGTGACAAGAGTCATAATACTCTGCAGGGTGATTCAGATAATCTCGAAAATAGATCTAAACAACAACAATGCACAGTGCACAGTATAACGCAAATATCCATACTCCGCGCAGCTAGACATTGTTTTGGCAGCCAGGGTGTGAGAAAAGTTGTGCACCTGAGAGATCTATGAGAGTTAATTCCACATGCTTACTGCCATGTATGTGGAAAATGTTCATATCTTTATCAATGGACTCATCAATCAAGCACACCATTATTATATAACTGCAGTGTCTCTAAAGCGGAAGATAGCAACACCATGCCAGAAGCCTTTCCCTTAATAACGGTTTTTATGCTGTATCTGACGTCAGGCATATTCAGGAAGTTCATTGTCGATGTTGATCCATTGCCGCGATTATACGGTTGCTTGGAGCATATCGTGATCTATGACAGCATGACTAGTTTTGTCTTCAGTGTGTAATGGGCAGATTTTACTTTTCTTTGTTGTCCCTTCTGTGTGGCAGAGGAACATAATAGGAAACTCACATAGAAAAGCTGCTCCTTGCTATTAAGAAAGGCCACTTGCAGATACACTGTTCTCATGGGTCAAACTAAATATATCTCTATGCATTGTGTTTGCGTGATAGTTTACCGCCATTTCGGAAGATAGTTTACAGCCATTTTGGAAGATAGTTTACAGCCATTTCGGAAGATAGTTTACAGCCATTTCGGAAGATAGTTTACAGCCATTTCGGAAGATAGTTTACGGCCATTTCGGAAGATAGTTTACAGCGATTTTGGATAATAGCACATTCAGTCTGGCAAATGTAGCACATGTGCCGTGCGGCAAGCCTGTTAGACGCCATATTACTGTCCAAAGACTTAATGCCTAATTCTTGTGCCTCGGACTTGTTTCTGGTCCCACAACAAATATACAACAAACTGTATAATATTTAAAAGGCTCTAATGATCCATTTTATTTATAACTGCCAAGCCACGGTCTCCAGCATTGTTCTAGTTCACAGTCAAATGCATTCATCTTTGTAACCTTGTGAATCAAACACGAACTCTCTGAGATCACATTATGAGTTCTGTTGAAGACGATGGTCCAAACCTGTTGTGGCCAAGGTCTTCATACAGCGAGGTGAGGATGAAGGATCTGGAATGGATACAGCCATGGGGGTAGCATGGAGTGATGGCAGGTTTGCTCCTTGCGCGCTCTGAAGTCTGGGGTTGGTTGCGGAGACTCCGTGCTTAGTGGGTCTTGGTTGCAGGTGTTCCAATAGTGTCTGTCTGTTTTTTTTTTTGGTTTTTTTTTTTTTTAGTCGTCTTGTTTGCTTGAATTTTTGTCTGTATGCGTGTGGGCCTGCATGTGAATGTTTACTTTTCTGTTCGCCTGCTTGCATGTCTGCTTGAATGTCTGCCTGCCTGTATGNAATATACAACAAACTGTATAATATTTAAAAGGCTCTAATGATCCATTTTATTTATAACTGCCAAGCCACGGTCTCCAGCATTGTTCTAGTTCACAGTCAAATGCATTCATCTTTGTAACCTTGTATCAAACACGAACTCTCTGAGATCACATTATGAGTTCTGTTGAAGGCGATGGTCCAAACCTGTTGTGGCCAAGGTCTTCATACAGCGAGGTGAGGATGACGGATCTGGAATGGATACAGCCATGGGGGTAGCATGGAGTGATGGCAGGTTTGCTCCTTGCGCGCTCTGAAGTCTGAGGTTGGTTGCGGAGACTCAGTGCTTAGTGGGTCTTAATTGCAGGTGTTTCAATAGTGTCTGTCTGTTTTTTTTTTGGGTTTCTTTTTTGTCGTCTTGTTTGCTTGAATTTTTGTCTGTATGCATGTGGGCCTGCATGTGAATGTTTACTTTTCTGTTCGCCTGCTTGCATGTCTGCTTGAATGTCTGCTTGAATGTCTGCCTGCCTGTATGTTAGCCTGTATGCTTGCTTGCCGGTATGTCTGTTTGCCTGTCTCCATTTGTCTGCCTTTCTTTATTTGCCTGCCCACCCCTTTCATTATTTATGTCTGGATTAAGTCTCTCTGCTTTCCTTTATCCTCTCCTCCCCAAGCCATTCTATCCGCCTGCATGCGCATTTGTCTGCTAGCGAGCCTGCTTGCCTGTGCATCTGATTACTTGTGCGTCTTACTGTCTGTGCGCAGTTTGCCTGTACGTGATTGCCTGTGTGTATGACTGCATGTGTGTATGATTGCATGGTGACTGATAGCCTGCGCGTATGATCGTCTGTGCGTCTGATTGCCTGTGTGTATGATTTCCTGTCTGTCTTTGTGTGATTGTCTGTATGTGTGATTGCCTGCGAGTGTGTTTGTTTGTGCATGTTTGTTTTTATGTGTATGATTGCCTGTGCCTATGATTGTCTGTGCGTTTGAAATCCTGTCTGACTGTGCGTGTGGCTGCCTGTGTGTCTGATCGCCTGCGAGTCAGCCCGCGTATGTTTGAGTTTGTCCTCACCCACTCACTCACTCACTCACTCACTCACTCACTCACTCACTCACTCACTCACTCACTCACTCACTCACGCACGCACGCACGCACGCACGCACGCACGCACACACGCACACACCCACGCACTCAGGCACGTACCCACCCACGCACTCAGGCACGTACCCACCCACGCACTCAGGCACGCACGCACGCACGCACTCACTCGCTCGCTCGCACGCACGCACGCACGCACGCACGCACGCACTCACTCACTCACTCACTCACTCACTCACTCACTCACACGCACGCACTCTGGCACGTACCCACCCACGCACTCGGGCACGTACCCACCCACGCTCTCACTCATTCACGCACTTACGCACGCACGCACGCACGCACATGCATGCAGGCACACACACGCACGCATGCATGCACTCACTCACGCTCGTATGCACTCACTCACGCATTCACTCACACACTCAGGCACGCACTGAGGCACGCACGCACTCAGGAACGCACACACTCACACTCCTCATCCGTTCAGTCGCTTCATTTGCCCACACTCACCCAGTAGCTCGCCCACATTCTCACTCATTATTCACACTTAGACATTCTCACTCTTTTTATCACTAATTTACTCTCACCACCACCCGCACTTCGGTGTTCAGCTCTCTCACTCACTCCCAATCTCGCATACGCAAGATAGTGCCTGATTTAGTGCAGGACTTATTATACATGTATATTGTCGTTCACATAAACAGGCAAACTCTTTTTTTTTTATGTAAACGATTATGGGGCTCTTTATCCTTTTTGACGACATTACCCATTCGTGCTGATGACTTCACACAATTAAGCACTTTTTAGCCATACGGATGCAGCAATATGTTGTTCAGGCGTGTTCAAAGTGCACGTGAGTTCGCCTCCATGAAAAAGTTGTGGATACTTTATCAGTCAACATCTAGATCTGCAGAGTGTTTTGCGTCACACTCGTGAACAGAACATGATAAGATTTCGCCGAGGGCACCTTACTTTTGAGGGGAAAATTTTGAACACCGCATTTAGCCCTCTGGATACACAGACATTTTTCTTTTAGACCTGAGAGGGGTGGAGATGATACTGTTCTTAGACTGATTGGTGGCAAATCATAATGGTTTCAGAATGTGATTTTGAAGTACTACTAGTTCAAGTCTCGCTGAGAATATTGCTGCCGTATGAAATGTGATTCCCTTAAAAACACTGAGATCATAGAGCATAACTACAGTCTATAGATGATAATTTCAATTTGATCTGTATGATGAGTAAAATTGGAA
The DNA here is from genome assembly GCA_033807755.1 of Ellobium chinense. NCBI lineage: Eukaryota > Metazoa > Mollusca > Gastropoda > Ellobiida > Ellobiidae > Ellobium > Ellobium chinense. Next base: position 1,643,555 of record JAWQUT010000022.1, read on the forward strand.
ACACAGAAAAAATGATGAATACCTTACCAGTGTTAATAATTCTTTCCATCTTTTGCCTCTTTTTCTATGTCTATCTATCCATCGCGATCACAGTGATAATAAATCTCTCATCACCTCTTGTTTCTCTCTCTATCCTAATTTACTCGTATGATGTGCTGCGTCTGTTCGTCTTTAATCACAAATCATATTTCATTATTGCACAACGAATGCAACTATCTTATTCCATCTGGCAGAAAGGCCAAAGCTTGATCCCAAGGTTCGAGCGGGAGAGACCCTATGGGGAAAACACTATAAATTTTACAATTTTAAGTCTATTGCCAGGAAATCTTGCCGTATCCTTTTGTTTGCTAAAAATGAAATACTGTGCTATTCTTTATGTATAAGACGTGAAGTTTTATTTTCCGACATGAATTTTACGAGCTCTTCTTTGACTTATGGAATTAGGAAAAGAAAATGGCCGAACTAACACGTTCACCATGGTCTAGTGTCGTTAGATTAAAACTTCCGGTTTGCTTACCCAATCCCTAAATCTACATATTATGCTTAGCTAACCTATGTTTTTTTTCCCCTTGAGCTAACGGAAAGCTGGCTCCGGGCTGGTTTTTTTTTTTTTTGGCCTACTTTAAGTGCAAGGGAGATAATTATAAATTTTTCTCTCGCAGAGCAGCTGTCTCCAGCAAATTCTATTTTGGGACCGGCGGTGGCCGTCCTTACAAAGCTAGGAGGATTACGCAATTTAAAGAACTATCATACTTTTTGTTCGAATGCTGAAACAAACATGGTTTTCTGTTTTCTTAATTCATATCAATTTACCACAGTCGCATGGGGAATTGGAAAGCTAAAGTAATGCCATCGCTCCACCTAAGGGGAGCTCTAATGACACAGTGCCATTGCGTTTACTTGGGACTTGGGGATGCTTGGGGTTTATGTTTTTCACTTATGTTTCATGTCTTAACCTACTGAACCTTGCCTGCCTAGTGTCTTAAATTTCTCTCACACACAGACATCAAGAGGGTAACGATGGCCAGATGAGATGACATGCCATAGTTGCGTGGTCTCCCAAGACGGGAACATGAAGTCACCGCTGGATCGTGCTGAGACTGGGAAAAGGAGGAATCGCTGCTGGTAAGTGTAAAGATGTGTGAAAAAATGCACGTCGACTCGCCATCGATAAAATAATATGTTTTTAAAAAAAGTTATCTTTTTATAAATGTAGTAACCAACAAGAAAGCCCAATAAAAAAAAACCCTGACAGCAATCATTTTCAGTGATAATATTTTAAAAGCATTTTTATCATTGGCACGTCGCACTATTTTCTCGTATAATAAATATTTAACTATTTATTACCTGTATATGAACTCTTCTTCTTGTCCATCATCCTATCCTTCACTCTCATCACTTTTCTGTTATCACACCCTGTCTCTCAGATATTGGCTTATAAGAGTGTGTGTTATATGTCAAAAACGTCATACTATTTACAGCTTTGAGATCCTTTAAAGCGCAGACATAATACGGAGGTAGTTTTTTTTTTTAATGAACTAAATCGCACAATTGAAAGCAACCCTTTTCCTTTCCTCCGTTTCTTGCATTACCTGTCAATGAAACAGCCATCAGAAAGGTGTGTATAATATGAAGGGGTCTGTGACATAAGGCTTATTCATAAAGTGTTGCAGCAAAAGAGATTAAACACAAATCATGTCTTTAACAAAGGGCAAAAATTAAAACATTTGGTGAAGAATTATTGGAGAAATGTCGTTCTTTGAAGAGAAATGTGCGTGTGGTAAATTATATATTTCTAAAACAGAATAAGCTAAAATTCGAGTTGGTGTATAGCGTGTTTTGTCTCACAACACTTCATATGGCTACATCTGTCATTAATTGCAAAAAATCAATAATACGGGCTGTAAATTCTAAAAGTCTGACCATCACTTTAGAAATCGAACGCTGGAATAGGAAGACATTTGGATGTTATCATTTGTCAGAACATCACCTCCTCCCCCTTCTTAAAAAAACAACAGTTCCTCTCCCCGTCTCGTCGCCGATCGATCCCAGCAGAGTAGGCCCAGCACCAAAGGGCCACAAATCTGGTCGGCGCTCTCACGCATTCATACACACGCCCGCGCGCGCAATTTCATTACTCACCCACACGCTCACGCACACAACAAACCACGGCTGTGACAGACGCTGAGACAGGGGATTCACAGGTATCAGAGCATTGGGGGTAACGCAGGGTGGCACTACCGCGGCAGCCATATTGGATTATGGCCCTGTCATAGCAACCCTCCTAAATACGCCATTAGGCAAGGACTAGGACCCCGTGAGCAGGGTAAACACGACGGCGCAAAAGGCGGATTATGGATCCCAGTGGGAATACGTAAGGTCTGAGACTCTCAGATGAGCACTGGGGGGTCAAAGGACTCGGGGAAGCTCTGAGATCGAGGATTCTCACGAAATCGTCATCAAAGGTACGTTCGCAAACGTGAGTCTATATATATTATATATGATATATAATATCTGCGTAAGACTTATATAACGTCGTCTTGATATTCCTTTGTTTTCGATGTACCCCTGACATGAGAGTTCTCTTCTTCAAGAGAAGCATAGTCTTGTTAATTAAATCGATGCCCTGTTAACTGGGCCTTGTGTCAGTATGGGTCTCGAGATCGATTTGCTACGGCGTTTTATGTGGTCGACCGTGTACACAGTTTACCTAATTTTCTTTCTCTGCTGTCCGTAATAAGACGATCGAAGTTTTCTTTGACCGAGTGACTAGGGATCTCGATGGTCATTCCACTGCGCAGATTCGGATAATGTCACGGTATAGTTTTTACCCAAGCTACTATTTCAGTGACTGAGCGCTGACTATTGCATTGATTCATAAGGAGCGCGGTAAGACTTAATGAAATTCCTTTGTGTATAGTATAAAAGTGGAGTCTTTAGGTAGACTAGTAGCGTCGTGCATGAACTCGCTTAACTTCGAAGGTATGTGAATGTCAATATGTATCTTTTCAATGGATTTTGATTGTCAGACCGACTGAGGATTTAACCTAACCTTTTATTTGCAAAGGTGCTTAATGCTTGTGGGGCTTGAAAGGCATAGGCAGATAGCAGCAATTTTTCCTCACTGCCTTCTTGGTGAAAACTAGATTATAAATTCCACACAGAAAAAAGACGCTCGTCTCATTGGCTAACATGGTACCCGAAAACCAGCACCTTTGCTCAGTAATAAACTTGATTCATCGTTACAATGAACTGAAATTCCAAAATTTTAAATCATCCAAAAAGCGCACCTGTGGTGTTACAGATTCAGCAAAAATTTTAAAGTTTTGATTTGATATTATTAACTCTCTTCCTTATATTAGTAGTCTTATTTTAGAACCGATTCAGTTTTCTGGGGCATCTGCCCAACGTTTACATCACTGCATTCACATTGTGATAACTAACCGATGTGTTCGAAAGACATGTAAATAGACCGCTCTCAGTTATTATGCGAGCACAGATCATCCGGCAATCTCAAGCCTCATCTGCACCGATCATTATTCCTGCTTTTATACTTTTCCATTGTCAGAGGAATACGACTGGCTAATTATACTCTTTCCCACTGGCTTTTACTGGGTGGTGCACCTCTTATATCACAAAGGAAGTTTAATGATGCCGTCATATTACTATCTGCATTAACATTGGAAGAGAGCTTTATTGGATTTGATGAATTAAGAATGATCTATAAGCTACGGTAAACTTACTTGACAGATAGTTATACGCAAATCACCCGTAACAAGAATTTTCAGCTACGGATTAAAGGCGTAACATTGGATTTTCATATTTGTTTCTGTTTTCCTGCATTTCTGCTGCTACCACAGGCTCTGGAAAATGTGAAAATACCGTATCTGAACCATACGTACTCTTTCACTTGTGATGTCACATTTGACCGGAAGTGATATAAACACTTTTTGACACGCTGGCCCACTTTAGCCACATGGAAGCCTATTGAGCTTATCTTGTGTAGCGAGATCCAAAATGCGTTCAGTATGGCCTTGCGGGCTGGTGGATTTATTTTTTTTCAACCGCGGTCCACAATTTACGAGCTGAAGGATTCATTAAATATGCAACGGTTTTGAAGTTTTATAGGACGATAATGATGTCTAAGCGTAGTAAATTGTCCGCCGCAAATCCGCCAATCAATAGAAAACTCGTAAAACTTTCATGCAAGTCGATGTTGGACTATAGCTAGAAATGGCCCCAAAAGGCTCTTTTTGCTCTCCCTTTTTTTTTTAGAAAAAAAAATTGTGAACAGCACTCTTCCCCTTGCCCTCCCCTCCTCCTTGCCCCTCCTCTCTCAGATTACACCTCCGTCTTCGGCGATCGCGCCACCGACAACATTCCTGGATCCATCGTTATGATTCCCTTTTAACAAACAATGTTAACATGAACAGGACTTACCATTTAAAACCTCACTATCTTGACCCGGATACCCGAACCGAAATACTTCAATATTCGTTTTGACATTCTGGTCCCAAAATCCCTTATATCGTTTGAGAACTTGCGAATTAACGTCGGGATCTCTTTACCATTATAAGACGCGTTGAATCTTATCAAGGATGCAGTCAGCACCTATGGACTCGTGTATTTCTTACTATGGTAAGAGATCCCATCGTTAATGCGCAAGCTCTCGTTTGTCAAATTTGACGTCTTTGGCTCAGAAAGTCCTTTAAAAAAATCGGAATTATGGTTTCCCTCTGGACAAGGTCTTCAGGTCTTAGCCTATCTAGGACCATGGCTGTCACTCTGACTTTTGCCAGTTCAGTAGGTACAGGGCCATATTTATCTAGAAACTTATTTTAAACGCATTTGATACTTTACACGTATTATTTAAATCCTTATTATAAGTATTGAGAGGCAGATAAATTACTAAATGAATTTAATGAAGAACGAAGAAAAAAGATTAAAAAAAAAGAACCGCAGAGCTTTCTCCCTCTAGCAGCATCGCTCAAAAACGACAAGAGCTCGACCTAAAACTGGAACCTACGTGTTTGTTAATGGTTGTCTGGATGTAGACTTAGAAAGTTCGTAAAAAGTTGGCTTTTGTGCTTAGGGTTGTGGTCAGCTGGGTTTGGGTTATGATTTGGTATACTGATTAATTGTTCATTTTTAAAAAAAATATGAATTAGAAGTGAATATTAAATAGTGGACCAAAATTTTAAAATTCGCAAATAAAATCATTTTATTGTGTCCGCAACATTTTTCTAGATTTTTGCCGTTTGTACATATCCTTCGCCAAATCACTAGGAAAACTAAGTTTTAATAGGTCTAGTGAAAAGTCACCAGGACCTACTGTTCCTTTGTTTGACTGAATGCTTCGCGCCATGAGAAGATCGATGGCATTTGTGTACTGAGGGCAAGAGGTCCACTTGCTTGATCGATAAATTACCGCACAGGGTTCACACGTAATCCCATTTTTATCAAAGGGATTGACTTCAGTCGATGATAATATTGATTCCTTTGTAACGTTCATTTAATTGACTAACCAACCATGAGGATCGATCTTTTCATGTAGTCTCATAATGATAGTTACTGTAACAAGTCAGGTGAAATGAGTTTCTCGTAAGCGAGCTTCTGTCTCTGTTAGGCAGATTCGGGAAATAAATAGCCCTGCATTTTTATTATAACATTCTCCCTGCTCCCCTTTCCGTTGTCAACATAGAATTGTTGGACCTGAGAAAGTTAGAGGGTGAGAGAGAGAAAGAGATAAAGAAAGAGAGAGTGGGTGTGGGTGTGTAGGTGTGTGTGAGAGAGGGAGAAAGAGAGAGAGAGAGAGCGAGAGAGCAATAAAGAGGGATGGATAGATAGATAAATAGAGAGAGAGAGAGAGAGAGAGAGAGAGAGAGAGAGAGAGAAGAGAGAGAGAGAGAGAGAGAGAGAGAGAGAGAGAGAGAGAGAGAGATTTGACCAGTTACAATGAGTAGCAAAATCCTTTACAGTCCCAATCGCCCTCGTCCACTGGAAAATAAGTAGATCGGATTCATTGCAAAATTTATTCCAGTTTCGCGTGATATCGCAAGCATTACAGAATAATGTTAGACGAGCATTGGAATAATTATCTTCTGGACTTTTTGAACACTTTTGACTCTGCTGGTTTGATGTTCCAATGAAAACAAGAATGAAATTGCTTTAGCTGGTGTAATGAAGTTTTCTTTCTTTCCTCTTCTTTTTTTTTCTGTACCGTTAGAAGTTTTAGCTAACTATTCAAAATTATTATTTTGAACATCAGAAAAATGAATGTTGAATCGCTTCTCTGTAAATCAGTGTTCTGGACATTAACTTGTACCGATGAAGCTTTAAAGGCAGATGAGAACGGTTTTCTATTTTCAAATAGATCTACCCCCCCCCCCCCCCCCCNTCCTCCTTGAGAATTATCCTCAGCGCCCACAGAATCAATTTCCTGAAGGAAGAGCATCTTTCTGTTACTGCGCTTATATGCTTTATGACGCAGGAAGGAAAGCTCGAGTGACCGCAATTAAATTTTGATCCTTGCCCAAAGAGTTATTCCCCTTGCTCGAGAAGCAGAGGGCTGTGCGAGACGTGATGTCGTCATTTATGTCAACAAGTTTAACAAATCTATTGTACAGTACATGCCCAGACCGTGCTTGACGGTATGAGGGCGATCAACATTACATGAATCAAATGGCGGGACAGACACGAACAGATATGACAATACATCTTCATAAAACAATGAAAATACAAAATTATATACACATTATGTTCGTTAAAGTGTCAGGAAAAAAAATGTGAAGCTGGCACATGCCTTACATCTCGTACAATTATAGCTAACCTTTTAAACTGTAGGTTTTTGTAATAATCTTAATAAATTTTGATATTCTTTCAAGTCTGTTCTTTGATACTATTCTTAAGAGTTCTTTTGTCTTAAACATGTTTGGTCTTTTATAGAAATAATGCTTATATACTTTCTTCTATGATTGTCTAATGCGCGACATTCAAACAGGGCGTGGAATTCATCGCCGATTACATTTTCTGTCCTCGATAGCCACATTTTCCCACCTCCCTTTTTCAACTGGTGGTTTATGATTACTTGATCTAAAACATGTTAGGGCACGGCGTAATTTCTGTGCCAGAATATCTAAATAAATTTCAAATTTATAGTCTTCCTTTATAACTCAATAAAATCTAGCTTTGCTCAGTAGTTTCAGACGCTTCTATGCGACAGTGCACTCTGCGATTTTCAACGATTGGCTCTGTTTAGATCCAGGAAATCAGTATGGGATACTTGTTAAAAAAAACACAACTGGGTAATGGCATGGGTTTTGGACTGAGCCAAATGGGGAAACTGGATATTAAGGAAACTTAATGGTATATAAAATGATAATGATAGAAAAAAACAAAGGATCGTGGTTGCTAAGGTCCACGCAGCTAGGATCAGATTTCACACATCTCCCTTTTCCATCTCCCTCTCCCCCTCNAAAAAAAATTAAAAAAAAATCACACAACGTATCCCTTTAGATAATATTATTGATCCAAACCACGAAAACACAAAATACATGCCATAGCAAACTTGGTGATACAAATGAAAAAATGATGGCGAATAGGGACGATATGTCGACTTTCAATCCGGCTCTTTGGGCTGCTTCCTATCTGAAAGGTCCTCCCATTACCCGCAACCTCGCGGTCTCCGCATAGGAATGAATCACAAGGATCCTTCTCGATTACTGAAACTCACAAAGCATATAAAATCGATTCTTAATTCCGAACAGGCTCTAGATTCATAATGTAAAACCGGAAGGCATTATATATGATAATACCTATTTCAATCATAAGGATGAATAATAAAGTATTGAACAGAGAGACATCAAAGCTATGATTAAATTTTGCTTTGCAGTTTCTGTTCTTTGTAAAAAATGAATAAATGTTCGCAAAACCTTTACAGTCACTTAGACTGGACATTGCCAGTACTCGACGAGCCATTTCAGTAATCGAGAGTAAGCCGCGAGAAACGTTGTTATGCAGAAATCGCGTTTGTGGAGATTATTTTAGCGCCAGCCAAAGCAGGAAGTGCCGCCATTAATGATAGCATTCCTCAGGTTACCCGGATGATCTAATGAAATGGAACAGGAGGAGAGGAACAGAAATCCCTTCATTTCGAAGGCGCAGACATAGTGATCGAAGCCAGTGTGACTTGCAAGATTGTTGTAGGCTATCATCGCGGTCATTCTTTGGCAAAATAGTATATCCTGTGGCTACTAAAAATATTGCAATACATTGACTTCAACTGCGTCTCTTGTCGACAACATTCAGCGTTACAAATTATCGACAACATTCAACGTTACAAATAATCGACAACATTCAACATTACAAATAATAATAATAACCTTACATGTGTTGATAAGCCCAAAGGGGAGTTCAATTTTAAAAGTTAAACCTGCACCAAATTATCGTTATTGTCGGAAGGCAAGTGCCGCCTACAAAAGACCGTGGACACTGTCTTAACTCTGAAGATTTTGTTTGCACATTTTGAATATTAGATGAGTTTACAAATTTCCCTCACTGTAACATTGGGAGTGATAGTAAATTAGCGATCAGCATAGTCTTTACTACGCAGTATGACATGAAATGAAATGAAATGAAATTTGTGAAATTCGGAAAAAAAAAATAGTATTCATATGTGGGAAATTCAAAATGAGTGCAGCGTTTAGTTTCATCATACCTTTCCTCTTCTTTTTATACCCCGTGCGTGCCTTTCACTTGCAAGGATAAGAGATCGAGTTCCCCTGCCTTCCTTCTCTCCATCCCTCTCTCCCGTCTCTATCTCTCCTTCTCTCTCTCCTTCTCTCTCTCCGCCCGTTAAGAGTATCTCATTGTACAATAATGCCCATCTTTTCAGGTTTATATGTTATGGCACAGAAGCATTTTCAGCCCCTGAAAAGATTTTCTTTCTGTTGTGTGGGACGTATAAGGTCGTGACGAGTTTATCAGTCAACTACAATTTACGCTTTATTTAAGAAACTTTACTTTTCATGTAAATCTTCACTGGGATATCATATTTTGGAAGGAAATGCATCTTTGTTGCGCAAGGCTGAAACAAAGGAAAGATAGCACAAAGAGTTTGTCAGTAAATATGCCTTTATTTCTACCCTTTGTATAAATGCTTGGTTTTGCGAGTCCTTATGCGAGTCCTCATGCGAGTCCTGATCAGAATAGAATTAATAATGCCATAATTAAGGAGTACTTGATAGCCGTCAAGATGATCTTTAAGATTACAGTAGACTACTGACGTCATGAAGTAACAACTAAGCTTGTCTCTATACGAGAGTCCTCAGTTTGTTTCCTGGAGGGCTGTTATTGGAGTTTGTCAAGCAGCAACCTGTCTTTCTTAAGCCGTTGTTGAAAACAGCCACCCACTCACTGAAACTGGCTTCGATTGGCTTTGAATACCTTCGGGCTAAAATGGAGCTCGAACGATCTCTGTACAAAGCTACTTGATGATAAGGACGCAATTACTCACAGTTTTGAAATCCAAGAATGGAACAAAGCAAGCTGGCTCAAAAGAACCTGAGACTGGGCGATTGTCAATTTATCCTTAGACTGGGTTGCAGCGCTAGCTGGAATTAACTTGATATCTGGAAATTGTCGTCGATCGACCTAGTTTGTCTTCACGGGGAGAATGCTATAATTGTCAAGGAGAAACCAAGAATTTGTCTAAATATGGAACAACAAATGTTTGGATGTGGGTATTCGTGACTGCACGCAGGGGATAAAGAATGGCAGTGTCATAGTGATGTTTGTACTGACAGACACCATGATAAAGAACTAGGCTGAGGTATTCCGCCGGAACAGCTAGTCACCAGGGAATCACAAATTGTTTCAATTTAATTGTGATGCCGTTGGTGCAGGTCCTAATCGGAGAAGTCGTGATTACTCGGTGAATCTGTGAGCTTGTAATCAAATTTTCAAGTTGATAAATTTACGAAAAATGACAAGCAGCATCAATACTTCCCTAAAAAGTCGTCGTACTGCATCTGCATTATCCTCAGTTGAAATATGATGCCACTTATTGCGAGTAACACAAAGTCACAAATTAAGTTCGACCACTCTGATTTTTGCTAATGGAACGAAATTTTACATGGAGAATCTGTGTCAATTTCATGGAGTTTCTTAAAGTTTGATTGCGATAACTTCAGTCATGATTAACGTACAAGTGGTTACGGGAAAGAAACCAATTTGGAACAAAGAAAAGGACCTTTAACATTCTGAACATATTGAAGTGATCGACTGGACGGACTTAAAAGTTGAACTTTGCAGCAGTTACGTGCAATGGTGTCCCGTGGCCGTATGCATAATCCACACGTTAATTTTCGTACTGCGTTAACTACAGTGAACACAGCTAATGTTTTGAGTGTTTCCCGTGGTTGCCGCACTGCGTTAACTGACATTATGATTATACATACGGCCACTGGTCTTCAACACATTTGGTGATAGTGCACACTCGTTGCTTAAGAGTTCTAAATAAACATTGGAAGAAACGCGGGATAATCAATACAAATGGATCACTCATCGTGGATAAACTGTCAAAGATTTTCACATGGCCGTTCTTATCGTTCACAACTACATCTTACAACGGAGTCGATTATGAAAAATAGTGTCGGATACGTAATGAACGAACCTCACACGGATTTACTAAGCGTTTTGTATCTAGGCACCCGCTCAGTGTTTATACAAATGATTTCCGCTTAATCGAAAACCACTTAATGTGATTGCAACTTCCGCCCAGTCACAACATTTCCTAGATGGCAGAATGAAGTACTATATCATTCACACTTTATATGGTTGACACAATCATTATATAAACATTTCCCTGCTTATCACACCCTCTATTCAGCAGCTCCAACACTCTAAATGACAGAAAACTTCTGATGACACATCCTCATAAGCTTAATACGATACGTGTTATCAGAGTTTCATTGTATTTAAGCTTCACTGTATAATGATAAATGCTTTATAACGAAATTTTTACTTCTATGCAACCCAGAAATTGCGATTAAGGAGAAGTTGTTGGAATTTACGTTGATACTACATATCCGTCCGGTTTTAGAGAACTTTTATTTTCAAGTTCGGAACTTTTGGACAGTTACGGCAGTGGAACGCAAGCGCATAATGACTTTTCCTGTGGCCGTATGCATATTCCTTTGGTTAGTTAACGCCTTGCGGTAACCAGGGGAAACTCCCAAAACATCAGTAGTGTTCACTGTAGTTAACGCAGTACGTTATTTAATGTAAGGATTATGCATAGGGCCAGTGGTGTTAAGATCGTATTGCACGTTACGAACTCCAGACTAAGATGTGAATTTTTACGTCTAGATTAATTCGTAATGAACCCGTCTGGAAAATGGGTACCTGGCTATAGGTAATGGAAGAGATTGTCAAAATGCTAGTGATCAGCGCCCACAAATGGCAGCTGCACTTTATGCTCCACTGGGAGTTGAGAAAGTCCTAGAGTGATCAAGCCTGCTGGGGTAATAATAAGTGTGTAGTCGCGTGAGCAGGCATTAGTCTGGATACGAGACTTGTAAAGCGCATTATTATTATTATTATAATTTATGATTGAAATACAAGGATGTATCAATAGATAAACCTATCTCAGCCTCGGTCGGATAAGAGTTTGGAATATGAAAAGAAAAGCTCTCATGTTTTCAATTTCCTGCTGCTTTATAGTGCTTGCGAATAAATCCTCCGCTAATCCACAATTGGAAATGAAAATGTTTGCTCTTCGATAGTATTTTGAATACTGAAGACACATCACTAACGTATAACAGAATATAATTGCAAAATGGCGTTTTCATTCCAAACCTGGATCTTGTGAGAGGCTGTTGACAAGCGTTATAAACAAATGGAAATTGGAAACATTGCCGGGTTAATATTTTCATATTTCCATAAATGGAAGGAACAATGCTTTAGAAAAGTATCTCCACAAGGCTACCAGTAATGTGAGTTTTATTTTAATATAATAAAAATAATTAAGTCGTGGACTTTACAGGCGTCAACGACCATGATTGCATTCCGTTGGACAGAAACAGCTGATTGACAGTCTTCCCAAATAAAAATAAAAGTAAATGACAACTTCTTTCACTCTATGTTTATTATAGGCCGCTCTGGTCAAATCAAAATACTGATAATACGTAATAACAAATGTTTCGAAATACACTTTATAAAACGCGCATAGTTATGAAAGCATTTATAATGGCTATTTTCCCTGTAAGTCCTAACTTTCAGACGCTAGCGTTCTTTCTGATATTATCATTATGATATTATTGTTACGTAATAAAATATTACGTAATATTGTTGTTGTTGTTGTTGTTTTTTGCCGAACTAACTTTTTAAAACTTTATTTTATCAATACTCATCTCTCAACAAAATATTTCTGCGAGACTGGGAATGCCCCTGATGAAGTAATAGAAATTTGGTAGTTACCCTACTGTGTTCTACTGCTTTCAATAACCTTAAATTGTATTTGAAATTCGAAAACTTGACGGCACAGTCCAGTCCTAATGTGTTCGAGCTCATCAAGCCATAATATTAAATGAGGAATTATAAACTACTATAAAACATATTCAAATTTTAAGAAGGAGGATGCTTTCTCTCTCAGAATCTTTAGCAACCGTTCAAATCAAATGTCTAAATTCGTGCAATAACGAGACTCGATATATAAATATCTGGCATTTAATATTACTGTCGAATTTCACACACACGGTACGTGTTATAACATATATATTATATATACACATGCATACATACATACATACATACATACATACATACATACATACATACATACATACTACATACATACATACATACATACATACATACATACATAGATGCCTGTTGATGTGATTAATGTTTAATATCACGGAAGGAACATTAATTTGATTTTTGATTCTACAAATACACACTTTAATGTTACACTCTAGTATCAAACCAAGGAAAAGAGAAAGACGAAACACAAGAACCCGATGCCATCATGCAAACCAAATAATGCAAACCATGAAGATATATTCAGCTGTGTATACAAGCTGTTAAACTGTAAGTTTGATAAACTGGGTCTGTAATGCAAAGCTTAAGATTCCATTTCAGTATCCATTTAGAGGTAAATAAAAATAATGGCAAAACAATGAATTTATAGCTGTCCTATGCATACTAAAACGCACAAACGTGTGACGTCACGCTACTCATTAATATTCGTTCCCTTTCATGTGGAATGGGGCGTTATAGTTCAATACAGAAGAAGATCCATATTTAAGTGCGCTCATTTTGTTGTTTACTATAAATAAAACTTCAGTAGAGAATGACGTCAAGAGGTAAGAATTACCACTTATTGATTCATGTGCCATTTGTGAACGTGAGGAAATGATTTCTTTAGCAGTGACATATCTTGGGAAACAATTTTTGCTCATGAATCACGTAGCTGGCCCAGAAACGAATATTCTATGACTGAACCTATATATTGCGACCACTTTCTGTTTCCCTACAAAAATGGATGTCTTACACGGGTGTTTTCCATATACTGGTTTATTTTTTTATAGGTCACGATGTAATGAAAAACCTTTGCTCTCCGGTTTCATAATTACTATTCTCTAGGTTGACAGCAAAACCTATTGTTACCATCATCCTCCTCCTCATCATCATCACAACCACTACCACTACCACCATCACCACCACCGTCATTGTGAGCCGGCCTGGTTGTCCGCATTCTTGCTAATGGCTTCCGGTAGATAAAGGCATTGTTGTTGATCAGTAAGGATGCAGTTCTCTGTGGGTGAGAAAAGTTGGCAATTATAAATTTGATTTAAATATGAAGAGTGCGGGTTGTGAAAAGTTGAAATTGTAATCCAACTAGATAGATTCACAAATTTAAAGCGGTTTTTTTTCTTTTAAATCTTAATGTGATATTTGATCTCAAGATGGGTCATGAGAAAAGGGTTTTAAAAAGTTTGAGATAATTGTTGAAATCTGTGGTGTCTTGACTTTTATTTAGGTGCAAAATAAACTTGTCATATGAAAAACAACAAAAAACAACCACCACCACCACCAACATCACGAAAATATGCAATCGATAATACGTTTCGAAAAATATCAGACGAAAGCATTGAGAAAACAAACGAACGAACAAACAGACGAATTCCCTGAACAAAAACCCACCATAATTATCTGGTGGAAGTCTTAACTCCCTGTCACAGAGTAATTGAAACAACGAAAAACACTCTCGTTCAAAACGGATTATTTCTGAAATTGAAGAGAGTCCTGCCAAAAAGGAATTCCCAATCGATAACTCACGTTTTCTAAAGTTTTAGCAGCCCACCCTTTTGAAAGCAGTTCTTGTCATCTACGGGATTTTATGAAATCGAATCCAGCAGTTGATTATGCAAAGCTGCTTGGTTTTAAGCCCAATACTTTGTACATTTTCTATGTTCATGTAAACTGTATGGTTGATGCCTATCGAAACATTGGAGAATGGTTAACCCTCTAATGCCCAGCGTATCAGATCTGATACATTTCGTGGAACAAAGAAAAAGCAAACCAAGATTATTTTGATGCTCGTTCCACCATAGTGGATCCAGAAGTGATCCAAAAACAGGAGCTCGGACTTTTTGTGCCATTGTAAATAGGGCTGGGCACTAGAGGGTTAAGGTGCTTGATTCACTTAGTCTTATGATTACAACAATTGTGAAAAAACACTGCACTTGTCATGGTACAACTTTTTAAGTCGTAAGTTAAGTATAATATAATTTGATTTCAGTTAAACAATAAAATAGTGGCGTTCAAGCCCGAATAACACTGGCTTTCCAGAATGTTGCTTCTTTCATTTTTTTTAGCTCAAACATAATTCCAATATCATTTTTATCAGAAACAGCCCAAAATTCTGCACAAAACAATACCAACTCTTGTATGTGCTTCTGCGACCTAATGTGCGGAATACGACTTTTGAAGTCAACATTGATCATATAATTGGGAAAGCAAGATTACTAATTTATTTTCTTAGGTATTGGCATCAGCCAACCGGTTATGGTACCAGTCACAAAATATGACACAAAAAGTTACTGCTTCCGGTAGTAAAAGTTGGGCTGTCATGATAGTGGGTAGATAATGGGCTATCGATTGGGGCCACCTCGTGAAAACTTCGATTTTTCGCTAACTTGTCAAGTTTGAGTGTGTGCGATTTCTTCTCCTCTGTTAACCTTGTTTCTCAAAGTGTCCGGCGCTTCTGAACTCCAGGACAGAAAGAGATGTTGCTCAGATAAAAGAAAAAAAATTATAGTGGCGTTGAAATTATGGGAGACAAAAAAACCAGTCCTGTGCGTGTTTATTTTCTGCTCTGTTGGAAACATCTGCCCTTTCAGGTCACCATTAATAGTAAAGTTCAAGGCGTCATTTTGTATTAGCACTAAATAGGTCTCGACTCCAAACGTCGAATTCGTATAACAAAAACAGATCAGGAGAGGATACATTATAAACTATAAATTAATGTGTGCGGTAATTTTCAAAACTGAGCGATCAGTTTTTGCATTATCCACTGTAGTGCTGCTGAGAAGCTTCATAAGATAATGTCCTTTTACTGTCTTCCTTCTCTCCTCTCTCCCTCCCTCACTATCTGCCTCACTCTCTCCCCTCTCTCCCTCCCTCACTGTCTGCCTCACTCTCTCCCCTCTCTCCCTCCCTCACTGTCTGCCTCTCTCTCTCCCCTCTCTCCACCATTCTCTCTCCTTCACACTCTCCCCTCACACTCTCTCCTCACTCTCTCTCCCTCACTCTTTCCCTGTCTCTCCCCCACTCTCTCCCTTATTCTCTCCCTTATTCTCTCTCCCTCACTCTCTCCTTATTCTCTCCCTTATTCTCTCCCTCACTCTCTCCCTTATTCTCTCTCCCTCACTATCTCCCTTATTCTCTCTCCCTCACTCTCCCCCTTATTCTTTCTCCCTTATTCTCTTTCCCTCGCTCTCTCCCTTATTCTCTCTCCCTCACTCTCTCCCTTATTCTGTCTCCCTCACTCTCTCCCTCACTCTCCCTTATTCTCTCTCCATCACTCTCTCTCTCTCTCACTCACTCTTTCCCCCCTCACCCTCTCTCTCCCTCTTTCTCCCTCATTCTCTTTCCCTCACTCTCTCCCTCACTCTCTCTCACCCCCTCACTCTTTCCCTCTCTCTCCCTCACTCTCTCTTCCCTCTCTCCTCACACTCTCTCCTTCTCCCCCCTCTCTCTTTCCTCCCTCTCTGTCCTTCCCTGTCTTTCTCTGTGTGCAATCCAAGTCACGTGCAACAATTCACTTTCCATAATCTCGATCAAGAGCCGTCTGACGTAAATGTTCCTGCTCTCTTTTCATCATACTTTACCTCAGACCTTCTGATGTCACCTCGTCAGTTACGTCATAGCAAGGACGCCGCGTTTGTTAATGAACCTCAGCATGCAAAATAGCGATCGCTTCTCTCTACTTCCCTAGGGGGTCGTCCTTAAATGACATTCTACCTGCGGGGAAGGGAGGGGGTTGAAAGGGGGATAGGATGGGGAGGCAGTGACGGGGGAGAGTTGCTGACGTCTGCTGACGCCTGCTGACAAAAGGGATTATCGTTGCCAAAATTATTTTTTCAGAAAAGTTCAGTGGTTCAGTTTAAGAACTCTCTTTGCAACAACAAAATTCTCTTCTCATTTTTGTTACCACATAAAGGACCTTCACAGTTTTGTCCAAATATTTTGTTGGGAGATCAGTAGGGTATTAACATGTAGATTACCCCCCCC
>JAWQUT010000022.1:1685629-1712418 GCA_033807755.1 Ellobium chinense
CTTCCCCTCCCCCCTCACGAAGTAACATATAAACTAGATATCAAAAGCAAGTAAAGGCTTTATGTACTCATGCTTAGTAGGCTTTATGTGGCTGTCTATAAATACCACAGCGTAAACATACTCTTTTTGTTTTTATACCTATTCAACCCTTTGGATCTTTGCTCACAGTCGCTCGCTGTAACGCTCTATTCATCAACATGACCACTGCAATTATCACCAGTGCATAGCTATAACCAGACCACACCCACTTCATTTCTATTTTCATCCTCTGTCGGAATAGATCTAGTCTGTTTTCCAGCTCTCCTGCACTTGTCAACACCAGCCATTTCCAGATTGCGTCCACAAATAAATATCCATTAAGCTTATCTGCTGCTGCACCACCACCTCTTATCTCTATGTTCCATAAGCACTCTTTCTACCCTTTTGGTTACATACAGCAAAACCACTTAGAAAGGACATTGTTAACACAAATGGATGGCGATAAAAACATTTTTGTTTGCCCAGACCTTTTGGCTGAAATTAACAGGCTGATGGTTATAAAGAACCCTTGTTATAATGACCATAATGTTCTTTATGTCTCACATCTTTGTTCATTTCTCACTCTCTCTCTCTCTCTTATTTCGCTCTCTCTGTCTCTGTCTTCTCTCTCTCTCTCTGCCTCTCTCTCTCTCTCTGCAGTCATTTCTCAGTTAACTTTAATCCTCGTCTTCAGTCAAAGTCATCAGAGTCTTTTCTCATATTCTGTCAAATAACCAATCTTAGTGGCAACCAACCATCAACTGCCTCAACTTAAGCCATTCTCACCACTCATTCCCATCGCCACATCATCCCATTCCCATCAGTACAACCATCACAACCTTTACCATAACTGCAACATCACCATCGTCAAGACGAGCATTAACGGTCTTATATTAAGACCATCCTACCCGTCACCATCATCACAGTCGCTAAAATTGTTATTACCAAGACAATTGGAGAAGACTTATCAATTGTCACCCCCTCTCCATTACCACCATCTTCATCATCACAAGTACCTACAATCACCTTTACCATACCACTACCTCCACCTACAGCTAACTGACCACTAACAACCCCCCTCTCTCTCTGTAATCCAGGTCTCCAGAACTCTGCCGCATCATGTTACATCGTGGTTCTTATAGACCTCAGCTCAGCTGCCGTTGTGGGCATCATTGGGATATTCCAGAAGAATGTTGCCTCTTGTATGGTTACGGGTGTTCTTTATCTTATGGCTGGTAGGTTACAATACGAGGAAGCTGCCTTAAACTCACTGTAGTGTAGACTTTCCGTCAAGAAGACGTGGATCATGTCATAAATTCATGCATTTTTTTTATAATAAACGGAGACAGTGCTGGTAGTTAGTTTGAATCCAAATAGGGATGGAGGAATCCTGAGTCTACTAGCAATTGCCTCAGGCATCTGGGCGCCAAACTCTCAAGGACCACATGTGACTATGTCTCTCAAGGGCCTAATTTGCCCCAAGACCTAACACTGTGGTAATTCTTGCCTGAGTATAGGGTTATGTCCAAAGAAGATGTGACCCAGGGCTGCAAAATTCTAATCTGTGAACTTACTTCTTCCAGGAAAGGTCTTTTGAGAGCCCCCTTCTGGCAAATTACCAAGCTGTTGAGGTTGCCGGAGCCAAATTGTAAAGGTCTTTTTGAGCCATTAAAATTTTTTTTCTCCTCGAATCACGGGAACATCCCCAGATAAGAATGATGAGTCCGTAAATCTCTAGAGTTATCACTGCTGTTTACAGTGGGAGGGGGAGGGAAAAGAGGAGGTTCTTTTTTTCTTTTTGTGCAGTGACAAGGCAGTAAAAATATCGACTTTCTTGAACAGATCGTAAAGCCGCGCAGATGAAATCATCCAGGGCCTTTGGGAAACACTGTCTGCAACAAAATATGCTCATTCACCGCTTTTGTAGTATGGCTTCATGTTTTACGATTATTTTCTTATAATCTATCGAAAGGATAGATTATAACCCTTGCTTTTATGGGCTATAATAATGTTGCGGGGGCTTGGTTGGTCTACAATTCAGGTCTAAAATCCAGACTTAAGTACTAGAAGGTTACTGACTCATCTTAAGAAAGCTTACTATAGTTGGACACTAGGTCCTTAGTCGCCGCTCGCAGGGTCTGGAGAAACGATTACACATGGTCTACTACTGGCTATTTGCAACATCCAACAAATTAAAACACAAATTAGAAAAGTACTTCCAAGAATGGCGGCTGGGGCGGGAGAAAAGCAATTGCAGTAAGGGGGACAATCACTAAAATGTTACAAATTCAGTATTTTGTAGATTATTTCCCTTGCATCACTTTTTTTTAACAACTGCTAATGTGTGATGGTCACTAGAAGATGCAGTAAATTAGTACATGTATTTGATGTATATTTAGTCTAAACCAATTTAGGAAAAACCTAAAAGTAAGCAGTATTATTGGAATGCAAATGTAATATTTCATTATTATGCATGTGTAATATTGTTCCTATCTCTTTTTCTTCTCAGCCTTATTCGGTGTGTTCGGACTCTCAATGTTTCACACAAAAGACTATTATGAGAAATACCAGTGTTACGCCCTTGATGAAATCCCTTCCAAGGCCTGCGATGCACGGGTAGTTAACATCGGCTATGCCGTTCCACTAGCCTGGGTAGGCGTGGTCGCCTGTGCTTTCGCCTGCATCATCTGGTTGTTTGTGTCTCGAGCCCTGAGGGTTATCAAAGCCAAGACAATGTTATAGGGACAGCCTATAATAATATAACAACAACGAGAGAATGTGTTGTGTGTTAGACTGTGAGTAGATGAGATGGCATATTGACTAATCCATNGTGCAATGAAAAGGCAGTAAAAAAATCGACTTCCTTGAACAGAAGATGAAGCCGCACAAATGAAATTATCCAGCGCCATTGGGAAATACTGTCTGCAACAAAATATGCTGCATTCACCACATTTGCAGAATGGCTTCAAGTTTTACAATTATTTTTATACAAGCTATCGAAAGGATAGAGTATATACGAGTACCTTGCTTTTATGGGCTATAATAATATTGCAGGGGCTTGACTGGTCTACAATAAAACTGGTCTAAAATCCAGAATTAAGTACTAGAAGTTTACTGACTCAGCTTAAGAAAGCTTACTATAGTTAGACGCCAGGTCCTTAGTCGCCGCTCGCAGGAGCTGGAGAATCGATTACACATGGTCCACTACTGGTCATCTGCAAAATCCAACAAATCAAAACACAGAATAGAAAAGTGCTTCCAAGAATGGCAGTTGGGGCGGGAGAAAAACAATTTGAAGTAAGGGGGACAATCACTAAATGTTTTTACAAATACAATATTTTGTAGATTATTTCCCTTGCATTACTTTTTTTTTTCCCGGCTTTGCTGTTGTGAAATGAGATGATGGTCACTGGAAGATGGAGTGAATGAGTACATGTATATTTAAGTGAATTAGTACATGTATATTTAGTCTAAACTAATTTAGGAAAAACTTAAAAGTGAGCAGTATTATTGGAATGCATATGTATGTAATATTTCATTATTATGCATGTGTAATATTGTTCCTATCTCTTTTTCTTCTCAGCCTTATTCGGTGTGTTCGGACTCTCAATGTTTCACACAAAAGACTATTATGAGAAATACCAGTGTTACGCCCTTGATGAAATCCCTTCCAAGGCCTGCGATGCACGGGTAGTTAACATCGGCTATGCCGTTCCACTAGCCTGGGTAGGCGTGGTCGCCTGTGCTTTCGCCTGCATCATCTGGTTGTTTGTGTCTCGAGCCCTGAGGGTTATCAAAGCCAAGACAATGTTATAGGGACAGCCTATAATAATATAACAACAACGAGAGAATGTGTTGTGTGTTAGACTGTGAGTAGATGAGATGGCATATTGACTAATCCATCTGCTGTGATTGTTTCTAGTGCACTCGTGGTTGGCAACATGAAGAAAGTTTTAAGATATTTCGTGCTAGCAAAAGAGCAAAGTTACATAAGGATTGGCTATGCTACAAGACTTCTGCTGCAAAGACACTGTGAGTTAACTGTGAGAGCCAACGTGGCTTCGAGGTCTTCTGGCTTTTCCAAGATCAGCATGAATAGGACATAGGGTTTGAACCCATACGTGCTCTGTTTTATCTCTTCAGCCCATCTGTTAAGAGCGCGGGTCTGGCCATTCCTTTAAGAACTGACATGTCATTGTAGTTTTGACTAAATTTTCGATAGTTTCATATAATCAATACTAATTACTTTTATAGATCTGCAAAATCTGGAAAGGTGTGAGTTATCTGTAGTGACAGTTTCTGTGTTTGGAAAGTCCAGCCATACTGGCTAAATACCATGCACATATTAAAATCTCTAAGCAAATGTGAAGCGTTCAGGCTGATTTGCCCACCTCTTATCACTGCACTCTCCTCTTAAGATTTCCAGACTTGGCAGATACTAGAGTTATCGGTTTCGATTACATGAAAATTATGAAAATATGATGTCAGGATCATGCTTCTAAAGCAGTGCTTGGTCTGATGTTGGGTGACCAATGCTCAGATCTTCCATTCATCTGTGATGTTATCGTTCTGCGGCTCTGTACATCGAGTTCCTTCAGTCACAGAACTGACGACAAGTTTAGCTGTTTTCCTTCCCCATCCCTGCAGCTTCTTCAAAACATGGTTTTCATTCTGGAAATTGGACGCACCTTGGCGCCTTCTTATTTTTCGGAGCATTGTGGTTGAACTTGTTGCTATGATGACAATGCTGAAGGGAGACAATGATGAAGGGACAGAAGATAGATGCAGAGATCAGGTCATGGTATATGGGCATTTTATATTGTGCTTGAACTGGGCAGTGACATAAACAGGACATTTTCCTTTAATCTAGTAAACCCTAAAAAGTGTTATCTGACTCGAATTTGAGGACTCGGTTTTTCCAACTAATTTCCATGCAGGATCCAAAGCCCTCTGATCTGCTAGATTCTCATGAGTTAACCAGACAAGTAAAAAGACTCAAACATTTTTTAGCCGACTTATAGATTGGATAGAGAGTCCAAATTTGTCACTCACTTCAAATTTTGGTCAAAACTTCACTTACTTGGTTTTTACCAGATCACCGGAGCAATGTTACGCGGAAGGCAGTATCAAATTAGTAATGTTTACTGTGAAGGCAGTATATGTTTGGCAGATACTGTGTTAATTTCTGAAGGTCCAGTAGTATAGGAGGGACAGAGAAATTATGATGAACAGAGGTCAGGTTCCTGGGAACAACGTGATCACAGAGGACTGTGATGACTTTGCAGTGGACACTCTAGATGCCTTTCTGGCATGAGTGGATGTAATGTCTTGTGCTTTAGTCTATGGGAACTGAGCGGTTCAAACGTATCTGTGATTCATACATATCAGGCCATTACAAGTTCTGTACAGGGTAATGTTAAATGTGGGATTGTACCATTATATTACGTCTTTCAGCCAGTCAAAATGAGACATGTCACTTTTGACTATACTGAGTTATTTATGTGGCATGAAAGCTTCACTATGTACTTTTACTGAGTGAAAAAAATTTGGCCTAGCCCAGGATAACATTGTATGAAGTGGAAGGTGGTCACCCCCAGCAATGGAAAAAATAAATCTGAGATAATTGCGATTATAAAATATATACTATATGCCTCACAAAAATTCAGATTTGTCCACAATGATTGGCCATTTGTCCATAAAATTACTGTTTTTGCGCAGATAAATGGTTTTATCCTCGAGTTTAAATATGTCGGATGGCCCCCAATCCTCTGTAGAGCCTGATAACAACTAAATTCTTAGTCCAGTGACATAAACCTCATTTTGACTGGCTGCAGGGCATATTACGACGGAAAGAGACTATAGTTGATAAATGTGTACTGTATCATGTGCCTGCGTGTTCCTATGTGTCTGAGAGTGATATAACTAAAACTACAGCTGTGTAACAGGGAAGGAGCTCAGCGAACACAAGTTTTGCAGTGAAAGTGGATACAGTTTCCCTCAATAAGCTCAAAGACAATAGCTTAGCTGTATTTGCTGAATTATGGGCTCTCTGTATTAGAAGCATCAACTTATTGTTACTAAAGTATGCACAGAGAGAGAGAAAGAGTGATGCATATACGATTGTACTATCCAAAGTGATTTGAAGAGAGAGAAAAGAAGAAAGAGAGAGATAGATAGAAAGAGCAAGTTAGTTCTTAAAGTAGATACCTGCTTTTAGGGCATTGTGCGTATTTGTGGTCTGCATGTATCATGTTCTATATTAATGAGATCCGTTGCAGAATACTGTCTAGTTCAGCAGTGATGGCAATTTTAGCAGTGTTGCCTAAAAAGCTATTTATATTGGTCATCCATTGGAATATAGGGATAGGCATTGCTTAAAGAGGAAGAACAAAAACCAGTGAAAATAAGATAAATGTCAGACGTTCAGCCTGCAGCAGATCAACCGTATTGTTTCATTTCTACCACCACTCTTCCATTAGCAAGATAAGTAAATGTATGCATCGAGACGAAATGAGGCTTACGTCAATATTTATACTTTCTTGCACAAGTTACTGGTTCTGATACAAAATCTTAACTTTATGTACATTAATTCGATGGTTTAAAAACTGATAATTGCTCTGTCTCGGTATAATTCGGTTATTTGAAGTGGCTAAGTATCACCCCTCTCCAATGGCGAAATTCGCTGAAAATCGTGAATAAGTAAAGAACCATATGTATTTTGTAAGAGTCGTACGTATAATCTACCTCACAAAACTCTGATTTATCCACAATTTCGTCCCTTTCATCCATGAAGCCTGTATTTTCTTGTACAGAATGACTGCATTTTTGATTCCGGCAACCAACAAAACTTGTTTTAGGGACATAAATTTCACTGAAGACTTCTGTGAGAAGGTGACTTTTCACACTTTTTCTATGCACACTTTTTATGCACAGTGTGCAAAAGTGCGAACGTCCCAACTGTTCCTCGACAAAACACCTGGAAAGTGCATCAGCTAAGCCATATCAGCAGCTGCACATAATGGATGTTGTACATACGAAATGACATTTTGTTGACATGCGTGATGATCTCTGTTGTCTTATATCAATTTTGTCTTTCTGATCTGTGAAAGAACCATGTCTTTAGGGCGCCTTTGAAGCAATATGTCATGTTATGGAAGAAGTATGGTTCAACAGATGTAAATATGACAGAGACTGCAGCTGATAGGGTGAGATAGAAACAGAGAGGTAGCGAGAGGAAAAAAGGAGAGAGAGAGAGAGAGGGAGCGAGAGAAAAAAGAGAGAGAGAGAGAGAGAGAGAGAGAGAGAGAGAGAGAGAGAGAAAAAGAATGGTGTCCACTCTCACTGTGGGACATTAATGGCTCAGGCATTGTGCTCAACTGCTATTTATCATGTAATTCTGTCGTATTATTCATTTATCATCATTGCGCAGTGTTTTATGTTGACACGAAATCTCTTATTATTTTAGAGTTTGCGCATCAACGATGGGATCTCTTACCATCATAATAATTACTTCTGCTGAGTGCATCCATAATAGCGTTCAACATACAGAGTTATTGTAATTCTTAACGTGATAAGAGACCCCATCGTTAATACGCACGCTCTCTGTTGGTCTGCAGTAAAACATGAAGAATATCACTGCAGCGCTATTCCTCTGAGGTATTTTTTATAAGTTCACTGCGTATTTATCTGCTTGACAGTAGGAGGCTATGTAGTGGAACATCGAATCATTCAGTACTCGCAGACTTAAGCTTTCAGGAAAGGGAATTGGTGAAGATGAAACATCAAGGGTTCGAAAGTAATTCACCTTTCCGAATCAGGCAGCGAGGGCAAATAATTCTTATATTTGCCATTGTTTAGGATTGAGTCTCGAAATCATGAATGATTGAGTAATAGCTATAGTCAGGCTACTTGTAAACACATTTTGTGTCAGGACAACAAAACAACTGGCGGCGCTGGCCCACTTCAGTCGTATATAATTCAGCCACAAGGACAGCTTTCTGTTAGACTTTTCGGAACGGTCAGTTAGTTTACTACCAGTAAGACAGTGAAGATGCCTGCAGTTTAAATGAAAGAAGGACTAACAGTAGCCGCTAATTAGGTCCGCCAAATTCCTACCTCTAATTATTGTGAACTAAACTTTCACTTGCAGTGACTGCCAGCTTCATTTTATTCTACTCTGATTGGTAACTGTCGGCTAAAGATGTAATTTTCAATGAAGCATGTTGTATAAAATGTATTGCGCCATACACAATGTATACCTATTAACCACTGTTAATTGTTTCATTGTTGCTTAAGTCCATCAAACTGTAGCCTCAGTCGACTTGTCCATTCATTCATCCAAACATAATTTCACCCATCCTCTCATTCTGTACAAGATAGGGTCGAATCGCAGGCATCCCTTCCATTGTTTGAAAAGATCTATTTGTTTATATATACCTAGGACCTCGCGAACTCAAATTCCAAGCAATCAATCCACGATGTCGAGCTTTTGAGGTGATCAAGTTGGTCAGTAAAAGTTTTGAATTATACTGATCGGCACTAAAAACTCGCCACTTATATATCGCAGAGCAAAAGCCTGTCACATCCACTACTGAACTTTTCTTCAAAGTCATGGTGCAAAGTTGTAAAATTAAATAATATCACATCCTAAAATGACCGGCCCAGGGGGATATGATATCGTATAGTATGTCACCGCAGTATAAGAATTCATTTATGTTTGCTTCATCTGTTCTTAAGTTAGACATAAATATGCCTTAAGTGAATGTGTGTAATTGATGAGCGCTTCTCTAAAAACGCGATAAATGGAGTCTGAATGCTCTTAAAAACAAAAAAATGGGATATGACGTAAATGTAGGGGTAAGTGCTCCTCAGAAATTTGTGTTTTTTTTTTCGCTTATAATACCATAACTCTTGAGAGGATAACGGCATCAAGATCATCTTTGATTTCAATGATTAAATACAGAAATGCAACGAAAATGCACTTACCAAGTTTTGGGACAAACATTCTTCCGGTTTTTGTTCTTCTGTAGTTTTGTTATTTTCTGTATCAAATGGATCCTGTCTAATGGAGGTTTTCTTTTCATGCCTGTCGATGCAGAAAATAAAGGACTCGGTATCAGTGGCCAGTATGCATAATCCTTACGTTAGTTAACGCATTGCGATAGCCACGGCGAACTCCCCCAAAAATTAGTATTGTTCACTGTAGTTAACGTAGTACGTTAATTAATGTATAGATTGTGCATACGGGCACAGAGCAGTACGTAGAGTAGGCGAGTTTTTTTGGTTTTTTTTGAGTACATGAGGTTCGGTATCATGAGGTCATCGTGTAATATGAGTATGTCAAAATTTGGTCGATGTTTCTATCTCTTGTCCTCGAAGCGTCACAGCCATGTTCGGTTATTTTTTTTCCTCACTCTCGGTAGGTTGATGGTGTTTGGTGGGCCACACAATTTGGAGACTTTTCCCCAAATGCTCTTGTTCCCCTCAGTAAAACGATGCATTTGACCCAAGCAATTGAAGAGTTTATTAAATTTTGTTAAGCAACAGGCAATTCCACAATTTACTGGGGCAAGTTCCCTTGTTTATTTTCTTTTTCCTTTATAGATCAGTGTTGCATCAAGAAGAGCCTTTCTTTATTTTTATTCAAAATAAAGTTGGGCATGAACTTTGTATTCCTTCAAAATATAATAATAATGTGATATTAAATAAGTCAGTGAAAATACATCTGGGAAAACCAGTTGTTTTCCCGAAAATCAATAAATACACTTTCGGTGAAAAATGAGTCGGAAAGATTATCAGAGATCAAGTTGTGTAAAGATTCAGTCAAAACCAAACAGAGCTTGATATCTGTGTTCTTTCCAGATTTATGCCAAGTAATACGAGTACAAATGTATGTGTGAAGAGCAGTCACCTTCACATTATTCCCCTTTATATCAAAGCCATTACGAGTGCAATGTGCTCGATTCGCTGTAACGCAAACCTTTGCCTGCCCCCTTTTCTTGGTAAAACACAGACCAACGCTCATTCATTTACGGCGAAATCAAGTTCCTCCTCGGTTAGTGATCAAACTGAATATTTGAAAAACATTTTTCAGCTGTTCTTGGGTTATTTCCCATTTTCTGAAGGAAAAACAAAAAGAAAACTTTGAAAGGTTCTCTTGTAATTGTTTATACTTAATCTTGATATATTGGTAAAGATAGTAGGTAGCAAGAACGATGGATGTGTGCCCGCTCTCATTAAGAAAATCTTCCTTACCGTCATGAAACTAACTTATTTTTCTATACTAACCAGATAGCTGCTAATTGCCATCGAGATTGAAGTGAGACGTTGACACAGGCATTTAATATGTTACTTATTTCAGCACTTAAGACGTTAGTACAATGACTTTTCATTGTAACATATTTATTGTTTTTGCTCACCAAATGCAACATTGGATGGATTCAGTCTCAAATCGTCAGGTTTTGAACTGTGCGCAAAATGTTGACGCTGGGGGATGTAAACCTATATTATTTCAAATGGGTACATATTGGGAATTCAGTAATATGTTGATTGATATGGTCGTAAAAATATAAAAGCAAACAGGTCTAAAAGTTACTTTGAAGACGCGCACGCCCAACCCTTTAAAAGAAATGAAACTTTAGGTTTTAGTCCGGAAAAATATGAAGCAAGAGACCATAATATTATAGAGCTATTGAAAGTATAACTGTTGCTCGCTAATATTTTGAAATTGAATTAAACAGTAGATCTCTCCAAACAAAATGCTGAACTGAAAACTGCAGTAGATAAGCATGGTTTGTATGGAGATACATCATCTTGTCGTTCACCTGTTTTTTCCCCCAATAAAATCTGCCTGCTGCTTAGGTTTAGATATCAGTAATGACTTTTACATGAGTCGCACTCGAAAGATTATGAGTTATGTCACTGATCTGAAGTTGTGTAGACACGAGTGAATGAATATGCGGTCGAAGAATGTAGTTCTGTTGAATGGTGTAATGCCCCTTTATGCATAATTGTTCATCTATCTGGTCCTAACTTCCACAAGCCTTCACATCTTTACAATATTTCGGAAATCCGTATCCAACTGAGACCATCTCTGTTTATTCATGATCGTTTGAGAATGACTTGTTTATACCACTATGTGTTATTCTTAAAAAAATCATAATTTTCACTGCATGTACTAACAAATATAAACATCCCAACTTTGTTATCCATTTTACTTGCTCAACGTCACATCTCTTTATACTAAACAAAATAGAGAGGAAACTACATCTTTGAGTATATTTTTTTTTCAGAAATAAACCCTCATGCTACATCAAACTTCTGATTTGTCTTGCATGTTTACAGTTACTTTTTTTTTTATTGCACACACATTGATGGTTGTACTTATAAAGCTAATGATTGGCAATCCTGTGTTAAGCAAATCATCTGATTCACAAAGAAACTGCATGTGTTGGTAATAGCTGTAACAATGCATTCAGTCCTTCTCCTTTTACATTAACACACTTAACATTTATATTACTAGATATAATTATTCACTAAAAAATTTATATATATTTGTAGAAATCAGTTAGTGCTCACCGTATTTGATTTTTTACATTTGTTTTCATTTTTTTTCTTCTTTTACATTAACTTTTCTACTTCTGTAACAATCTCTCTAACTCCTCTCATATTTTATGGAATGGTGAGCTTCATAAGACAAAATATTTCATTACACACTCATTTTGGATCAATAGTTTCCACTCACTCAGATGTTAGTTTGCCTTCACTAATGGATGATATTATGACTTTGTGAGAATGATGACTTTCCTGGCATGAAATGAATTTAGTGACACACATACACACATGACTTTTCTGCCAATAAACAGTTATTACAAGATACTATTGTGCATTTTCAGATATCCATAACCTAACAAATGACAGGAAAAACAAATTTCAAAATGAATCTTGAATCAAAGTGTGGTTTATGGATTTTTATTCAGGATAAGGCAAAAGAAAAGACATGACAAAGTTTATTGGTAAAAATATAACAAATCTTTGACACTCACAATAAATGACAGCACATGATAAGAGAAATCATGAGAGTAATTGTACTAAATGATAATGGTAACAAGATATGATTATTTAAAAAAAACAACCAGAAAATTAAAAAAAAACATCACACAGTGTGAAGTCAAGAACTCAAGAAAACATTGGCAGAAGCTTCAGTTAGAAGTGTCAAATAAATCATCTAACGTGAACAGTAATATGTATGTTCATTCTGAAATAATGTATGTTCTAGGATATTTTGTTTAATTAATGACATAAATAAACTGAATAAACAAATTATGAAATAAGAAATCACAAAAACTAAAAGAATAAAGATATAATATCTCTCTAGGAAAAAAAAAAAGGATTACATGTCAGAAATGGAATTGCAACAGTTGGTGTTTAATTTACACAAAGTGCATAGGAAGAAAAATTTTAGGAAGAACAACAAGTCAAAGGTAAGAAAAAAAGCCAATATAAGAAACACAGTGTTATGAAACTGAATCAATGGGACTGCTACCAAAAGTCATGGAAATGTACCACTGTCTACATTTATCAACTAGGTTGGAACTGTGAAAAAGGTTGACTTGGAGGGAGGGACCACACAAACTCCTTGTTTGTCATACAAAAACTTTTGATTCACAGTGCAGTACTGAGGTTATAGAAGGTATTGCATATTAAAATAGTGAGATAATATATTTTATTTATTAGGTGAGTATGGGCTTTACTGAACAGATGGGACTTGTTTGGACACTGATGAAAAATTGTGAAAAATGACTTGATCTTTTCTTTTCATTCACCATCATTCTGCTGTGAGATACTGAATGTGTGAGAAGCAAAAATATGTAGATAAAAAATCGAAAAGACAAAGATAAGATCAAAATACCGACTGAACAGCTTTTATACTTAGATTAGAAATAAGGAACAGCTGATGTCATTAAAAAACAAAGAGCATACCAAATAATTCAAAATTTACAAGCATTAAATTATTACTGAACAGACAGTTCGATTTTCCTACTGACTGAAAATAATTTGCCACACTGAAATGTGTAGATTTCAGTTGAATTATCTGATGGGAATTTATAACTTAATGCAAGTAGCCTTCGGCTGGCCAGTCAGTCAGTCAGTCGGTCAGTCAGTCTATCTCTCATCCCATATCTAATGTACATCACACAAACAATATAATAATAAGTGACCAAAATATAAAAAAAATAAGAATAGCTTCGTTGCTTTGCTGGAGTATAAGCAAGCAATTGCACTCCATGTTTTTCATAACAAACACTGGGGACACGGTATTATCAGGCTAAAGTCCACAACGAATCAATCAGAATCCTATATCTCTAAGGTCATGCGTCCAACACAAGTAGTTGGAAAGAATGTTTGAGTGACAGGAACTGACATTTAGTAAGTGTAACCAGGATGCCATGGTCAAGGAAAGAGCAAACACAAAATCAGTTCATGCTGTTGAAGAGATCATCTCTGTAAGATACCCAGATATGCATTGATGCTTGGGTTGGATGCACATGACAGCTGCTCATGCTAAGTTTATCATCACTGTCAGAAGTTCTGCCACCATAAAAACCCCAGACTTAATCTTTAAACCTGATCACCATTTGCTGACTAGGAGAGAAATGGAAGGGAATGCAAATAGTTTGGGCTGTGATGACTTGTTTTGGCTGCCAGGGAAACTTGTGCTATCATTGCTACTGAAGTTCTCTTCAAGGCACAAATATGCTGAATATTGAATTCTGAGCCATCCACAATATCATCTTTTGCAATACAGACCTTGTAAAGGATTCTAAGGCAGAAAAATGAGGAAAATAAAACACTGAAAAGGTGCAGATAAAGTCGGCAGACGCTTTTGGAATTACTTGCTAACAGCTTTGCTGACATAGCTTGTCATCCCTTCACTGCAAAATAGATTATATTTCACCTCTTGTCAAAAAACACTTCTCAAATCTCTCCCCCACCTCCACCCCCTCCCCACAACCAGAAAATAAAAAGAATGCAAAAGTTACTATATTTCTTTCTTTTGTTGATTCTCACATAACAACAAACTGCTGGTTGTGAAGAGTTCAATCAAGACTGTAAAGCACAATGGGCCAAGATATTAGCTTCTTATTTACAGAAGCCGGCAACCCTATTGCAAACCAATCAATGTCAAGGATTCTTCAAGGAATTTTTCTCATGTCCTAATTTTGAAAATGGTATTTCTGCCTTTATAAAAACAGAAACTGTTAAACTTTAAACCCAGGTCACAAAATCATTCAAAATATGAAAACTTAGATCATTCCAGATAAAAACCATTAAACTAAACCTGTCATGCTGCACGCATCCATTGCACTAGTTTGTGGCTAAGCTATCTGGGTAACTGAGGGGAGGGAGCAGGAAACATAGAAATTATGATTTGATAATCCTTTGCTCTAAATTAAAGTACAGTGTAATAGATAATTCAAAGTGTCTGAACTACACCCTGTGAAAGAGCATCTCTCCAGTCATTAAGTCATAATGCCCTTTTCAAATGCTGATATCATATGAAAGGTTCTGTAATCACATCCATAGGTTTTCCAAAGTGCTCCAAAGTTATGGAGGGATTTTATACAGTGTCTTCACTGATTTTTGGGGCAACTCACAGAACCAATTTTGTTGTTAGCTGTAACACAAATGTATGCATAGGCAACAGACCAACCAAGATGCATGAAATACTGAAACTCTCTTAAACTGCTCTATTCAAATGTTGAAAACAAAAGTGAGTTACAGGATTCAGAAACCATCAGATATGAGGGGATGCCATTCTCAGCAAATCATTGTTATCAGAACCTTTCAAATGATTAGATCAACTTTATATCTAGAAATATTTTTGTCACCTTCAGCTACAACCATACAATACAGAATTATTCAGTATAGATAAAACATGTAAAAAAGTTATATTAATTTACAAAGCATGTATTCCAGTGATGTTGGAATAGAAAAATGCACAACACCTTACATTAGCTGCAGCAGTACTCAGAATATTAAAATTCATTGGTAGAAAGTAATGAGGTACACATTAGCAAAAGCCACACAGAACATTAGAAGAAGAAACTTTTTCACCCGTGAAGAATCTAATGCATAGAGCTCACAAACTTAAGAAAAAGACCTCCTGATGAGGTTAAGGAAATACATTGCCAGCTTCTAAAAGATTCTTTCTGAACATCAATTATCTTTGACAGCACACATGAATGTGTATGAAAAGAAACTGAAATTGTTTGGAAGTCTGGGAGGACAACAGTTATTTTGTTAAACCTCATATGACTATGTATTGTGGTTTCAATTGCACATAGTTTTGACTGAATCCTGATTTCTAAAATACAAACAGATTATATATTACACCTAGGATGATGAAAGGATAGATATGTCAACAATAATCTCCTTCACTCTGCAGCTGTCAAGATGTAGAAAAATTTGAAAACAGATCCGATGTGTGCTGTATGCATCAGAGGCACATGAAAAATAAGAACTTTATATTGATGGTGGGAATGGAGGAACTATCAAATAACATATAATAGGACTTCATTAAGTTTTGCTCAAAATTTAAGTTTTTAAATTTAGGAGTTCCCAGAAAAAAAAAAATTGAAACTCACAACAACAAACTTATCGCTTTAATCAAGAACATTCCTGCTTTACTCATATTTATAAAAATGTGTAAACTCCCTCTGTGCTTTAATTGTTCAATTTTTGCTCTCCATGTGTCCCTCATCTCCTCCTCTCCCCACCCCACCCCACCCCTACCTCTGCCCCCTTTCCCAATACAGTTCCTTACAACAACTGTCTTTGCTCAATAGTCTTGTCAGAATAGCAGGGAAAACTTAATTTAGTTGGACCCTCACCTTTTAAAGTAATACAAACAACTCACCATAATTAGGAAACCAATTGTTTCATTCGTAATTGAGTGAGTGAAGACATGGTTCTGAGCCACGTGGCAAGTTCCTTGTACTATCTCAGCAAAGATATAACTAGTCATGGAAATTCTGGGATCCAGCTGGACTGTCTTGCTGATAAAGTGATTTCTATATGTCCATAAAAGAAACAGCTTAAAAGAGTAACGAAAAAGGCAAAGAAAGACTCTAAATTTCCTCTTCCTTCTGTAACTGGGTGGCAAGGTTATAGTATTCCTTAATATTAACAGGGAGGAATGTGAGCTCAGTCTGATAATATTTCAGATGTTACATTATTATTATTTCAGGGAAGTGTGTCACCAGGAATTTTACCAAATTACTGTGAATTATCAATTTTGAGAAGAAAGCCCTGCCAGGAATAGAACCAGGGTCTCTCAGTTTGCAAGTCTGAACATGTTACCACTACACTACAGGGATGCTAACTTCACAGCAATTTAAATCTTATATACCTAGAGCATGAATATTGTTTCCTAACTTCCACGTGTGAGCCTAGTGTCCACTCGTGACCCTAACACACTCCCTGACTGCTCACACTTGTTGTGACCATAGAAGTTAAAAAGCAAGTTTTCACAAGCAACATGACACCAACAAGTTAAAAAGTTGAAAGATTGAAATCGTGAAAAAAAAGATAAAATGAATAAAACATAGATCTACATTCTTTACAAAAAGAATAAAAAATGTTTCAGTCCAATCAATTCACGGCACTCTAGTCTCCTTCATCTAATACTCACAAATGTGCACACTCACATACATTTAAAAAAATGATTGCATGTCACAGAACACTGTAAACTGTGAAATGTCCAAACTTTAAACATTCAAAGCACAGCAGATAGTGAATTTCTAACAACTTGATAGTTGAAAGACAAAAAAGGAAGGAAAGAGTCAATACATGTACTGTCAGTGTTCTAATAAAATCTGGTTAACTTGAAATGGGACGATTAAAAAGTAACCTTTTACACATGCACATTTTTTAATGATAATCTCAGGTGGCCAACAGTGTTTACCAGGAAAACTCCAGCTTAATGTTGTGCATGGCTTGTTGTATTCTTAAACCTAACCTAGAAAACAGATATTATGCAATACAGTGAGAAAGATTGTATATTGGCAATAAAGGCTCCTGTCAACAAGATGAATGTGGCAATCAGTGCCTATGCAGGGTGCTTAATAACTGTAACCCCACTATCTTTTATATCCACTTCATTACTGCACTGAATAATGTCTAAGCTGCACTGATGAGGTAATAGCAAAACTTAATTGATGAAATTTTGCATTCATAGGCTATTTTGGTCCTGGTTTATTGACATTTGATGCATTATATTTATAGATCAAGGGATGCTTTAATCTAAACAAACTGCTTAGCCCCAAATCTGAGTTCACAAGTTTTCACCAGAGCACTGACTATAATTGCCAAAGGCTGATGAAAACACATTTAGTACAGTGTCTTGAATACAGTAAGAATATACAGTAATAAAACAACCTTTAAAATTTGATTTATCATACAAGCATGTCACATTGTTAATAATCATAACAAGTCCCTGCATGTTAATATCAGTCAGGTTTTCCAGCAATTTCTTCCTTTCCTCTTTCTCTCTTCCCTCCCTTTTTCTCTCTCTTTCTCTCTCTCTCTCTCGCTTACACACACACACATACAGTTTGGATGATTGTTGAGAGTCTGTGGTAAGGATAAGGATGTGCACAACTCTTTGCTTTGAAAAGGATTAGTCTAATTCATTCTAGATCACTCGGTCACCCAAAGTGAGTCCCCTTGTTATTTCACTCACTATGTTCTGTTCATTAACTCTTGGAACACACCTAACCTCTTCCTCAGTGCCATTCTATAATACACACACACATGAGAGTTAAAATATATATAACTGGACAGAACCCTGAACTTTGAAATGGGCATAAATGCACATTACTATTTCACATTTGTTTCACAAAAAAACCTATAATTTACAGTTATCAAGTATGTGAAGTGATTCTGTAACAGTAATTAGTTGAGTTACCTGCCTCTCAGTTGCTCAGAGCAAAATTTGCATAACTAAAGAGTGTTTTTCCAAAACTCGATATGTGGTCTTTGCATACTTTGAAATAATGAGAATTGAAGGTAAATGCTCTTCACACATGTATTTTGATTTACTATCATATGACATAAAACTTTAAGGAATGCAGATTTCAAGCTCAGTTGTTTTGAATGAATTAATACAGAACTGCATCTGCGAATACATTACTAATTTATTAACAAAAGTGTGCTTACCAACTTTGAAATTCTTCACCCTATCTAGAAATGTGATCTTCTATTCTACATTCTTTCTGACTGCAATCCTGGGTAAAATAAATACCTGCGTTATAAAAGCTTCTTAAAGACATCAGATCTTCAGTTCCAAGCACCATATATTACCTGTTAATACTTAGTCATTGCGAGACGCTCTCCACAACTTCAAAGAGCTAAAAGTATGTATGTATACATATAATCATCTTTCTTCCTGACAGCCAAGTCATTCAAAACATCACATGAAGGGCCAGGGACCATTACAGAAAGTGAAGGGACAGTCTCAGGCACCACACCAGCACCAGAACCTAAACAGCAAGCCTGTTCCACAATAAACTTTAATGCCTCTTTCAAACAACAAGTCTTTAGAGCTCCCTATATAAAATTCTGATAAGTTGGCATCTACACAAGGCACTCGGACTTCGTTCAAGACAATCCACAGAAATTGTCACAGACATTTGAAACAGTGCTGCAGCTGAACCTCTTAAGACATTTCATGAACTAAAAATGTATATTCCTTTAACTTCAACAAAAAGTACAGAAGATGAGTTTTCTTCACACTCTGAGTCATAGAACCTGCCTGTGATGAAATGAATGTAGTCACCATAAACAAGTGTCAGTGTAAATTTTGTACATGGGGTAAAATTTTACCTAGACACAATATCTGTGGTGATTGCCTTAAATTTTATCAAGCAAGGTAGATATACATCTTAATTTCTGCGTAGATTAATCATAATCAGACTATGAGAGAATGAAGAGCTATAGGATATTACCATCATTCTCAGAAGTTCAGCTGCATATTAAGACAGTTGAATGAAAACGACACAGTAATGCTGCATGGAGCTGCGTTATGTTGCAATCATAGGGCATTCAAATCTGGTAATTTCTAACAGTCATCATCACACATCAAACACAGCACACTTGCCAAGAGGAGATGAAATATTTGTGGGAATTTTCAGTGAGGGATGTACTTCACGTTGTTTCATAAAACATTGTCAAACTATCATTGCACATATGAGGCAAAGATTGATGACAAATAAATCAACTGATCTCACATTCACTTTCCATAGTTGTTGCCAGTGATTTTGCAGATGGCGCCACTGTCCATGTGTTGCTGGCTTCATCATCAGTAGGCTGCCAGAATCACATTTCTCAAAGTTGTTTATGTTGTTGTAGAATGTGCGCATCGTCTTATGCTGTTATGTTATATATGAGTAACAGAGGAATCCTTCACAAACTAAAATACTGTTGGCGTGGGTATGACACCTTCAGCATTGTGCACCATAGTTGGAGCCACATCTTGCTCTCAATCTCAAATCTCACAAATGAAGCATTGTATCCATCACAGTGAATATGATCTTCTTCCAGGGCTGGCTTGCTCACAGTCTCTAATCTCATCTACAACTATAGAAGTTTTTGTGATCTTGATCTTTCCTTCACCCAAAGGGGCCTGATAACACTTCTCCTTGCACAAATAATGCTACAGGCAAGCGAAGTGGACTGTCTAATGTCTCCATCCATTTATTACAAATATCCATAGCTACCAAAATCTCAATACTGTCAATGCTATCGGCGGAATATTTCCATTGGCTCATCCTCCAATGCTTCATTGCTGTCAGCG
The DNA here is from genome assembly GCA_033807755.1 of Ellobium chinense. Classification (NCBI taxonomy): domain Eukaryota; kingdom Metazoa; phylum Mollusca; class Gastropoda; order Ellobiida; family Ellobiidae; genus Ellobium; species Ellobium chinense. Next base: position 1,705,503 of record JAWQUT010000022.1, read on the forward strand.
TATTCTGCTTTCTTCTTGTGAGACATAAAGAGGAATATGAGGCCAGCCAGTACAAAGAAACAAAATACCAGCCATGAAAGTATAAAGCTGAAGCCGTAGTGTGTTTCTGCCTCCACGGGGATTCTTTCTGGCATGTTCTTCTTCTCGTGCTCCACAGTCTTCACAAACACTTCGTTGAGGACCAGAAGACAAGCCGCTGGAATAGAAAGAAGACATAACAGTGAATATCAGTGAACATAGTGAAAAATGCAACCATTGGAATAATTATTCTAGCTACTCCTGTGACTCATCAGCCCAGAATTAAAAGCAGCAGCATCCAAACTTGACACAAAAATGAAAGATATTAAGCAGGTGGCATTGTTATTTTAACCATAATCATAAGTAACTATAATAAAACTGCTCATGCCATTGCATAAAGAGAAAATACAAATTGATTTATAGTATTTCAGTATTTTCTGTATTCTCTGCAACATTGCATAAATCATAGCAAATAATAAAAATAATAAAGATAAATTCTGTATCAGAAAGGTTCCAGTATGCTTCCAGGCTTTACCTGCCGAATTCAGAGTTTGTTTCCTTTGGTGATGATTTCATTTGGCTGACAACCTTAAAGGTCACCATGCTAATGCCTGCAAGGCGCTGCATAACCTTTAAGACTTACATATCCCAGTGTTTATTGTTTGAATGGTGAGATAGACCCTGAGGCAGGGTTCTCAAAATATCATAGCTTCCACAGTGAGTCATAGACCAGTTCATTTCTTATTAAAGCTATTGTATAGGCCCTAAGGAACTAATAATAATCCCAGTTTCCAAAGCTTACAGAAAATCTCACACTTTCATGAATGAAGTCCCACCTTTAAAAACACAAATTTAAACAACATGACAACAAGAAGACACTTTTTCTTTGTCTTTAATAGATTTGCATGAGTCAAATGACATCTACAACTATTGTATTAAATTTCTACATATTTTATTGTATTATTTTTGCCACACTAGTTGCAGATTTATTCAGTCATTTCATCATTTCATTTCATGAAACAGTAGAAAGAGGCCGTGAAACTACCTTTTTATAAATGCAATCTGGCTATCACAACCTGTGCGATCAGAAATTACACCCATACAGACATTCAGCAATCGTTATTTCCACATATAGACTTCTTGGAGTCCCATGCACAAGATTCCTCGTGATAACATAATAAAATCACGTGTGGCTTTCACTGCCCTAGCAGAAGAACAAAATATTCTATGTAAACTACTTAGATCTTAAACAGTGAGACGCTGTCAAGCTAACCACAAGGACAAAATCACCCCCATGATGCTTCTCCTCCCACTCAATCTACACTAGCCCACTAAACTGTTAAAGATAAGCCATTGGAAACTCAGTCCTTCTAAACATTATCATCCCATGCATGGCTATGAGTTAAGTTGAGTCCAAATTAGATAGTGACGAAACCCATATTTGGGGAGCACACTGTATTTTAGATAGATACCTTGAGGTTCTGGTTTTGAGGATCTTTTTGAAGAGTTTTGCAAAAATAGATATACTTTTCGCCTAATTCTATGCTTTTCTTTATATCAAATTTTCGTTCCCTCTCTACCCCGCTGGGATCTCCAAAAATCCCAGCTAGATTCCACCCCCGCCCCCAAGGTGGATTTTAAGGTACACATATTTCATTACCCCCCTTCTGTGTACATGTGGCATTCAAGCGTGCTTACGTCATAACACACAGAGCTGAATATAATGTATGTTCTGTGTTTACACTCAGTTAGCTATTTATAGTTTGTTCGCGCCTTAAACTGCGTACGCACAACTTGGCTGCTGGTGACACCACAATATTTTTCGAAGCAACCTCCTTCATGTTTTGGTAAGGGGTGGGTTGTATAGGGAGAGTGAGTGAGTGAGTGAGTGAGTGAGTGAGTGAGTGAGTGAGTGAGTGAGTGAGTGAAGGATGTGGGAGCGTGTGACTTAATATAACACCTAAAGTATATCGGAACAACAGCTACAATGCTAAAAAGGAGGGGAATTTTCTTGTGTGTGTGNAGAGAGGAGGGTTGGGCTTCCCCACTACGCCGATTCTGACGTCCAAGCTCAAAGGCATACATAATGTACAACGAAGCCTGCAAGATGAAATACACCCGACTTCCGTGTCTTGCAACAATAACATCTTTGATCTGACTGTCCTTGATTTACTGACTTCCGTGGCTGCAAAGCCCCTTAGGGTTTTTTTTTTTATTTGTGCCCTACATAATACTTCAACATTCAAGGCACGCCCAGGGTTAAAACGGAGAAGAGAGGCATCATGGGACACGTATTCGAATTGAATAGCACGCTTCACACTGAAGCTCTATTTTCTTCAGAATTTCACGAGTAAAAGATTTCATACTTCAAAGAAACTTTGCAGACCGCTGGTTCATTGTCTCTCCGAACGTTACGATAATATAGAACATTATCAGTACTAAACCATACACGTCTAGTATTTGAAATATGAAAGCAAATCTATTTGAGTTGAGGCAGTGTTCGGGCGTCATTTGTAGGCAGGGCTTATCTTACCACGGTAGCGGTCGGATGGCACAGCTTGGAAAGGCAAGAGAAAACCAAAGAGAACTTTCAATAGGTCATAAACAAGCCAAAGCGACAAAGCAGAAGCGATGGGGTTTGAATAACCTCGTCTGACTGTGCCTAATGATTGTTCGTACACACCGTGAACGCGCCGGGATGAGTAATACAGCTGTGCTTGAATGAGTACAAGTCTGAAAAGAGATTATGTTCGTCTATCGATTTCGATGATGATCGTGGCCATAACTTTGGATGATTTGGCATCCCTGATGAGTTCAAAGACGACTGGTTAGTTTATCCTAGACTAACACTGACAGACCTTCCACGCACATGTACTAAATGTGTTTAGTAGAATTGAACATACCGTTGCCAAATAATGTAACCTTGCGGGTAGCATATAATTTCAGTTGTATCGTCTTTACTGAATAAACTTCTGGAGCTTTGACAAGTCACGTGACCTTAATAAATCATGGCGATTTTGACAAACAGACGCTAAGAAATCTTTGTCTCGATGAAGATTGCTGAATGAGGACTCAAGCATAATAAGGCCCATCCTGGCATCGCTTCTTCTTTCCTCCGATCTTGTAATTGCCATTGCATAACTTCGTGAAAAGCTACTTGAGAACTTGTGCAATAACGATAGAATCTCTTACATCGTATGAATTATATTAGTTCATTGGCTTTCAGCATGCACAGTTCATGTAATTCTTACGATGGTGAAAGATCCTATCGTTAATAGTCAAGTTCTCAGTTGTTTAGTAGTTTAAATGTTGTAGCATGTACGGCAGCCACATCCTGATCCACAACATCCGCTGTGGACAATACTCAAGTGAGAGTAGCCGAGAATCTGCAGAGCCTCGGTGGGTCCTAAAGCTTGCCTACCTAGCACACTTCGAAGACTGCATTTAGCACTCTCGATGGGTCCTGAGGCTTGCCTACCTAGCACACTTCGAAGACTGCATTTAGCACTCTCGGTGGGTCCTGAGGCTTGCCTACCTAGCACACTTTGAAGACTGCATTTGGCACTCTCGGTGGGTCCTGAGGCTTGCCTACCTAGCACACTTTGAAGACTGCATTTAGCACTCTCGGTGGGTCCTAAGGCTTGGCTACCTAGCACACTTTGAAGACTGCATTTAGCAGGCTCGGCGGAGGCATTCTGAGCTGCAGACACCTGGCAAAGCAGTTTGCGAATTGGGTCAAAAAACATAATTAAAATCTCGCAGCAGTTTTCTGATTGAAATCATGCACATTTTTGTTACTTGTTACTTTGTTTCCAGCAACAACATCATTGCACTTCGGACATCTCCATACGCACTCCGTTCCTCCAATCAGAAGGCAGGACAGAGCCGTTCAACTAACTGTCCATGGTGTTAGCCGATTGTGGATCTTTCTTGCACTTCCTTCAAGTTTGCAAATTCTGCGTCCTTCTTTGTATCCATCCATTTCCAGTATTTGTTTTAGGTGATAATGTTCTGTCCATCCCTTCTCTTCCTCCTTTCTCAGTCTTCTTGTAAGTTCTCTCAACATATCCGCTTTTTTCATACTCAGTTGGTCCAGATACTTATGCACTTCCGACCAGTTTGCCAGCAATGTGACATTTTTTTTAAAAACCCATAAAGGTAGACTACATCGCTTTAAAAATACAATGGGGAACCGTGAATTCGAACTTTCTGAAACCGGTCCATAATTTCTAGTCTGTGAAAAATACGAGTTCGTGAGTAGAATTTAGACAGAGATAATATAAGACGCGCCATCGGAACATAACTATAAGTGTGTGGGGTGTTCGAGTAAATGAGGTATGAGTCAAGGTTGTGAGGTCCACTTGTACACCTGTATTTCTTTAATAATGTAGGTCTGGTCTATCTCCAGACGTTCTCTGTCACATCCCTGTTGCTCAGCTGTAAATAATGCCGCGTTGGCATATAAACGGCTAACGAAGCAAATTGTTGTTTTCTGTTATCACTTGGCTGCGCCAAAACTTAACACATTCCATAAGTCTCGTTCATTCTGCTACGCCAGACACAGCCAGACAAAGACATAACTAACAATTAGAAATACGACTTCTAAATCCCAAGAGAATATTTTAAAAGACACTCTTTGCCTCGACATAATATTACCCAGATGCGACTCCCCTCCAAGGGCAAGCGTCCGCATGGCTGGAACAGTGTGATGTTATTGGATTAGGAAAATCACATGAGACACTGTGCTTTTAATGTTGGATGTGTTTGTGTCCTCGAAATCCTTTTGGGAATGGCTCGCAGTTACTGTTTTGACACTTGTAAAATGTATATGTCCTCAAACTCCCTATTCCCAGAACGCTGTCGAGAGTGTATATGCATAGCCAACACTAAAAGCAGATCGTCTCACGCGATTTCTCTAATCTAATAGTATCGCACTATTCCCAGCCATGTTAGTGACAAGCATCCATTAGAAAAGTCCCATGTTCCCTATAGCTGGAGAATCCTTGGGTGATTCTGACAATTAGTTTAGTATCGAACAAATACCGGAGATGCAAAGCCTAGCACGCACAATACCTAGATCTCAGGAGCGTCGCATCGGACAGAAACAAAAAATGTGCTTATGGAGTTGAATGTGTATGTGTGTGTTTGTAGTTGTGGTTGGGGGTGGTTGAGGGAAGGGGAGAGAGGGATGTTACCTACCCTACGATGTCGTGTCGAAAGTAATGTACTTGAAAATCTGCATTTCCGTTGTAATGTAATGCCACGTCCCCTTTCCTCTGCACAAACTTTATTTACGAAGTCGTACAGCTCTTAAAATCCAAATTATGGATTGATGCCCTAAGATTTAAGTTCATGACATCCTATTGTAATCTATAGTCTCTTATGCCTTTCAACGTGCGACCGCACACACAGTCCAGATGTGAAGTCCACTTTCTCTCTTTCTCTCTCTCTCTCTCTCTCCACCCCCCCCCCCCCCCCNTCCTCCTCGCCCTTGAATCCATCGGGAAGTCCTTTAGAAGTTTACATGTTTCAAAAATGTTGAAGTAGCGGGAAAGGAAGAGGAGGGAATTGCAGCTGTCCCGGCCTTGACGTCATCGACAGGCCTGCCATCCCTCGTCTCCATGGGACCATCTTAGCAAGCACTTGACAGATCCTTTTACGTGTTAAAAGCCCTTTCATTTACCAGAGGTGCAAGAAAAAAAGAAAAAAAAATCCATGAGACTCCATTGTTCTCAGGCTTACACGTGTAGGAGCAGAGTGGACAAACTTTCAGGCGTGACTTGAGTACCCAGAGGTGTACTCATCATGGTTGTAAACGCACTATTGCAAACAAGACTTCGTGCCAGGTGAGTAAGAACTGAATCTTTAGCAAGCGGCTTATGGTCGTCCGCATGATAAGACGTAACAGAGCCGATATTGTCAATTTTACAAGAGAAGAAGAAGAAAAGAAGATCCACTTCCAAATCTGGATAGGGAGGTTTGCTTGCGACTGAAAAGAAGAGAAATACATCCGATAAAATCGTCCATATAGTAAGGAGATTTTATCGTGTGGATTTTAAGTAGAAAACCTACTAATCATCTATAACCTACTTCTAATCAACATTGTCAAAAAGAGACATGAAGTAGAGTATGTTTAAGGGCAGAAGTAATTTGTAAGAAAACTGTAAGCAATTGGGACTTGTAGTTTGGGAACAAATCATTTTTTTTCTTCTCCTGTAGGCCTATAACCTCCAACGAATTGGCAGACCTTTCACGCATGATCTGTTCTAGATTTAGGAAGTTTGATTCTGTGGGCGTGACAAATTAAGAGGCTTGTGACCCAAAATGTTTAATCAGAATATTATACTTACAAATGTAACAAGGCTCCAGTATTTTGTGAGGGTTGGGCAGGGCCTGAACAATAAACTTCCTCCGAAGAAAAAAAAAGACTGGGGTTTTATCATGTGGACGATGTTATATGAGTGTATAATATATGTGTGAGGATGTGCGTCAACATGTATATGTGTAAATATTCCTTCACAGAATTCTTCTCGAAATTAAAGATAAGGGGCGGAGAGAGGGAGAGAGAGAGAGAGAGAGAGAGAGAGAGAGAGAGAGAGAGAGAGAGAGAGANAGAGAGAGAGAGAGAGAGAGAGAGAGAGAGAGAGAGAGAGAGCACGAGGGCGAAAAACACGTGAGGTGTGGACAGTGCCCAACATCTTCTTTTCGACATGTTTGTTTGCCGATTTTCTTTGAAGCGCTCCTTCGTCACTAAGACTTCAACCTATCCACGAGATTTAAAATCTACGCAAACTATGTCTAGCCGTGCAGGCTTGCATTTTATCTTACAGGGATAAGCAATCCACAGATCGTCATTCCCATAACATCTGGAACCTCTCCTGGACGCTTGTGTGTTTTA
>JAWQUT010000022.1:1713009-1727916 GCA_033807755.1 Ellobium chinense
AACAACATTTTGAGAAAAACGCATTTGAAGTTTTGATAGCGCGTTTATACAAGGCTAAGATGACCATCTTAAGGTGCCCTTTCAGGGCACAAAACGGATGTTTCTGGCCTCAAAGGTTATTTTTCTCATAGCAGAAGAGGTCAAAGTGTCTAAAAATACCAAAAGCCCAATTTCGATATTTTAACCCCTAGACCCCCTTTTCAGAAGGCGCACCCCCCCTTAACCGATTCAATCTGATCCTGATAAAGTGCTTAAAAATCCACTGCGTAAAATGCTCTTCTGCATCCTAAACAGAGCCATATATATGCATGTATGTAACCTGCCGGGCCAAGGAATAAGGAATACACAAGAGCATAGAAGGCATACAATGTTCGAATTGCAATGGTTAGACTGTGTTACTTTTAACTGCATACATCACTAATAATTATATTATCAAAGTCTGTCTGGTCACAATCCATAACATTAAAACAAAGAAAAATGTCGCGGTCGTACTGTCTGTTTCTAAAATCTATACTAGACCAACTTTTTTTCAGGCCCGAACTCATTGGGATTTGTACACAAGCAACTTTCGCATGTGATGTTGTATAGTGGACCTTTGATAACACACACATGCACCCTATGGACCACGCTGTTGAGAGTATGTTATCCACATTTGTATTGTTCAGAGGAACAAAACAAGCGGGACTTTTCACGAGAGTGTTCTTTGCAGCCAACTGTGTTAGTTATGCGATGATTGTGCTTCAATATATTTTATCCTTGCGTGTTATTTCTAGACTTTAGAGCAGCTTCTGCTGTGTGCTTTCAGCTGCTCTTGTCGAGCTCTCCACAGCCATCAGCACGCAAAATGACTTAATACGAAAACTGAGCAAAAATCCTCAGTGGTTCCTCTATCTACTCACCTGTCATAAAATGTAGTAATGCTACTCTTTTCAACGGGAGTGTGTTAAACAGACGCTCTAGTGTTAAGCAATGATTGTGATCCAATATTTTGCCCTCGAAAATTTCTTCTAAACTTCAGAGCGGCTTCCGTTGTGTGCTCTCCGCTGCCCTTGTGAAGCTCTCCACAGCCTCTAGCACCTCAAACTGATTTGATACGAAAGTTGAGCAAAAATCCTCCGTGGTTCCTCCATCTACTCACCTGTCATAAAATGTAGTAATGCTGCCAGTCTTTTGATGATATATCTAGGTCGTCTTAAGGCATAAAAGGCGAAGGCATGGCCAATGACCATGATACAGATGGCGATGATGGTAAAGGCGATGGCCGTGCGGGTATAATCTGAAACAGTATAGAAATAATATAGTATCGGTATATCCTGAAAAATGCACAAAGTATGTCTAATGACTGTGGGGATATTCTGAAACAATACTGAAACAATGTATGCCGTCTCATGACAAAAAGGCACATATGCAAAACAGGTTCTATTAGGTGCCTTTTTTTTTGTCATAAGACGGCAGATGTAGTGTCGGTATATTCTGAAAAAGCATATGACAATGTTATGTTGGTATATTCTGAATCAGTACAGTTCTGAAACAGTTCAGTGACAATGTTCTGCAGTATAGTCTGAAACACAATAGAGAGTATGTAATGAGTTGATGTAGCATTTTGAATAAGGATAGTGACAAATAGTATCATGACGATGAAGGTTCTTAAAGATTACTGATGGCACTGATGCTTGACTTTCGTTGCTCCTTCATTATCTTTTCTTTTTTCTCACCCTCGTTCTTCTTCTCCCTCCCACAGCACTTCCTGCACTCTTTAATTCTTCCGCCTGATGGTTTTGCTGAAGTTTTCCCTTTACACAATTTAACCACATGCACAAAGCTATTATGCTCACAGTAGGAATCTTTTGTAAGAGCTTTTTGATTCTTTTTAAGTTCTTAGGAGATTCATAATCTCTCTCATTCGCTCCCTCTTTGTTGTCTCAAGAATGTCGCTGAAGGATATTTACAAAGCACTCACAAACACAAACACATAACATTAGCAATGCTTTTACAATATTGTAATAACAACGATTCAGTAATTCATGAATAAAATGCTTAAAAATCCACTGTGTAAAATGCTCACTGACCCTGCACATTAAAAGCTCTACTAAAAACGCAAAACATTTTACAAGAGTCTGCCATTAAACACAGTAGGTAAAAAGCCATCAAATTTGCCTTAGCATGCATCTGTTGCAGTGAACGCCAGAATGCCTGCAAAAGAAACTGTGTATTTACGATGCCAAACGTGGAGTCAGCAAAAAAGTGAGAACGGATGGTTTGGAATACAGAAAATAACAGATTGGTGCCTAACAGTTATGTCACATGAAGATAATATAACAACTATAAAACAAAAGGGTGAAGAAGAGGCTCCATGCAACTAATTCATGATCTTGTAACACAAAAAATCAACTTTCTAAACTGTAAGAACTGTTGCCACAAGGGCTGTCATACCCCTCCCCTTCTAAAGAAAACAGGGTGACGAATTCCTCAAACCGAAAAAGAACAAACAAAAAATAAAAAAGACATCCTCACTCCAGGCACTGGATGGAAAGAAAACCGCGCTCTGCACAACACTCTACACTGCTGAACATTCTAGACAACACTTTGCAATAGAGTAGTACATGAAGCATATTATTCTAATTAACGCCATCTTTCTAACGCCATAAAAAATATTTTTGTTGTCTACATCCATTCTGTGCGACACCAAAGCATAACTTCATTCCCTCAGATTCAAGGGACATCCTCGCTGGCAGCGAAAACACGTTGTTTATATCTGGGTACAGGTACTTTGTAAAGGCTCATTAGGTCATCTCCGACCGCCTCAGAGTCCTTCTGTGACAAATTTTTTCTCAGGAAAACCGCAGACACACAAGACATCACCAAATACAGCTCAAATGACTGACTGGTCGAATAGTATATGTCATGGGACCGACAAAATCTTAGTAAAAAACTGTAAATGGGTACTCTATAGAACTCAAGAGAAAAATTTAAGAGTCCTTGTATTATTTGATGCCAAAATGTTTGTCATGAGGTGGGTGGTTTAGCACGTCTTTGAACCCCCCCCNACACACACACATAGACACAATGACAGAACTACTTTTGCCTCGGTCTTCTGCAGTGTCCAAGAAAATCTAACCTGTCGGCTATCCGAGGTGTGAGCTCAGTCGTCGAGCATCTGACTCAGGGCAACTTCAAACGCCGGCTTGTAGCTTACCTACCAGAAGTCAGGAAATAACTTGAAAATCCGAAATGACTGCAGAGGCCAAAAAAAAAAACAAACGTTCGGGTTTTTAAACCATATCCGGTTGCCAAAAACAGTGAAATATAATACATGAAGTCTGGTAGACTAAAAAGATATTTTATGCATATTACTTCATTGAAAGCTGATGGTATCATACTTTAAAATCGACGTTAGACGGCAATTCATTTCTGCCTGTATTAGATCTAGCTCTTACGCTATGCCAGGCATTCTCCGCTAGAGGTGCTTTTAAGACATACAGTAGAAATTGTTCACATTTTTAGCACTGATTATTCGAATTCTGAATTCCCAATCCGTACATTCATACTCCCTTGAACTTACATGACTGTGCGACCGATATAATTATGTCTATTGAAGACCTATCATTAATCTCTCTTTTGGGAAATTTATTCCGTTCATCAGAATTCATTTCCATTCTGAATTCTGGACCTTTAAACTTTACTGAATAATGAACGCCCAGATTTTATGCCTGTGATTACTGTGAATGCTTCTGCAGACTCAGGGGAACCGCCAGCAATCCTACGATCCTCTGGCCATGCTGTTGAGGTAGTTTGGCAGTGCGGTTTGTGAGTCGTATTCAGATTCTGAAGATTGTAAAGAGTACGACATGTGTGTTCGACTCTCGGGCCAGGTGGTTTACATTGTAGTATCCTTGGGAAAAAGACTTCACTGCCCATTGCCCAACTCATGAGTAAATGAGTACCTGGCTTTGGGACCGTAAGGACCAGGGCGCTGCACCGCCGGCGAACAGAAAAGACTTTGTTATGTATTTCTTGTGTATTATCATGTATTTACTTGTATGATGTGCATTGTTCTATATGTTTGAATTATGAATGAGATGTATAACACTGTATGGCATTGTAAATCAATTTTCCTACGGAGTAAAGAAAAGTTGTAATTTTCATTTACTTTTACGTTAGACATGTACAGTACACGCTTTGACTTTGACACCTTTCGGGGCTTGTGATTCCATGCAGCTATTTTGGGTTTGAATTTACGGCTCACACACCCAGGACAATACCCTTACTTGAAACTAAGTGATGTGCACATAAATCAAACGAAATCCACAGATCAATTTTGTTTGGTATTCAGACACTATCGATCTCCGCGTACTTTGCCCTGTTATCACCGCCTGTGGAAACATGTATGAAATGGACATTTCATATTCCCAGATCCCCTTGCAAAGAATCGACATCCTGTACAAATATGATGTTGCTCGAGAGTACTTGAGTCACGATATGCGAGACTCTTGAATCATACCATGGCGCTCCATAGGAAGGCAGGCATGATAAAAGGCAAAGAATGGGAAAGACTGGATCTACACACAAAGCCATCAATGAGTGAAAAAAAATGTGCTGCTCACGAAAGAGTTAATTGTAGGTACGTAGGTCGTTATGATTTGGACAGAACCTGGTGGGCATTATATATATATACATTTATTATACACACACGCACATATGCATATAGGGGAGATGGGGAGGTATGATACTTACAACAGTGTGTTAAGCAGAAATTCTTCGATGTTTAGGGATTTAGGAGCACTTATTCAGTCTATTTTTGTTGTTGTTGGTGCTGTTACTTTCCAGATAAATTATAATTATCCAGATCGTTACACCATTCTTACTGGTACAGAATGACAGAATTTACATTTCTGAAGCGAAAATCATCTGAAAATCTAACATTCTTGCGCATAACAAAGGGATAGCCCAATCTATGTGATTAAAAAAAAAAGGAACAAACAAACAAACACACTTTCAAGACGCGATTTTTTTTCAGATCTGACTCTTTATAGTCTCTCTTAAAAGATCTATCGGGTTTCCTCATCAATATTTACCAGACACAATGAACGTTCATCTGAACCTTCCAGCGAAACACCGTTACTCCAGTCAAAAATCGATATAAATATGCCACTCTATCCTTTGGATGATTCAGAGTTTATGGAGCTCGTATTATAAACTTTGCCTATCGCTGAAACGTCTGTGAAAGTATTAAGTTTTAATAATTGATGGCGTTTCCCTGTAGGATACCGCGTCCAGTGATAGGAGGGAACTTTAATGCATGTTGTGAAATTATATCAAATCTATCAGAGCCTCTAACTGCCTGTGAAGCAGGGGTTTCCAAACGAGTAAACCGTCTCTTAAAAAATATCACGAGCTGTTAACTTTTCTCTCTGCAATCCATAATAACTTTTTAACAAACACATTTCAAAGTTAATCCATCTTAATACTGAAGAATTATAAAGGAAACTGTGTACATTGTTATAGCTGTTTGTAACAGGACCCATTCACACCATACACTTTGCTGTGATTTTGAAGTTTGGCGAAAAAAGAAAGAAAGACAGAAAGAAAGAAAGACAGAAAGAGAAAAAAAGAACGAAAAAGCAAGAAAGAAAGAAAGAAAAAGACAGAAAGCAAGAAAGAAAGAAAGAAAGATAGAAAGAAAGAAAGAAAGAGAGCCAGACACTACAGCTGTTTTACTATTCGACGTAGCGAGCTTCAGTTTAAATTATCTATCGAGCTGGTGTACCTGGGACATCAATGATGTTCTAATATCTTCCTCTTTCTGAGACAGGCTTGACTGCCCTTTACGTCACATCACTGTCAACCCCAAAGCACAGCTCGTGACACTAGCTCCAGTTCACTTCCATAAAAATAATTATGATTATAAAGGGTATAGAGTGTAAAATTTTATATTTATGCATTCGCACCTGCATATTATGCCTATGTAAATACTTGTGTACACTAAGACCTTTTCAAAATACCCGAAGGCATACTTGGCTCATTAAAATTTAGTTTAGGTTTCCTAAGGCTGTCCCTTGATTAGATAGGCACCATTTTTTTTTTCAAACAAACGACGCATTGCATTTCTGGTTGTGAAACTGACGTTAGCTTAATGGAACTGTCAAGATGACAATCGACACTACGCTTCGTAAAAGGCGTAAGTCAAACTTTGGATATTTTTTAATACCGGCACTGTTTTCTGACGTCTGTGACATCAAGGCCTAAAAATAAAATGTTACAGAATCTAAAATGCACGGACATTTTCCCTTGAAACCGCAAATACTAAGATGCATCTGAATTTTTTTTCTGGATTGCCATTAAAACGGTTTCTGCGCATTTTCTCAGAAATGTAAAGGAGTGAGGCTGTTTTCCAAGCACACTGACGCAATGTCCTCTTCTACAAGTGGCTTTCCTTTTCATTTCAAATCCTACTTCTTCCCCTCCATTTCCTGCTGCAATCCTCTTATCCGGATCTTGACCCCGGAAAAATATATCTTGTAACCAGTCAAAATCAGGCTTATGTCGCTAGACGAGGAACTGAGATATCAGGCTCTGAGGGTGATACGGGACATCCAATGCGGTATTTTTATGTAGCAGAAATCCAGAGCAAAACTATTGATTTTATGAGTCACTGTTAAATGACTGTAGATGTAAATCTGAGTCTTTGTGAAGCAGAGTATGTGGCTTTTATAGTGAGTTTTAGCATCCCTCTCCTTTTAATTTGTCATTACCCTTTCATGTGCAGTTTGAAAGACGTTTATACGAGTATGTATACATTGTACTTTTAATTACTTCGGGCATCCATAGGGTCTTGCACTATTTGAGATCCTTATTACTCATCATTTCCTTTTACGTCAGCTTATTTTTACATCACATTATTTAATAAACTATCACTTTACACTATCACTGTAATAGTGAAGAGTTGTTCTCCAATTACGATTTTCTAAAACTATGTTCCTTTGCAACGGGGTGATCTCCTGCCATTTGTGACAGCTATAATAACTTTATCTCGTGCCATAATAATACTGAATCAAGCTTTTTTCTTTTTTTTTGCATCATTACAAACATACACAATATAGCTTTTATCGTATACCAATTACTTGATTTTGTCTATGGCGACTTACTCCTCATTTTGATAGGCTGCGAGCTATGAATTGATCATATTCGTTAAAAAAACAAAAAAAAGAAAAATATTCTGGCTCATGAAAATGGATCAGGGAACCAGCAGCTGGAGGATTTGGGGAATAAAGAACTGACCACAGCGACGCACTGGTCCAGGGCAGAATTCCAGGACACACTATTCTGGTACCGTATCCCACGATAGCCGCAACAGGTATTTGGGTTGGATGTAAGGACTGGAGAGGAGGAGGGGATATGAAGGGTTTCATGGCAAAACGCGTTATCCACCAATATGAATTTTTAGCTTATTCTACATACTTCATGTAGCAGTAGGAGTATTTAGTATACATGTATATTTCCATTCCATAGAAGGACATTTGATCTATATTATTTAAGACTTAAATTTCGCCTTTCACATAAAAAATATACTTTAAATCTGGTCTGTTTTGCCACAACCCCCGAATGGTGTATAATGCGTTTTGCCATGAAGCCCTTCATATGTAGAGTGAGTGGACTATTTCTGATAACATCATGTGGATAGTGACATGGGTGGTAAATGTATGTTTTAGACGTGGGAGACTTCGTAGACAACCACTATACCACGCCCGCTACAGTTTAGGGGGAAAAGTTTAGGTCCGATTCTAATTCCAAAACTCAACTATCGATTCCACATCAGGAAATCCTTAGAATCGGTTCCACATACTGGAAAAGAATTGATTCTTTCTATAAACAGATATCCTTTCACATTATGCATCAATCTTGAATATTTAACCAAATTTTGTATTTTAAGTTGTATTCTCGTAATAAAATTCGCAGTTTTATTGGACTAACTCGTTTCCACGAGAATAATTACAAATTCAACAATCAAAATACTATTCAGCTCTTCCTTTAACTATGCCGATTGCAGTTTGGCGATGATTAGACTGAAACTGTGCAAAGAATGAAAATTTGATACGAGTAATTGTTTTCTTAGCCCTATAAACAATACTTTTAACATCTAGCGCCCTCCACTCCAAACCTTAATTTATAAACCAAGAAATTTGTTAAAGTACTTGGAATCGCATTCTATTTTAACGATTCCAGGATCCAAAGTATGTGAAGTGAATGAATCAAGAATCGGTGCAATCGTCCAAACCGACTACACATCCAGGAAGGCGCCACAGTGCTAGCCTCAACGAACCGTATCTCGGTATTTCCTCTTGATAGAGCAGCTAAGTCACACCAATCCACTAGTGATAAAAAACCATAGACTACTGCATATTTCTCGCTCTAGCTTTTATCTTTGACGCCCAAAGGGAACAAATATGACAAGCAATAACGTGAAGAATAGAATAAAACATTTTAAAAAAAACCACTTCCCTATCCCATTTTCTAAATAGCCTGTTAAGCAAAATAAAATAGGAGCATTGAGCTTGGCAGAACTGGCGTGGCACACAAACACACAAACACACACACACACACATACAAAAAAAAAAAGAAAAAGCAAAACCTATAGAACTCCACAAACATGTCCTTTACGAAAGCTATAAATTCTCAAGTGCCATTAACGTGGATTTTTTTTATCAGTTTGGGGGAGGGGTGGGAGGTGACAAAAATCGCAGGAACAACAGAGGTAAAAACTATATATAGTCAGGTGACTTAACACTCAATGCATATCAAGGTCCATGTCCTATAGAATGAACGAAGTGGCAAAAATAAAGTCAGGGGATGTGTGACGCAAAACATCGATCTGAGAAGCCACAGCCTATTCTATAATATGTACTTCATTTTTTTCTTCTGTGTTGACTTTATAAAATCATATTCCACGTATCAGGTTAAACGCAGACGTTGACACTTATCTTTTAGAATTCATTACAAGTTATCGAAATTCTTGCATGATTTTACAAAAACAAACAAAAACAAAAACAAAAAAGCCTGGTCTCTTTAATTTACACCAGCCAAACAAGAAATAAAAGTTGTTTTTGTTCTACAATTTTTTTTTTGTATGTGTGTTTGTGAATACGACGTTATGCTTCAACACAGACGACTTAACTCACTTACCGGACAAACCTTTTTTTTGCCACAGTCTTTCGTGGAGAAAATAAGTTTGTCAGGGAAGTGGGTTAAATCCGCATTCTATAATGGCTTAAAATAGGCTCCATAAGATAGTAATTCTAGAACTTTAGTTTTAGTTATCTGAGAAGCTAAACGGGAAATTAAATGTTACAATGAATAAAAAAAAGCCAGTCCAAATAGAAAACATAGCTCTTCTCCCACAGAGTGTGAAACTGTGGAAAAATAACACCAAACATTTCAAGCTTTGATTAAATAAAGGGCGTAGAAGCAATCTAATATCATTCTGTATATTTTTGTTCAAAGGTGACAGTGTGCATGGGTCTATCTCTCAACAAAAGCTAACACAGTGGATATTTTGGGCTAAGTTTATGGGACCAAATAGCAAACACCGGCTCAATCTAGACTTTCATCTACATCTTAGGTGGTCAAAAAAAAGTTAACTTAGTTTTAAAGTTTAATAATTTCCACAATTCATAATTTAAGCAGTTGAAGTTTGGCATACATTTTGCAGATTCAAATTTCAAATATTTAAGAGTTACTGTTGTGTCACAGATGAAAAATTAAAAACACATGTCTAACAATAGCATGCAGGATATGTGTCTCAGAGATGGGCCAAGGCACATCATCCTTGAACATAATAGACTATATGTTTTTTAAAATTTCTTTGCTGTCACAAAGTGTAACACCTAAATCTATGAAACTTGCACCAGTTTTGGAAAAAAATCTGACTATGCTTAACACTAAATCCCGGTTTCTTTTTTGCTCTTGCTATTATTGGTCTTTGGATTAAGTAAACTTTTCTTGAGACCACCCGGTGTATACATCAAGGACATGGTGACTACAATAGGTAGACTAAGCAAATACATCGTTAAGCTGTGGATATTGGAATAACAAAGTGGGGTCTATAATAGGTACAGTATACAGAACAGATGAATCAGGTTATTAAATACGACTAGCTTGTTTACAGTAAAAGCGAGTGAATGATCCCTGGTGGTTTGCCATAATATGAAGAAAAAAAAAACCAAAACAGGGCTATGTTGGGAAGGTCTCATGTAAAGATCTCATAAGCTGGATTGTATTACCATTACCATTATTATCATAGACACAATTAATTATCAGAATCTAATTTTCATCTCATATATCATATGAATTAATTCTTCACTGAACCGTATAATAGGAGAGCAAATACGTGTAACATCGCATGGAGCCACAAACAAGAATATGGACTCGAAAAAACAAAATCTAGCAAAGAATGGCTTTCAAGTCACTGACATGCTAATGCAAATATGATAGGACTTAAACCAATTTTAGTGCTCTCAGTCTATAAATAAAATAATATTAATAGATCAGTGAGTGAGGTTGACTATTCTAATCTTTAAGTATCAATATTTAGTATCAACTAGACGAGGCTTGTTTTCAGAGAAAGCATAAAAGTCCAGAGAAGCGAAGCTCTATAATATTGTGATTAATCTGTTAATCATATTATGGGCAGAAAGAGTATAAAGGTAAACAGCCATTAAGTCGTACAAAATTTTGTCTATATAAAGGTGAGTACTAAGTGAAGCATCAATACTGAGAGAGAGAGAGAGACAAGAGGAAGAACTTGTCGTTTTATTTTATATCATATAGCTTGAGATTATGTATTGGCCTCAGGTGATTATAGCTACAACTCTTCTAAGCGGTGCAGGAACAGTTTCTGGCAAATGGCAAAATGAATAAAATATCCTAGTGGCACTTCCATGATCAACGTCACGTCCTGCGCTCCATAAGGAAGACTGCAAAAAATATCTGTACACTAACAAGGCTTTGATACTAAGTATCTCCTATCAAGTTTCATATAAACATGTAATTCTAATGTGTGTTTCTCCACACTTACTAATGACCTAATATATTTGACACACTACAATGTTCATATGAAACACGGTTAGTAAGTATCAACCGATATGTTTAATCCGATGGGTGTATAAATATACTCTAAAACGTCATTCGAGGATATTATGTTACAGCCCAGGGCTAGTCAAACGTTGTCCGCCATTGCGCTTATCTCCCTCTTATGGTTTGCGACCAATGAAAACTAGCGAAATGCGCCCTCTGGTAGTAAAGTTTGTGTCAGAAATACAAAGGCACTAAAGGGCCATTTTCTGGCAAATGGCGAGTTAAAATAGTTTTACCATAATCCAGTTCAAATACAAAGCGTCAGAGACTTTGGTTAGATTTATATATGACTCTTTAAAATCACTCCTTTTGTTCTAATAACTTGTATTTGAACTTCACTTTGAAAAAGTGTTTTATTCAGTATAATGAAATCTTCCACACTGGACGTCCTTCGTTATAGCTACTTGAAAATGGATCACATTTTGATATCAACACTTCTCTTTTGGACAATCAGGAAATGCAACCCTGTGGGGAAACAACTCTGTTAAGTTGATTTACTCTTCTACCCCTTGGTTGTAGGAAATCAAGGAAAATCTGCGTGATACAGTCAGTTCCCCTAATACAAGTAGCTATTCTTCAGGAGAATAAGAACAATCCTGTTAAAGAGAAGATGAAATTATTTGTGATCTTTACACATTAATATCTCTAGAAATGCGATCAAGCAGAATTAACTTAGATATAATATTATGTGATATAACAGGATGCTATGGAACGTTTATTTGGCAATTCAGAACTTTTATAGCGAGACACATAATACCAACAATATTTTACTAAATTACGTGCCTTTCTCATAGCGGGAGATACATCAGTAATAATGGCAAGATAAAAGATTTTGTGTAGCCAAGGGCGGTTCAGGAATGAATTCCTAATGGAGATTAATATGCCGGACGTGACACAATTCTGGAATCGCCACTGTAAAACACGACGTCTCTCCCGTGGGAAACAGCACAGTAACAAAATTTTAAAAATTTGCTTGAGTCAATGCAAAGCACAGTCACCAAAAACAGTGTTTCTGTGCATATGATGTAATAAGTAATAATGCTTAGATCAGACGATCTTTTAAGATATATTTATTTAATACACTGTATTAAAAAGCAGTGTTTCCGTGGATATGGTATACTAAGCAATATAATCAGACGAAGTTTTAAGATATGTTTATTTAATACAATGCATTAAAAAATAGTACAACAATTTTCATTAAAAGCATTTCAATATTGACAAGACTGAAATATCAAATATCAATATTCTAAACGACGGTGTTAATGATAAAGCTGTAAGTAAAAAAAAAATGGAAGGGGAAAAGGAAGAGGCAAAACCAACATTTTACTTGCGTTGTTGGGTCATTTTATATGGGAAATGGACAAAAAAAAATATTGTAGCAGCCGAAGTAATTTGATATCAATAAATATATTACATATGAACATGATATCACATTAGTTGGTTTCATGCCAAACGTTTTTGGTCTCACAAATTGATTTTACGAAGCTAGGACAATAATTTGTGACTAAGCGTAGGAATATGTTAAAGGATAATAGTGGAAAATAATGTGTAGGCCTACATATCGACTACTGCAAGTTCATACTTAGACTAGGTCACTACAACAGATTAATGCTGTTTGCCACGGGATATACGCATGTCTGGTAAATACTCTACAGATGGGTAGTATCGATATCGAACAGTTAGAAAATAAATAATAGTAGGGTAGGTACATACCAATCTTGATCATATCTTTCACATCAAAGTCTGACAGAGAGCGTGAGAAGGAATTCGATAAAACAATCAGGTTATTTCTCTTTCTTGCTGTTCTTTTTTTAATAACTACTATAAGAAAACTCTCACTTGGTAGTTATAAAAATTATGAAAGGCAATTCCTCTGCTTACCCATAGCACATTGCAGTTCATTTTGATGTTTACAACCTGGGAAATTGAACAAAGTTGATTTCTTTGGCTGACATGTCAGTCATGAGATTTTTTTAGGGGGGAAAATGAAACCGAACGAAAAAAAAAGAAAAGAAAGAAAACTGTCCAATAACCAAGCAGACACTACGGAAATTCCCAAAACACTACGGAAATCCCTCCATCCTAATCTCTGGATTCCCTATTAAGTACACAGTTCCATTATTGTGACATACAGTCTGCTCTGGCTATCGTCAAACTTCAAAGGCAAAAAGCTTAGGTTCACTTAAGAACCAATACCACATCCATGGGACTAACTACGTTAATGTATAGATCTATGTTGATACCCTGTATGTCTAGTTATTACGACAAGATAAATATCTTGCCATTATCTTGCAAGACCATAGTTGAAATCCCAAGTCTATTTGACAAATGGGAAGACTATCTCTTCTTGTTCCCCTGTCACTATATCACTCACTCTATATTAGGTTTGGATAAGCACCAAGTGGCTGTGATGAAACTCATAAAGTCACAGCTTTCATCCATGACTAATCTAGCCGCCTATACCCCATGTACATTGTTGCCAATTTTTTTTTTAATTTTCATGTGCTTTTTGCCCACTAGGGCGCATCACTACTCAACCTTTTAACCGTATTTTCATGGACCTGTAATATGGACATATGTGTTAACGTAAACTCGAGATGCAGTATCTTTTAATGAGAAATAAACTGTAACACACAGCCAACAAAGTGTAACTGAAAGGCTCAACATTCAAAACCGCCTGCTGTAGTTCATCAGTGAACAAAAAAGTTATGTCATCGCTTGAGTGCAATACCTCGATTAACGCCAAAATCCAGATTTTACAGGGGATGCAAAAAGTAAAAAAAAAACAAAAACGCTCATTTTCGTAACACTGCACAATTTCGAGTGCGATTTCTAAAAAGTAAGCTGAACTGGTGAATGCGACATAATGTCAAAATAGAGATCAGGGGAGAATTTCCATAATTTTGTGTGCCATCCTACAATATGCAAGGAAAAACATGATTGTAAGATTTGAAAACTACACTTTTCTTTCTTCGTGTTTCCCCACAAACAAACAAACAAAAAAACAAAACCCAACCCTTCTATTTTATACCAACCCCATTAAAACCATCCCTCTTTGGTCTCTTCAGTCAGGAGCATGTTGTAGAATGGCACACATACGGAAATCCTTCCGAGGTCAGTTATTGAGTTAAAGCTCTCTGAGCTGCAATCAATAAAACAGAGTTTTATCGGTTTCTGTCATTGACATTTCTCGGTACAAAAGTCTGACATTGGCACGAATCATGAAAGAGCATTAGCTTTTTCATTAGCGACATTTTGTGAAGTGTCTGAACAAGTGCATGCGAAATGGTTCGAAATGAAGAGTGTTTTTCCAAAACTCGGTATGTAGTCTCTGAATATTTTTTTGTAATCAAGGGAAATAAAATGAAGGTAATTGTTCTTCACACATATAATTTTATTAACTGTTAAATGATATCAAATTTGAAGGAGAAGGAGTGCAGATTTTGAGCTCAATTAGGTTTTGATTAAACTAACACAGAAATGCATGTTTGAATACACCATGATGAGTTCATTTTTCAATGAAAAAGTATGTACTGACTTTTGGAAAAAAACAATTATGCTTCTATTCATGAATTATATAAGGAAATATTTCGCAGCATCCTATTGCATCACGAAACTACTGAAGCTAGAGGTCTGAGGTTTTGAAACAATATGCACGACGTTATTGTGCAGTTCAAAGACACCAAAGTTCTAATTTCAATCAGGATGGCGTTTACTGGATATTGCATTCAAGAGATCATATGATGTATACGTGCTTCACACCCCCCCCCCCCCCCC
>JAWQUT010000022.1:1727921-1741006 GCA_033807755.1 Ellobium chinense
TCCCCCCTCTTGTCATACGATGTAAGTTTTTCTGCCAATTCACAAACTTACCTAGATGGTGTCTATCATAATCCTTGCTTTCCTGGACCTCGTCAGCCGACGGGAACAGGTTGTGTCGTTCACAGCTCTCACCTGGGAAGGAAAGAGAAAAACAAGCTGGTAACTATAAGATAAAAGGGAATTTGAGACGGCATGTTCAGATAATATAAACTCGAGTATAGGTATTTTCAGCTCCATCACGTGACCTAGAAAATTTTGCTCACACGTTGGTTTGTTTACATGCTCTGCTCATGTATGATTACTCGTCATTTATCAAAATATCCTAGCAATCCCTAGATCACGTGGTGTAACTGACCCGTCTGAAAATACCTCATTGAAAGGAAGAGAGAAAAGAGCTTGCGAGGAGGAGAAGTAAGGGGATTTTATAAACAAAAAAAAAAGGTATAGACTTAATAAAATAGGTTGGATCATGTTTAAGAATTCATTGAAATTGAAAGATACTTGTGAATGGAATTATATAAAAGATTTAGCACCACACACATACACTCACTTTTCAATTAAACGAATCTTCTTCAGGGTAAAACATTAAGGAAAGCAACGTTATTTATTTAGTCATACTAGCCCGCTTCCCAGTACTCCATTTTTTTTACCGTATTGAAAGAAAAGAAAAAAAACAACAACAAACAAACAATGCAAAGCATCCATTCTCGTGCTACTGAAAGTGTAGAAATCATATTAGAAAGACAGACCATTTTGCCCCTTGAGAGCTTATGATCAGTGCCACTGGCATCTTTTTGAGAAAACAGCAGTTAAAGTTTTGACACCCATGTTTTTGGGTTTTTTTACATACCAAAAGCAGATTGTTTTGTCTGTATCGATATACAACAATGTCGAAAAGAATAAAGGAAATGTCGAGGATCCCAACCTTTGATAACTCGGTTTTGCCCAAAATTAGCTTAGAAGACATAAGGTTGCCAGAGAGCAGTCTGACACAGAGAAAAACCTATGAACGATCTGTTCGTTGTATCTGATTGGCTGAAATCTGTCCTGATTTGAGACAAACAACTCACCACCTGTGTGTAAATTACATCTTCATTCAGTTTTTATCAACAAATCCCGTGGTTATGAGCACATGGTGTTTATGTCTAACTCCAAACAAGACGTGTTGGGCTGACTCTGCTTTTTTTTTTTCCTTTTCCGACTTTCCTGGTGAAATCTAATAAACCGCCTCAGCAGTGGAACGGGAGAGATAGCTTCCTCACTCAGTGGGATTTGTCTTCTTTAGATTG
This sequence comes from Ellobium chinense, assembly GCA_033807755.1. Lineage (NCBI taxonomy): Eukaryota > Metazoa > Mollusca > Gastropoda > Ellobiida > Ellobiidae > Ellobium > Ellobium chinense. Next base: position 1,729,211 of record JAWQUT010000022.1, read on the forward strand.
GCAAAATGGCCTATCTAACAACGTACACATTTAGGATACTACACGTCAGTGAAAGCAGACTCACTCAGTCACGCAATCACCAGCGAACGCAGCTCACAAACTTGCTCTCTCAGTTACTGGTTTCACGCATTCACTTTCTCCTCTACATAACTGCATTTCGTAATGTGATATCGATACACAGAGTTTAAGTTGTGAGACACAATTATTTTGTTTCATGATCTATCGAGATTAGGCTTAAGTCGCTATACAAGGAACTGAGATATTAACCACAGAAGGTGAACTAGGCCTTCTGATTTAGATTTTTGTTAGTTGGAGAAAGTAAAAGAAGACAATCATTATGAATTTTATGGGCGAATGATTAGTGAACACGTTTGAAGTTTCTGTGCGAAAGATTTATGACTTGGATTAAAATCGTTCTTCAATATTGTGACTTCCTCGTAAGTTTAGCCATTGCACAGCAATGACCCTTGCCGAGTTCAAATATTACTGGTCAAAGCCATTATTACCACTTGATGGAAATACATAAAATACGCGTTTATATAAAAACAATACCGTGATAAAGTCAAGAAGCGATGCAATCAGTACTACATGGCTTCAGGACTTGCGGCACTTAAACACGAACACGCGAAGAGTGACATTATGGTTATTAAAACAATAGCAGCGACAGAAACAGCAGCAGCAGCAACATAACAGCGCCACCACAGCTGCAGCAACGTTGAACTAGAACCTGCGCTGCCAAGTTAAGAGCAGCAGTAATAACAATAACAACAGCAAACGAGCTTTAGTAGCAGCTGCACCATGCCATCAATACCTTGACGTCACTTAAATCAGCAGCAGAAAGACGAACGGTGCAGACAATTCTATAATAAGTTGCAACTCTTGTGCACACAGACAAGATGAAAACACACACAAACAAGACGATTCTGGAAGAGAACCAACAATTTTAGCAAAGTTTATGTTTTATTTGTAACACGTGTCAAATGAAGACGAAAACACTCATGTTCGCCATTCTGTTTTTTTTTCTTTCATTCTTGTTGTCTCTCTTCTTCCTCTTTCCCATCCATCCCCCCCTGCCCTCCTTCTGTCTTCTTTTTCTTCTTCTTCTTCTTTCTTTCTTTTTTTTTTCTTTCCTTTCTTCTTTGTTCTTTCCGGATCCAAATCAAATTGTAAAGAACCTGAAGATAATATGTGTCATGTCGAATATCTAAAAATATGCCCATGATAGCTTCAAAGCTGGTTCACCTTTGCTTACTCTAGATCTAGTTCAAACAATATCATGCAGGTGCCGAGAGGGCGACTAGCCGTCTTAACAACATTGTTCTGACACAGGTGCGAATGCAAGAGAGTTCCAAGTAGAATCCTCTGTTTAAAGTGATTGTGGCGGACGATGTCTTGAAAGATCAAAGCCTTAATTGTTTCCAGATTATGATATATATATACACACAAAAAAGTACAAGACTAGAGGTCGAGAGAGAAGGAGGAGGAGGAGGAGGAGGANGAGGAGGAGGAGGAGGAGGAGGAGGAGGAGGAGGAGAGAAATGGACAGGAGAGCAGGTACGATAACCAAAGATAAGAACACACTTTGCTTGCATATGCATACAGTGGAACATGTCATTGTGTATGACGTACATAGTTCGTTGCACAAAACTGGTCATCCTAGACAGGTAGTTCATCACACACGTGGGTGTTTAGGATCGAGGGCCAAGCTATGTATGAAGTAAGCTATCTCTAGTTTAGATTTATATACCATGCTCGCATGCTTGGGGCTGCCGCTTGGCATTAAGAATAAAAGACAAATCACACCCACGGTAGGAATAGTACCTTTTCAACAAAGCAGTTGGCCGCAAAACCCTTGAGTAACCCATGACATAAAAGATCTCAGACGGCCGCCTTATACAATGTTTTTCCTTATGATTTATACTCTTTGGGACTTCCCTGAAAGTGGTCGTGACCACGTTAGACAGGTGGATGCGATATGGTGGTAGCTAATAATAATAGGGAATATAAATTCTTCATCTTACGTCATAGGCACTTATGGCATTATTTTATTCAGAATTACAGGCCGGGTCTGCCAGCAGCAATGGAATTCACATTATGCAGCGCAAAACAAAACAAAACAAAACAGAATAAAACAACATGTAAATATGTCGCGATCTGAAGAAACATGAGGCTACTTTATGCCAAAAGAAAGATTGTGTACAACTGCACTTTCTCCAAGCCTCCAGTAGGTGATGAAAGAGGCACTGCGACTGCATGTTTATTTTGGACGCGCGGTCGACCCGCCCCGATCGACCGCGGCCCCGTTATAAAGGGGTAGAATTCAATAAAAGTGAATTGAATTGAATTGAATTGAATTGAATTGAATTGAATTGAACTGAATTGAATACTCTGAGATACAAAATTTGACAAAACATATCTTCTCTTCCTTGAAATTCGTAATATTGTTGAGTATGTCCTAGACTGTGTACAGACAAAGCTTGGCGACAGACACCAGGAAAATTCCAAGGTGTCCATCACAAAACATTTCAGTCCATACTCAGAATTCAGTAGTTTACCAACGCAATTTGCTCACAGCAATAAATGGGTATGGATATACATATGGAAGTATAATGAAGAAACAATACATACATGATTTCACATTACTGGGATGTTCATCACATTATTTAGTGAGTCGCAGTTCCTTAGTTAGTATAGTTTACATCAGACCTGACTGGAAAGGCTCAAATTCACTGAAACTTGATACTGAGCCCCGTGCTATGTAGTCAGTAATAGTTGTTCTTGGATAGACCATTAGGAACACAGACGCTGGAGAGGCTTAGGGAAGAAACACACGAGAGTTCTTGAGCGGATTTTAGTGATTATTTACAAGCATATTTAAGAGGCTTTAAAATAAATTGTTCAACGAATCAACAGTACCCTAGGGGCGGACATTCACCTTCGTTACTGTGGTTTATAGTTTATCGTAAACAAGGAATTAAGCTAAACATCACTCTTCTCTCACTCGTCTTTCTCTTTCTCTTTCTGCCCCCCCTCTCTCTCTCTCTCTCTCTCTCTCTCTCTCTCTTTCTCTCTCTCTTAGCCTCCGTTTGTTTGTGAATACTATTAACTTTCTAGCAAATCTAAATTGCGTCTGGAGTGGTGTTTCCTTCTTCCTATTAGCAAAACTATCGACCTTCTACGCAATGTCACCGACGTTTCTTTCAATAAACGCCTTCTGTTTTGCAAGTACCTGCCAAAGAAAACGCAACATAAAATAACGTGTTACCGGGGCATGACTTGACGAGGGAAGGGGGCAATATGAGTGCGAGTACGTTCACAGGACACCTCGACACGCTCACGGTTATGAGGTGCACACTAGCAGTCACTACGTGCCAGAAAAATGGGTGGCGAAGTCGACAAACAGGTGTAAAATAATGTGGGAGACGGCGTTGAACCATTTTGCTTGTAGGCAAGATACGGTCTAACCATGACAGAGGAAAGGATGGATGATGATGGTGTCTTCAGCTGGGAGCAGAATAATAAGCTCTTGACAACCCATTGCCTCTCGGACAAAAGCGCGTGTCTTCCTCATTTCTGTTGATGATGAGTCTGGTATGTTGGGGATGTGCAAAGAGCCATTGTTATAGGTCAGTCAGACATGGGAAGCGGAGCAGCGGGTGTTCAACTGACTCCATGTGGTAGGAACATTGCCGACAATCTGGTTCACGCATTGAGTTAATTCTATTCGGGTGTTCAAAGGCTGGTGCATGGCCTATCCTTAGCTAAAAAAAAAAGAAGCCTTTGATCCTTAAAGAAAGGGATAATCGTGAAAGAATTCCATTCTATAGTTCTGTTTGGAAGGAAACCCAGAGTGAATGATGGTTTACCAGTGAGAGCGTCCAGAGTGAATGAAGATTTGCCATGTAGAACACCTAAAATGATAGAGGGTTTGCTATGGAAGAGAACGCAAAGTGAATAAGCTTTGACATGTTATAATCCCACATGAATGAAGGTTTGCCATGGAGGAATCCCAGCGTGGATGGAGGTTTGACATGAAGGAAACCCACAGTAAACTGAGGTTTGCCAAAATCTGAGTTTGTTATTCCAATAAACCATACCGTTCCTCTCCATCCCGTAAATTTTATGCTCATAGTCAGTGTCAAATAAACAAGAAACATTAGAGAGTACACGACCAGGGCGTGCTTTGTTAAATGACTTATCTCGGAATACCGTAAGTCTATAAATCTTGAGGAACAATGCCCTTAACTCACTAAGTGTAAGACGGGAACTTATTTCTTGCTCAGAGATAAGTCGTGATGTGACTCTGAAGAGCAAGGTAGAGGAGATGGAGTGTGCTGCGGTACGTGGAAATAGTTCTGTTGTTTCCCTCAACGATGCTTTTAATGTCCTATTAGATCCGCTATACGTGCAGTTAGCGAAGTATGCTGGCTAGCAAGATGTGTTAGCCGCAGAAAACTCACACATTATTGGACATTATTCTTCTTCTTCCACCTGAACTGTTAGCACTGCTTATATAATAACGGTTGAAGGAAAGGATTTTCTATTGCAATTCTCTTCAGTAACAGGGGCATTTGTTGCGTCGGGCGCCGAACTATGAGCAATCAAAGTGCCCAGAATCCCATTGCTGATAGAAATGTGGGCATAAGGAATTTGTTTGTAAATACGAGCCGTCGTAACCTGGAAGTATGTTGCGTTATACCCTGTTTGCATTGCCTTAGAAACTAGGGGCGGTGTTCATAATGCTGTTTGCCTTAAAAACCAGGGGTAGTATTCACAATGTTGTCTTCATTTTGCGGGCTGGTGATACCAACGGGATACGTCACTGATGTTTAGGGGTTTCCCTTAGTTACCGTCAGTTATATAGTATTGTGCATACGGCCTTAGATCGAAGGCCATATATTTTGCAGGAGCCTGCTTGGCCAAAAAGAGATTGAACGATCAGAGTCTATAGTATTAATAGCAGGGTATAAAATATGTACTTTGGACAGACGGTGTAGAAATAATCGTATAACATAAAAAAACACACAGGACTGCAGTGATGAAATTCGGTCTTGTATTTCTAAAAAAGTGATTGTTGCAGGCAATGTTTTCCAAAGGCTACAGGGAATTTCATTTGAGAGGGCCTGTGATTAGAAAAAGGTGTCCAACTTTTTAACGCCTTTAACCCCAACTGTAAATAGTATATAATTTGGGCACAGTTGTGGCACCAGACCTGCGGACTAGCCTTGGCCATCTAGGAACGTTCCAGTGGTTCAATGAGAATTTTTTTTATTTAACGGCTCAAAGAGTCTTTTACAATTTGGCTCCTGCAACCTATAGTTTGCAGAATGCTGTATAACTTAGGCGTTGGCGGTAACAACGAGAAACATCATTAATTTTTCTTTTTTTGAGGGATGGGGATTTTCCCGTGAATTCCCTCAGCGAGTAAAGTTAGACAGCACTGTACAAAAAGTCCCTATATTTTTATCAGATATCTTGCGCATTAATGACAGGATCTCCTACCATCGTAAGAACTACATTAACTTTACGCGTTGAACGCTATAAAAGGTGCATTCAGCAACGATGCACTAGTGTTGTTTTTTTTTATGATGGTAAGAGATCCTATCGTTAATGCGCAAACTCTCAAATGATTTTAGGCTGTTGCATTCAGAGGTACACATTCATTCATTCTTTCCTACCCGCGACAACATTATAATCTAACGGGAAGGTCTACGTTTTGGATACAGCATCTGGTAAATATCCATCATGGTATAAGCTGAATAATATCCGGGCTTGGATTAATATTAATTTTCTCTCTTTTCACACCATACTTTCATAATTAATATTCTTGGCAAGTGCGGGGTGTTTCCTCACATTCTCATGGATAAAACCTCTCCTCCCATTCATAATAAGAAGGATTTTTAAAAAAAAAATTATCAAGTTTTCATTAGATCTGTCAGTTTGCTATCAGGTGTATTTGGCCGTAAAGGTACAATGCTATGATAGACATATCCGCACATGTGGGCCTGCTTGGTGCATATCTCTCACAAAGGAATTGAAAGTTGCGTAATTTCAGTAGCCTACTTGCAGCTCATTCGTGGCTTCCCTTTGTGATACTTGACTTCACTGCCCTATTTCGTGATAAATTTAGCACGGTCCATGTCTTCTCACACCGACCAGCTTGCTGAAAAACGAATCCGCGTCAAATCTTATCAAGGCGTAAGGATACAGCCAGCGATAACTCTAAGAGAGAGAACTTCATGCATCGGGATGGTAAGCATTATCTTTCCTACATCACTGAGCACTGACAGATATAGGATGAGAACATTTACTTCACAGCGCTCTTTGAAAGTAGAACAACCTTTATCATTGTCACCGTGAGAACGTAGTGACGGACTGCAGAGACGAGGAGAATAGACTGGGAAAGTTCAGGATCAAGAGCTTTGTCCGACAACGGATTAGCCAAGATCTGATATTAGGAAACTTCCATCTGCACGTGTCAGCTCCTCGCACCTGGCATACAAGACTGTCAAAGATCTCCAGGAAAGTGATTTGCACGCTGCACAGGTACACTGTATAAGATTAGGCTATTATTGGCAACATAGCTTCTTTATGATATGACGAGAAGGATCTCACCTGCGTCTCTTGCACAATCAGAATGTCATCTTCAAGATTTCAAAGCAACAGTGAGGAGTCTAAATTAAGACATACTTATTAGGAACGAGATCGCTGTCTATTGATCGCCAACATACACAATGTAGATCACTTTTTACAAAGTCATCCGGAAGCAAAGCGGATGGTAAAAAAGAAATAAATGAGGCATACTAGACAGTCTGAAGTCAAAGGCAACCAGTAAAATAATGATAAAGAATAACGTCATCGCGTGACTTCACTTCAGTAGACTGAATTCATACACTGATCAAAACTCACTCTCATATCCGTATAATTATTCGATCTATGAGAGTTTCCGTTACCATACTTTACCATCAAACAAATTTTCTGTTTTGAATAAAAAACGCAGAAAACAGTAAGGACGAAATACGCACGAGAATATCGAACAATCTACAGGCACACATTCAAATATTGCCGAAATGTGTTCTGAAAGTCGGGTTTAAAAATTCTCTTGTGGGAATCTTAAAAAAAAAAAAGAAAAATCAAAAAGGTATTTGCATTCTTCATAAATTCTAGCCGCATACTTTCTAAGTTTTCAATTTCTAAGATTCTAATCTCTCACAGTCCATTAGGTATGTCGTCACTTGAGACACTAGTCAATTCTCTACTACTCAGGTACAAACCAAAACCTGATCCGATCCTTTAGAGTGGGGTAAACAGAGACAGGATGATTAGAGAAATATCGGATTAATCAGAGACTAAGCCATTACGCAACCTCTATTTGCCTGAGTTAGTTATGAATCCCTATCTCGCAAGGACATCAATGATCGTTTCGGTAGGATCTGCAAGTCATGAGCGATATGTTACAGATTCAATGTCTCTTTAACATCTTTGCTGATTTACAGCAGAAGACTGGTTCCAGTTCCACAAAGCAAGATATATAGCAAGACATAATAACAAAGGACAAACATCTCAACGTTTTCGTCCTTGTTTATTGATGGATTCAGTACACGACTATTTGTAAGTTTGTCTTGTCAAAGCCGGTGACTTAGATATATAAGAAATAAGTAAACATAAGCAAAGTTTACTGAGAGTAAATCGCTTGACTCGGCGTCAGTTCCTATCACTTGTTTTCGTCTCGTTCTGTGTACAGCCGCTCTTCTCATAAACATGATTATTGTATGCCAGAGGGACATGAAAATAATGATCCTTTGTACGTAAAGAGTTATCGAATCTGTTACTATCGATAATGCACTGGAGGAACCTGAGAACTTCAGTTGGGATAGGATGGAATGAGGAGATTTCTTACTAAGTAGTTCGCCACCACTGGTAACTTTGACGCGCATTGATTCACGTACCACGTATTGTGCTTGTGAAAGGGAATGATACATCACGTGATATGTCATGGCGTCTTTCACTATTCGTATCAGACTAGAATGACAGAACTTCAGAGGGGGTCAGGAGAGTACAATGTGGAGACTGGCAGCTGCGTAGATCGGCCAGTGCTGTTATCTTCATTTGATCTTCCAAACAGCTTCGAAGTGGACTTGGTTCACATTACGTCTCGCCAGGTGCAGTATTACAGTACAAATAAAGCTCCACGAGGAGCAAATGGTCATGTAGTCGAAAGCAGTCTGAACCAGTGTGAAGCTGAAATAGTGAACCATAGAAGATGGGGAGGTTAACGAGTATGTCCGAAGCGACCTAAAATGACCTAAGGGCCTCAGTGAAATAAAAAGACAGCCGTGAGAGGAATAACTTCGCGCCTGTGTAGATCAGTGAGTCGTGCTATCTTCATCTGACCACTTGAATAACATAGATGTGGTTCGTGTCTCGTAACGTTATAATTGTCTTTGTGAAAGGACACGATACATCAACTGGTGGGTTATGGAATCTCTTACTTTCCAAGGAACTCGGACTGATGTAACACAAAGAGAAGGTTAGCGGTTGGGTAGTTCGGTTAGTACTATAATCCCCATTTGATCTTCAGAGCAGCTTCAAAGCTGACCTTGTTCACTTTTGATATCCTGAGATTACCGAATATATGCAGCGTCACACTGAAAGAACTTTGGATAAATTCTGATTCCGCACACAGCCATTGGTCAAGAGCCTAGTGCTCAGTCTTTGAACATTTGATAAGATGAGTAGCTATTATGAAAGAACCGCGACAGATAGAGATAATGACTTGCATAACTTCCTTCTCTTGACTGTCCTATCAACACTTCAGCGGCAGATATCTACAGGAAACTCTCAGCCAGGCCAAGGTGGTGGAGTGAGGAGATCAAAGTCGGATGTGACGCAACAGCATAATGTTCCAGGAAGCCTTGAAGGATGCTCAAGTGAAAGGACCTCTTCATGTGGTCTCGTCATAGAAAGCAATCAATGTTGTGCACGTGTATCATCTTGATACGTTGCGCAACTGTCCAGGGTAGCGAACATCGGATAGGGTTTACGTCGTCTGTTTACCACGGATGTTATGTAATCATATATACTGTTAACCTGAAACCTTTCTCAGACTCGTCCCCAACAACAAGCCAGTCGAGGCGTTATCATAGATCTTGTTCACTCTCAGCAGGTCATCTGTCTCTCTCTCTCTCGTTGATGTCGTAGGTGCCTGAATCATTTCTTCTTATCTTTCAGGAAACTCACCGGTAGCTTTCAGACTGCAATCGATATATTAAGCATATGGTTGGAGGTCAGGATGAAAGTCAATTATAGTGGTAGCGCAACTTTGACTTTGTTTCTCTTTCATTTCAAAGTAAAGTATACACAAGTCGATAATCTATGGAAAGTCAATTGTCCCATGGTTGTATAACCTCGGGCGTACACAGTACCAGGGTAGTCTAAACAGCTACAGATTTCACGATGCACCTGCAAGAATAAGATACGATTGATGTTCTCAGCTGGTTTATTTCCTTTCAGTATTCTGAGATTTGATTCTCTTTGTAGTCTTTGAACTTTCAAGTGGCTGGGCTAAAGGACAGAAATTCTCGACTCCTTGTAAAATCTTGAAAGTTATAAGTGGATTGTATACAGTGTGTCCCAGGTGTAACATTAGCCTAGATTCACACCCATAGGAGGGATGGGCAAAAGTTGGAGATTTGCAGATTCATCGAACACGACTTCGAAACCGAATCTCGAATTTGTAATTGAAGTCACGAGAACAGCCAATGAAACTAAAGGAACTGTGACTCCGGTTTAAATGTATTTGAAAATGTGCGCTTTATTCGGAAATTTTATGGTCTCAGACCTCAAACACTGGAGTCATAGAATCCAAATCCAATTATTCGCTAATGGGTTCAACAAATATGACTTTTGTAATTGACCATGTTCACCCTTAACTCTTTGTTGATGTTTGCCCTTTAACAATGGAAAGAATGTGAGTAACAATTTCCCGTCTTGAGGAGTCAAATCGAAATGCAAAAAAATGAAGGGGGTAATTTTCCCTTAATGCTTTTATTTTCTTAGAGTTTACGAAAAGTATAGCTTACAAATAATTTTAAAACGAGTATCAACATTCCTTTCTCGACTCCACTCCTTCCTCACATCCCTAGGTAGGACCATGGAATGGCGCAGGCGTTTGAACAATATCCAGCACTAATGAAGATGGCTGTCTACACATTTCACACTAGGCTGCAAGCAAACACATTCCTAATCTGAAATTATGACAGAAAAAAGAAACCGAACAGGAAACGCGAGAAAAACGCCACGCTGTCTTCCGCCGATGCACTTTATCCATCAACTATTGACAGAGAAGATTGAGAGAGCGCGAGACAGAAAAAGAAAAGCGAAATAAAAAAAACATAGGCAAACGCAGACTTGTGTGAAGCTAGAGCAAGCATTACTTTCATTCCAGACAAGAGATCACTGCACTGAATATTCATTCACAAGGCGACGATTTCCATCAGCACTCGCCGTCATTTCTCAATCGTGGGATCCTGGTACATGACCGTGGGGAATTTCTGGACTTCCCTCATCTCAACATTTCATATTCCATGCTGGAATAACAATAATGCTTGTCCCCATGTTCTGGGACCAACAAGAATAGTGGAAAGAACTGGGAATTTGGAGACTGGTTTAGAAAGGACCGGAGAGAGACAGCTTTTAGCTTCATTTCATAAAGGATACAGAAAGTAGGTGTCTTTTTCAACATAAAAGGAAATCCATTTTTAACAATCATTTACGTTGCTGTAACTATTTTAATTTAGAAAGGAAAATATATTTATCAAAGAACTTTTATTGACGATCAAATGGAGCCATTTTCAAGGACCTTTTGTGTTCTAAAAATATCAGAATCTATATAACCTGTGTGATCTCATAAAATTAATTTTGAATGAAATACGAATCTTACCAGATTCAGGAATTGTGTTCAAATTTTGTAAATATCTGCCATAATATCCCACTTATCGCATGCAGTCCATTTACTAGAACTATTAGGTCGTACATATAACATTTTGTCTGCCTGCTAAGAAATTGTTTTGTTAAATCTTAAGCATGGCTCCCAGCTATATACATAAAAATATAAGAAAGTGCATGTTTAAGAGATGCCCAGGGGGATCTTCAGTCCAGGGTGTCAATATTATAAAAGAAATCCAGATGTCGAGCTCTATAAAGGATCGGATTAACATGATGCAGGGCATCAGCGGACAAATGCCACTGGACCCTCAATGACAGAGATAAATGACACAGGCTCGCAGGTCCTTCAGACACACTGGGCCTCGTAAGTCCTTTGAAAAAAACAGGATCCTGGAGTGATGTTCCATCTTCCTATTGTTTAATCCGTTCTTAAGTGCACGTGCCCCAGACGCTTTAAAGAAGTGGAGATGGACACAAAAAGAGGTTTGATGAGAAGCAGAGGAGGCTGGAGGAGAAATCTGTGAGAGCATAATGTAAGTGCCAGTGGAAGGGAGAGGACAGAAATAGCGAGAAGAATAAAGAGAAAGTGCGGGGCGAAACAAAGGAAAATAGCAATGCGTCCCAGTCGATATTATTTATAACTGTTCTGTCTACGTAAACGAGTATTCGCTAACCCATGATCGTAGATTGTTAGTATCGATATTGTGACATTGTAAGGATATACCAGGGAAAGTGCTGCAACCAACGACAGAGGCCAAAATGAGAATCCGCTGGGTAATTCTATGTGTGTGTGTGTGTGTGTGTGTGTGTGTGCGTGTGTGTGTGTGTGTGTGTGTGTGTGTGTGTGTG
>JAWQUT010000022.1:1759262-1773136 GCA_033807755.1 Ellobium chinense
ACGGGGAAATGGATATAAAAGGATGTGAAGAAGGATGTGAGGTATGAATCAAGAGCTCATCTGATCCTGACAGACAGACAGGAAGGCAATCAGATAGGCAGGCAGGCAGGCATGCAGACAGATAGACAGACAGGCAGACGAGTAGATAGATAGATAGATAGATAGATAGATAGATAGATAGATAGATAGATAGATAGATAGATAGATAGCTCATACCATAGTTCAGACTGTACATGTAATGATATTGCCCAGTCACGACCTTGAATACTGGCGAATAATCCACTAAAAGGAGTAGAATTATCTTTCAAATCACCGGCATCACTTGTAGTGAAAACCAGCGAGCAAGAAAGAGTGAAAGAAGGAGAAAGAAAGAAAGAAAGAAAGAAAAAGAGAGGATGATAATGCTGTGGTCACTGGAGTCAGAACCGTCTGCACGTTTCTATCCGTATTAATATAAACACTGACCGTCGGGTCTCTAATAAACTCGCGATCGAGCTGTTTAGGGGTGGGTAATGAAATGTTTACTGGAAGATAAACAAACACTGAAGACCAAAATCCCAGATCAGATCGCGGAGACTGACTGGCATATCAAAGATCATGAGTGACTGTAATACACTGCACTGGGATGTGAAAAACAACTTGAGCTGGTGGGATGATGCTGGAATGGGGCTGCTCAGAAAGAGGTAGGTGTGAGGTTAAAAGAGAAAGAGGGACAGAGAAAAAAAGAGGTGAGAGATCACAGACGGACGGATGGACAGACGGAAGGACAAGCAGATTGATAGAAGTGAGGCACTTCCAAGCTGCCTCTCTTTCTCTCTATCTCCCTCTCTTCCACACACACACACACACACACACCCACACCCACACACATACACACACACACACACACATACACACACACACACACACAAGCACACACACANCACACACACACACCACACACACACACACACACACACACACACAAGCACACACACACACACGCTGAAACATACACAAGAATAAAACTAGGCAAGACGCCCATGTTTTGATTCTGGCTGTTTGCGAATACATAACAAGTAAAACTGATACTTTGCACACACTGATATTTGAGAGACAGACAGACAGCAGGAAAAAGAATGGCGAAGGGAATACAACCATGAAGAGAGAGAGAGAGAGAGAGAGAGAGAGAGAGAGAGAGAGAGAATAGAGGTAAAAGTGAGAAAGAGAATGGGACAGAAAGAGAGAGAGAAAGAGAGAGTGCACACGTGGCACGGAGTGATGGAATGCTACGGTTGCTGTCTTTGTATATTGATACAAAAAAGACAGATGGTGTGTGCCAAAGGAATAAACAGAAGGCAAAGTAAAGAAGGAAGGAAAGAATGAACGGACTCCGCATGCATGGACGCTATGATGGTGGAATGCTACACCTGACCTATTCAGGAGTCTATTGTATATTGATACAGATACTGTATAATGATGAGAGTGATAAAATGCACATGTGCTTCTGGAATGATAGATTGTATGTTGACATCTTGACGGGATGAAAGTGGAGGAATAACGAGTGAACGACGGAAGATCAGAGAGAATGATGCGCTATGATCATGAGTAAAGAGTGGTACTCAACCTAATTGGCACTGAACAAGTGGTCAAGTGGAGACAGGATCAAAGGGCAGATTGAATGGGAAGTACGTGGTATCAAGGATTTTGAAGTGTGGGTGAAAAAGAGAAAGATAGAGAGAGAGAGAGAGAGAAGAGAGAGAGAAAGAGAGAAGAGGGAGAGAGAAGGGGGGGGTGGAAGAAACAGACTGGCCGTCATTACGCCTCATCACCTTCAGATCCTGCAGGAAGAGCCGTAACACTTCTCCTCCCAAACCCCCATCCCTTTCGAGGACATGGATGCCCCCAGCTCAGAATTATGAAAGTTTCATCACATCTCTGCATCAGCTGTACCCTAATATCCTCAAACATGAAGGTTACCCCTGATCTTTGGGGCCTCCTGTGTGTGAAAAGGAGATGCCGACAGGTAATTACGCCCCTGACCCAACGGCTCATTCAAAGATGGGCTTAAGACGAAATTGCGCTTGATTCCTACTCGCATCAGCGCCACTTGGCAAAGATAGATAAACATCCTCCACCGAACTGACCGCTGGCCTGCACGCACCGTGTATATGGTTCTCTCGACCACATCAAAGTGCACTGGGTGGCGGCCAACTGTTTCGTGGACGGGAAGGGTAAAAACACACAGACGAATAATAGAACAGATTTTCGCAAATAAAAGAGGGGGGCATTAGGTTCATGTGTAAAGGAATGAAAACAAAAACAAAGTTAAGAGGCTAAATCACGGTTTTAAAAAAGGTAATGATACAAATCAGTCCATGATGATGCAGATGGTCAAATCACCGTTCATGTACAACGAAAATGGGTGTCGTAAAATAGCGGTCTAGGAAATCTTTGACCTCAGCGTCTGCTGTCGGAATATTGTATATGACAGAATTAACAATTGATGAGCAAGAAACAAATGTGAATACATATATCAGTCGTTTGTCTTTCTAACCGTCCAGCCGATCACCCACGACAGTCATCCATCCATCCATCCATCCATCCATCCGTCCGTCCGTCCGTCCATCCAGCCATCCGGCCAGCCAGCCAGTTACTCCATCCATCCATCCATCCGTCCGTCCGTCCGTCTGTCCGCCCATCTCTTCCAGCTAGTCAGTGTAACTTAAACTATCATCAGTTTCAATGGGTTGGACAAAAACACATGATGAAGATCCATAACCAAAGCCTCTTCCTGGGCATGAACCAGTTGGTCTCTCTCTCTCTCTCTCTCTCTCTCTCTCTCTCTCTCTCTCTCTCACACACACACACACACACACACACACACTAACCACAACAAAAATAATTTAGGTTATTCAACTTCATCTCCACTCGTCACTCTTGTTAACATCTGTTATTCACAGGTACATTTCTGGCTCATCAGTTTTGTATTCCGAGTAACATCTTTAGCCAGACAACAAAACATCCACAGTAAAAATTGCAGTACCAATCACAGGTCAGACTATTTTGAGTGAAACAGACGTCAGGGATCGCGTAATACTTCCTCATGAGTACACATAGGAACTTTGTGCTCACTCTGCTTCGAGTATTGAAATCACGGATCCATATTTAGAATCCGGGAGCACAGTGTGATTTTGCCAGCTTTGCGAATTGTCTCAAACAAGCCACCTGTATCAATGTGACGCCTCCCCCCCCCCTCCCAAATAAAAAAAACCAACAACAACCGGCCCGTCAAAATGGCTCCAAATTGAAATTTTGCGACATCGAAATACAATAAATGATGTCAGGAATTCAAGTATCCAACTTGAACGTTGTAAAAACAAGACATTAGAATTACGTAATGCGACAAAACTATCCCCAGCCATGAACATGCAACTCGTCAAAAGCAATTGAATTCCAATCAAATTAATATTCCCTTCAAGAGAAAAGAAACTGGAACAAGGATTTGCAGAATATAATATCAATTTAGAGAAAAACATTTCTATTAATAAAAATCACACGAAGATCAAAGCACATATTCTATGTGACTATCATTTCCAACTATGCATATGTGACTATCATTTCCAACTATGCACATGTGATTATCATTTCCAACTATGCACGTCGCGAGCTCCCTCTGAAAATTGTCATCAACACTGATGCACATTTCTCGTGAGATACTGGCGACCTTCTCCCCAGCTGCAGTTTTCAGTTCTTCCATGCCAAATGCCAAATGCCTGTATGACATAATAACTGCGCTGTGACCTTCGTTGCCAGGGGCCGTAAGCACAATCCTCACTTAGTTAACGCACTGCGGTAACCAAGGGAAACCTCAAAAACATTAGAAGTGTTCACTGTAGTTAACGCAGTACGTTAATTAAGGCAAAGNGGGGGGGGGGGGGGGGAAGCGATGGGATTTCATGGTTTCTAGTCAATAAGCCTTGGCCCATCCCTTGAATATGGGGCACTTCACGACGTCATTTTTTGATTGAACACTGAACCTACAGAACTGAAACCATCCCCCTCCTCTTATCTTGTCACGGCAAGAAATAATAATAATAATTAGTGGTAGTAATACTAGTAATAATGATAATAGTAATACTGAAAATCATAATAATATCAATGAGGTTTATAAGTCTTATATTCAGACCACTGCCCGTACACATGACTTCACTTTATGATGACATCGGCAGGCAAAATTATTCAAGGACATTCTCAGCTCCCCAGGGAACATATAGTGCTGCTGTCATTTACAGGCGCCGATCATGGCACTGTGACAATGGCTTTCAATGCCTACCACAGATGAGTGAACTGCGGGAAATATGAACTCCTTGTGAATGAAATGGATTCCCGAGGATTTTAATTTATCATAGCTGTAATCGATTCCACTATCAAAACAGCCCAGATCAATGCCGAAGTTACTCATATGTAGCAGGGGTGATAACAGCATGCTGATCTCAGGAAGCCAAGTTGTACAACTCATAGAACTATTATTTTATTCTTTCTAAGCGAATTTCTTATATGAATGGGTTAATGAAAAACATCGTATTTGAGAAAAATGTGGTTAAGAGATAAGCAGACTTGCATGTATTTATTTACATGAAAAGACCAAAATCCTCATAAAATTTGTTTATATCTTTTAGCTTATAAGCTCGCACACTAAGTCCTAGACTTCAATCAGAGTTGGCCGAAAATTCTGAACAAAAGAATACCAAACTTTGCATCTGATGTAAATTGTGGAAAATTACCCTTATAGGTTAACACTGTGATCCATGTGAAGTTCCACTCCCTAGTGTTAACATTAAATGAGGAAAAGACTTAATAAATGTTTATGTACATATATTGATTTTCGAAGGCGGGGTACAAAAACAGGAAGGCGTCCATCATGCTTCTAACAGTAGACAAGATGTCTGTCATGAGCGCTTGAGGGATTTCACGACGAAAGACAACAAACGATCACTTAAGATCTTAGAAACCAAAGTTAAATAAACAGGCAAAGACGTTTTCGAAAGTTTAAAAAAAAAAAAGGAACTCTAGTGATTCTTGGCTTCTTCCTTCTTCCATCTTTCCTTTCTCTGATAGAAAACCAAAAAAAAAAAACCTCTGCAGATTATTGGCTTCTCTTTCCTTCCACCCATCCATTCTCTGACACTCTGATGGAAGACGAAAATAAAAAATCTGGCGAAGAATGCGTAACAGTAGCTTCGGATAAAACAACCTGAACCTACATAAATAAACGGTGTTCACAAGGGCTTGACAAATACAACATAAAAGCATTATAGGATGGGTCCATTAGAGAGACTGATGACCACAGTCCATACACACACAAAAAAAAGGTATAATGGACAGTGACGGCTATTAGGGAAAATGCAAAAGAAAAAAAAAAGGAGGAGGAGGGATGAGAATTTGTTTAAGATCCTGAAAACCACTCTGTTTGCTGGATCAGAGAGTTGTTTTTAGTCTTTCTATAACTTAAGTTAGATTTTCGTCGGCCTTGCCTTCCTTTTTCTGCCTATTTCCCTCGCTCGCTCTCACGCACTCATACAATTACCCCATCCATCCATCCATCCATCCATCCATCCATCCATCCATCCATCCATCCATCCATCCATCCATCCATCCAGCCAGCCAGCCAGCCAGCCAGCCAGCCATCCATCCATCCATCCATCATATATACAAACCAACAGAAATGCTCAGACCTATCCTAAGTGATCATCCATCCATCCATCCATCCATCCATCCATCCATCCATCCATTCAGCCAGGCAGCTAGCCAGCCAGCCAGCCAGCCAGCCAACCAGCCAGCCAGCCAGCCAGCCAGCCAGCCAGCCAGCCATCCATCCATCATATACAAGCCAACAGAAACGCTCACACATACCCTAAGCAATGATCCATCCATCCATCCATCCCTCCATCCATCCATCCCTCCATCCATCCCTCCATCCATCCATCCATCCATCCGATATCCATCCATCCAGCCATCCATCCATCCATCCTCAACAGGAGCACTCAAACCCATTCCAGGCGTACTAACGACTACAAGCGTTCTGTAAGCAAAAAACGTGACGTCAATCTTTGCACAGTCATCACTGCCTACCTGGTGGGTATACAGGGGCGTTGCCAATAAACTGACATCAGGTGGAAGGGGCGTGTTTGAGTGTGTCGGGAGTNCATCCATCCAGCCAGCCAGCCAGCCAGCCAGCCAGCCAGCCATCCAGCCATCCAGCCATCCATCCATCCATCCATCCAATATATACAAACCAACAGAAACGCGCAGACATACCCTAAGCGATGATCCATCCATCCATCCATCCATCCATCCATCCATCCATCCATCCATCCATCCATCCATCCTCAACAGGAGCACTCAACCCATTCCAGGCGTACTAACGACTACAAGCCTTCTGTAAGCAAAAAACGTGACGTCAATCTTTGCACAGTCATCACTGTCTACCTGGTGGGTATTCAGGGGCGTTGCCAATAAACTGACATCAGGTGGAAGGGGCGTGTTTGAGTGTGTCGGGAGTGGNGGGGGGGGGGGGGGGGGGGGGGCTACGTTGTGTATAGTGAGTAATTGGTTGGATTCTATGTCTGTCCTGGTTGGATTCTGTGTCTGTCCTGGCTGGATTTCTCTGTCCATCAACGGACGGTTTCACTGCGGTGATAGTATGGGCATACTACTTTGACAAGTTTAACAAAATTCTTAATCACGCCCAGAGTGTACACGGTATATGGGCTGTCAAAATAGCATTTAACATGTAAACAGTTTCGCCACTGATCAATGTTGGAAGGGGTGATGGTTCTCCTAGCCCTGCCCACACTTCCATCAGTTGACCTATGCACTTAGAATTCTGATGTAAATGTGATGGTATAGCTCACATCATACTGATGTAAGCAGTCGAAGTACAAGTGACATTCATATTAACCGTAGGCCAAATCGTTCCATTAGTAAAACGTCTAAGCTCAATATATTACATTCTAGTCCTCTTAGAGATGAATGGGTAAGGTTTATACTGTGCTGACATCAAGTCTAGGAACTTACAAGTAATACAAAGGACGTACTGTTAACCGCAGAACAAACCATTCCAAAAGAAAAACGCCGAAGCTCAATATATTATACTCTTGTTCTCTTAGAGACAAATGGGTAAAGTTTATACCATGCCGACAACCGGTCTGGGAACTTACATGCAATACAAGTAACATAGTCTTAACCGTAAGTAAAATCGTTCCAATGGTAAAATGTCGAAGATCAATACAATATATTATAGTATAGCTCTCTTAAAGGCAAAAGGACAAAGTTTATACCAAGCCGACAACCAGTCTAGGAATTTACAAGCACTCTTACCGCCACCCGCTTCGATCAGGCATCACTTGTGACGTCACAACTAAGAATGTGGAAGTTTAGCAAGTATGTATATTCTAGACCCGATTCCGTATATTCGATCGTTCCCTTGGCTTTATAACCTCGGATAGGGCATAGGGGAAAGCATTCAGCTACCGCATGCCCTTTTCAAAGTTTCTTTCAATTTCGAACTTTCGGCAATGGTTTTTAACTTTTCCGTCTAGTTCAAACTATTTGCTAGTGACAACGATCCAGCTCGCGAGTAATATCCTAGATTTTATAAGCAATGATAATTATATGACATACAATTTTGTGTGTGCTTAAGGCAACGGAATTAACACATTGTGGACTTCAGGACCTCGAACCTTGAAAGAAAATGAATCGAAAAAAATAAGACTTTTATTGAACCCATTAATTGGTATACAATGCCCAAAAAAAATTACATTTCCCATTTGTAATACAAGCACATAAACAGGCGGTACCACCAGCTCTTGCTATCTGAAACGCCCTTCAAACCTAAGGAAAAGAATGCTTACCGTACTCTCACACTACTCTCTCTCTATCTCGCTTCAGAAAATCCCCAAATACTAACAAGAAGGTTACTGACAACAATTCCATTCTTTGTGTATCTTTCTCATCAGCTATTCTGAAGAGGCATTTGAGATAGTAACATTCTTCACTACTTGTCGGTCCAGTAAATCTATCAGCATAATTGCTTCCTCCTTGTTTTTGTTTTTCTCCTTTGAATTTCCCTCCAGAATGACTTCGCACGGAGGAGAGTAAAATGAGGAGATTACCTACCTATTTATAGTTAGCAACAGAAAGCCAAAAGAAACGCAACGCTTGGAATCCATTCATTCATCTGATCATGGCAAAATGATATAAGTCTTTAAAAGTGCCTTGTACAACGGCATACTCCTTTTTTCTATTCAAGGTTGCTCTTCTTCTCCGCTCTTCCGCAGAGGACCCGGTCACCTTTCTGTATTAACAATCTAGGATGAAAAGGGAAAGGGACGGTACCTTTCCAGCACAACGTTGTACAAATTACTTTCATCTGATTTCAGTTAATCCCGTGGTATGGAGAATATAAGCAGCAATACAACGGTGACATAGGAAACTAGATAATGTGTGATGTCATTCTGACAATATTCCACACAAGCTTAACAATGAACTATGCACTGCAGGATGTTGTCTGCTGAAAGCCCATTACAGAAAAACATAGGATAGGCAAATGCAAGCATGAGGATCTGCAATTTCTTACCGGCCTTTAGTTTTACGCGCCTGGAATTTTTCCCCTTGATACATGCCGTACTTGTTGTGTGTACACGTAGAACTCTGAACAACTAAAATACTCTGTTCTCAGCTGCTGGGGCACGATGTATCAAAAGCTCAAAAACAAGTCCTGAGAGATCTTTAATCCCAAACGCTTCCGTATGTTCAGACGGATCAGAACGCCCTAGATTTGGAGATTTTTGTAAATACAAGTGCGTGAGGGAGGGAAAGTTATTTTGTAAAGAAGGTAATGTTGCATCCACTATCGAAAGAGCTCGCATGCAGTGAGAAAGGGGAACAGACTATGGCAGATGCTGTGGCTATAGAAGATTTCAGCCGTCAGGGTGTGTACACATAATCACAAGATGATTCAGGCAGATTACAGAGCAGCGGTGCCTACTGGTTGTGGCGTTGAACTCAGGATCAACAGATCGTGGTTTCGTTTCCTGATCACGGACACGTTCTAAGTGCCTTAGAAAAGCATTTCATTCTCATTTTCCACTTTCCATCAGTCTGTAAAATAGCTGTAGGGCTATTGGTAGTGGAAGATATTATCAGAATGTTAGTGACCAGCGCTTGTAAATTACAGACGCACTGAGTGATCCCCAGGGAGTTGGGAAAATCCTAGAATGATCAAGCCTGCTGGGGTAATAAGATAATAATAGCAAGAAGTCATGTTGTCTCTTTGTCTTGTTGTCTGTTAATTTGTCTACTTATGTACTGTCTGATTTTGTAACATTGCGACAATGGAAATGAACCTGTGAAATCTGAAAACAAAAGTAAGTGATCGATATTTATAATAATTCCAAAGGATTGAATTATATGATCATTCTTAATCACCTTCCTTTATACACAACTTTCTGCAAGTCCGCCCGTGCTGATGTTGCGATGGGTTGCCCCCTGCAAACTCCGTTATCTATCTCTTTCATTAACTGATGAACACTGTTTGTTACAGCCGTGACTTTCCAGCTCATGCCAGTTGGTCATTACCACCAGACCGACACAGAAGCACATTCCTGTCTGTCTGGAGCAAGTACCACATGCAGAACACATTATTTTGTATATTGCCATTCCTCATACCTCTATCGTCAGGCCAGAAATTAGTTCCCGCTGCCCAAGTTTTCCTGCCCAAGAAATTTGCCTTTCCAGATGTCGCCTGACTGACTGCCTATGACTGATCCATTTTTTATGACTGGATGGATGACGTGATAATAGGAATATTAGTGCAAGTACAGGCCTGGCAAGATGCTGTTTCGGATTCTTTGCATTAAAGAATGATGGGTTCTTGAGGCTGTGTTGCATTCTCAAATCATCACCGCGGTAGCCTAAACTAAACAGCCACTGACACCATCTGTGAGGATGCATTTCAGTCCAGTGGGCAGTGGTGACTAGAGTTTGGGTATGCGACCGAGGGGTGTGGGATCCAGTCTTTCCTCTTACAATCATGAACCATTAAAACGTTGTTTCTCTATTGTTTCAAATGAAATAGTAGCAACAGCGACCCTTCCATGAGTAGTCTATATCATTTAGCCAAGCACGCAGAGAAACTCCATCCTTCAGATAATGCATGCAGCTGACTTGGTATATTATTAAAAATACGCATATGACTTCCTCGTTTGCTTATACCCCCAAGCACTCTGACGTACAAGAATGAAGTACACTTTCGAAAGATTTCACTCAGCCACTTGTCATTAGACTCACAAACATCAGTACAGACAGCCCGGCGCTAGGCACGATCTGCAGCAAGATATTCCGAGTCAAGAACCTTGCAATGCCTAATTGAACCACCGACAGTATCCTTTAGCGATTGATGTCAGCTAAGACAATGTCAGCCAAGACAAGAAGACCATCTTCGGCAGGCAGCAGTTATCACATCCCGACATGTGCGAGGTCCGAATCAACGCAACTGATCTTTCAACATACATGTACCTCTTGTGATAACCTGGGGATCACATGTACAATGCTGTCTGACTTTGCCCGCTGACGGTAACTATTAGAAACCCCCAAAACATCAACTGTGTTTCTTGTAATTACCATCAGCGCGCAAAGTTCATCACCTCTGTGTATACTGGCCCTAGACCTAGAAGCAAAAGGCACAGTAACTGAGATGATAACTAACATGTTACACAATCAGCAAGTCAATGTAGATCAACTAGACTGAATATGTCTAGCAGGGTATATTTTTAATTTTATTCTATCTGTCAGGACACAGCTGTTGCCTATCCTAATGCATTTGTTGGTTCTCTGCCCAGTACGGCTTAAATTGCAGAGACCCTATTTAAGGTCTAGGACAGCAAGAGATAGGGCATGCAAATAAGCTAACCTTAGCCCTCCGAAATACTCTGAGATCCCGGCAAGGTTTTCATAGGAGAGATAGGAGATTCGATAGCATTTAATTATAGCATAAATAGAACCTCAGTTATTTTGCTCCTTTCAAATTATTGTCATTTTAAAAACTTAGAATCTCATCAGTCGGAATGGTCGACAGAAATTAGACCTCGACTGGCAGCAGTAGTAGTTAGTAAAAGCATGTGGGCTTATCATTAGTTATTTCCTCCTTCGAAAAGATACCTTTTCACAAAAGCAAAAGGCAATGTTGTGGAATTCAAACGACTTTACTCCTCTTACAAGCTCCGCAGGCCACCACTCTCCCTGCCGCGCCTCTCCCCTCCTCTCTCCCCATAAAATATGCACAGCTGTATGGCATATTACATGGTGGTCGCGTCATGGCAGATAGACATAACAGAGAATGAAGGTTCAAATGTCGGTGAGCGCTTGCACGGTATCCGACTTAATAACCAGTGCTTCCCTAATAATCAATAGCAGTTTTGTAAATAATGTCAAGACTCACGACATTTAACTTTGAAGCCATTTAAATAGACAAAGTCTACCTGCATAATATTCCATTTCCTTGTTAAGGGGAAGATAATAGAACTAGCATTTGCCAAGGTGATTTTGCCAAGACATGAAATCAAAACAAGAGCGAAATAAAACACAATATAAAAGACGCATAAAACACCCTAGTCTATATGATTCATCATGATATCATTCTCTCTTTGATTCGGTGTATGAACGATCATTAAAATTTACAATGGTTGTTTTTTTTTGTGAAGATTGTTGCCAGCTCTCCATCCATCATATTTACCGAATACATTGTGTCAAATTTCGATTTCAAGACCGGTATTGAACCCTATCTCGCTACCTCAAGTTTTGAAATAGTAAACCTAAGAACATTCTTGCCTGACTTTATTATTTGGCACAGTTGAGAGTTCTTGCCTATGCCATATTATCATCGCACATGAAACAAAATTGGCTCTAAGGAATAGAGACCCGCCGCAGATACAAGCTTCGTTACAAAGAAAAAAGTACAGATATAAAACGAGTATCATCAAATTCATCCTCGTAATCACAAAAAATGATTTAGGTAAAAATGTTCAGAGACTAACGAAATGCTGTTGTCACCGAATCATCAAGAGCTCATTGCCTGCAAGGAGGACGAGTTCATTCTAAGAAATACGAGGCATGGGTACGTTTGATACTACATGCTTCCTCCAGGACGTACTGGTACTTCTTCGAGTTGTTTGTAATAAAGGGTCAAGGACGTGCATTACGTCTTATGTAACAAGGCATGAAAAACTACAGCGCATCCTTAGAGAAATATAAAACACAATCATTTTGGTACGAGGGTTCCAATGACACCGCAAAAACCGAACGACGTCATTGAAGCAGCTGCACCATTTATCATGGACGTCACTGCTGCTTTTTATCACCAAGGCGAACCACCTGATGTGCATAACAAAAATGTTATTTGCTATTCCTTAGATGGATCTTAATTCTAAGACTGCTCTCAGCAATAAGGCTTGGCGACTGCTCTCAGCAATAAGACTTGGCGACTGCTCTCAGCAATAAGACTTGGCTTTCTGCCGTTAGGCACACACGGAAGAGACTACTGAGAAGCGAGGAGTGAGAATATTATTCTAGGAAGAAGTCAAATATAAATGAGAATCAATTCCGATAAGTATCCATCTTCCATCAATTTTCTTTATTCCCTGGATTGACATTCATTATCTATACCACATCATGGTCCTTTCTGTAATCTTATATCATCATAATCTCAGACTTCATCTCTGTTGTTTTTTTTTCTGTCCTTCATTTCCCTGTTCCGTTCACTGTTGGCATGACCATGGAAGCTGAGGAAGAAGAAGACTGAAGAAAAGTGTTTTATTCAGCTACAATGCCATCACCGGAGTCATATAATCTCAGACTTCATCTCTGTTTTCTTTTTTTTTCTGTCCTTCATTTCCCTGTTCCCTTCACTGTTGGCATGACCATGGAAGCTGAAGAAGAAGAAGACTGAAGAAATGTGTTTTATTCAGCTACAATGCCATCATCAGAGTCACAATTTTAGAGGAGACACAAAAACTTTCGCATTGCGCCTCTTTTTACCTATTATTAATCAGTGGCACACACAGTCGGCTCTCTTGGAAACCACTAAAGTTACGAAAGAAAAAAAAAACCGGGATGGAAAGATGGAGATATTACAGAGGCAGGGATAATTATTTGCCTTACGGCCTCATAAACCCACATTATTTTTTCACAACATTTAAATATCGGCGTAGGTAGATTGAAAATCTTAACATTCTTGCGATGTTTTCTCTGTGAAATGATCAGGCGGAATGATACGTGGTCAAAAGATTTGAAAAAAAAAACAACGCGGTTTGTTTAGGTTATAAAGCAAATATCTACCCCTCTCCCTGTAAGCTCCCCACAGGGGTGCTAAAAAGTGAACTTGACCTAAATTAGCATACATGTTTTTCCCCTTAAAACGGCACTACAGTCTACTGATTACTTTCACTATCGAGAAACTGTGTGAAGAGCATTGGCACTGGTGCTAACATTTAGTCATCTTCAGCTTCCGTCTTCATTAAGAGCAGCCACTGGCCTCTCTTCAAGCATCCCCCTTCGTCAATGGCCTCAATTTGGGCTTCAGGAAACCGCTGGTGGCATGCATAGAAAAAGGGGAAGCACTTCTAGTGAGAGGTAAAGGAAGGGAAGTTAATACAACTGCTCCGTATAAAGGTTACAGACCTGTAAGAGGATTGGACCCTTTTTTCCTCTATGGGCTATATTAACGTTTTGAGCTGCCCTCTGAACCCAAAGATTTAGCTTTCACCCAGACCCATACCAGATTGAAGCTCATTATGTGGCCCAAATTTTAAGACTTACCCAACCCTAGCAAGCCC
>JAWQUT010000022.1:1773828-1786415 GCA_033807755.1 Ellobium chinense
TGGCTTTGTTAAGCAATTTCTTTATTGGGTTAATAAAAGTCCAATTTCCCTTTTCATTATCAGCTTACAGCTGGTGACACATGTCAAAAATCCCTCCATTGTTCCCCATCTACATGTATCTACTGTTTCCTTCCATTCTTGTAATCTATTCCTATCATTCTCCTCTCTCTCTCTCTCTCTCTCTCTCTCTCTCTCTCTCTCTCTCTCTCTCTCTCTCCCCTCCATCACTAACCTCACGAGATTGGAGAATCTCATTACAGTTACTGAAGGGGTACTCCTAAGTTCACAGCCCGTAAATGATAACGGAGACAACTGGGTGAGATGGATGGGGAGTGTGGGGGAAGGGTGTGTGGAGAGTGGTGAGGGGTTCTTGTTATTAAAGAAACTCTTGCTCAGACCACAATTGTTGTTGTTGTGGCTGGTTGAGTAGCTGTTATTCTCCTTGCCCTACTATTTATATCATCCTTTCTCTCTTCTTCTCTTCTTCTCCTCTTCGTTCTTCTTTTTCGTATTCATCTTCTTTTGCATATCTTTCGTCTTCACTCCTTTCTTCCTAGTCGCATTCCTTTCTTTTTGAGTGGTTCTTCTCCGTCTCATTAATTCTCCCTCTCTTCGTTTTTCTTGCCATTATTCTGATTCTTGCTCACCCCATTTTTTTTTCGTCTTTTTCTTTCCAGCCATACGTCCATTGCTGGCTGGTGATTTTTTAATATTCCACTTCTTCGTTTCCTCTTCGTCTTCTTGGTGTTTCGCACAGATGACAAGCTAGGGACAATATTCCTCATGACAAGTGAAAAACAAAAACGGCACACCAACATGGCTGTATGCAAATATCAGCAGGAATCCGTGCTCCACACTCCCTAAGCCCCTCCATTTATCTTCCCTCTCTCTCTCTCTCTCTCTCTCTCTCTCTCTCTCTCTCTCTCTCTCTCTCTTTTTCTCTCTCTCTCTCTCTCTCTCTTTCTCTCTCTCTTTCTTTCTCTGCCTTCCTTACACTCTCAAGTTTTTGCCCTCATCACTGTTATGACAACTGACTGGATTTGGCACCGGCATAATGTTTGGGTGCTCCTGCAATGCAAGGACTTAATGCACTAATGGATACAGCATGATGGTTGGAGGGAAGAACGAGATCCACGCACCGTCTTTATCGTAGCCTATGTTTGTCCAGTTCTTTTTTTTTTTCTTGCCCATTTTCTTCTGCGTTCTCCCAATATTCTTCAGCTTCAACTTCTCGTCACCCTGGCACTCTTGCTATCTTGCCCACTGTAAATATGCCACTGTCACTGTACTTCTAGTAGTGTGGCTGTTGCTACCATTTCTTTTATTCTATTCACATTCGCTGCCATTGCACTGTCAACTATCATTGCACCATTTGTTAACAACTGTCGCTGTTTGCCCGCCTCTTTCCCTCTCTCTTCCCTTCAGTTTCACCATCCATTCATCCATCCATTCATCCATCCATCCATCCATCCATCCATCCATCCATCCATCCATCCATCCATCCATCCATGCACGTTTACCCTCCAGTAACAAACCGACTACATTCTACCTCTCTTGACATAATCATTCTTATAACATACAATATTTTCTTTGCACTACCTGCGTTTTCCTCCTAATCCTAAAAGTGCATCTACACCATTCACCTGGACAAACAAACCTAGGTAGTCTGTGTACAGCATTCCCTCGGTCTCCCAAACTCTCCATCCCACCTCACCTCTCTGCTATCCCTTAGTGTCTCTCTTTCTCTCTTAGACTTAATACTGTTACCGTTTCTTGAGCCTGAATCGCCTATTTTAGCCTAAGCTACACTAGCATCTCCCCGTTTTCTACAATATTGCAGTTTGTTTTCTTTTAAAGTTTCCCAGTTCATAATAAAGCTCTTTCAGCAAAAAAAAGAGGGCTTTTGGTTTCTTGAGTTACTAAGATTTATAAATGGTCTAAAACAATAATTCTATTATTTATTTTTCTGACCAGATATTTCAGTACAAATTTTAAAGCAGTTTAAAAACACCCTCGTTTGATGTTGGCATATATCAGTTTATCGAGTGGCCCTCCAAGAAGTTTACAACGTCAAAAGACAAACAGAAATGGAACAAACTTTTAAGCACATTAGATAATCTATAAATGTTAAGAGGTTCATTGAATTAGGCTCTATACTTAATTTAAAAAGAAAATTTAAAAACCCATATCACCAAACGACGTAGTGGGGTCAATAATGTTGTTTTATGCCCACAATGTCAGGCACAATATCCATCTGCTGAATGTACCAAATTTCAACTGTATAATATTTGGTTTCACGAAGTTAACTTAAATAAACAGTTTTTTTTTCTTTCTGGGCCACCCAATATAAAAGTGTTTTTATCATTAAGTTACATGTATAACTAAATATCCCATCATATATATACATCATATGTTATTTAGTTATTAGTTGTAACTAACATCAGACGTTTACACGTTCTCACATCATATATCCAGATAACTGCCTACCAGTCACTCATGACAACACAGAAAGACATCTGCATTGGATGCTAAGAGATGTATCTACAACACAACTACTTCGGCACCATAAACCTCCAACCTCTGAACTGACAGCAAAGTAGATAACAAACTTAAGTTACTCAAAATACCCCATCTCCCCCCCCCCCCNCTCCCCCCCCCCCTAAAAAAAAGCAACGTTTTACGTGGGAGCTAAATAAGTAACTGGTAAGTTCTGTAAATAAAAAAAAAAGGCAACAAGAACTGGATTTGTCTATCCACTTACTACTAAAAAGTGCTTGGCAATCGTTCTGCTATGGCTGGCTACAGTTTTCGCTTACAGTGCCGACCCGTAGCTAAGTAGAACCTGTTCAATACGGCGTAAAACTCAGCTCTGAATATAGAGAACTTATAACTGATTTCCAAAACTAGGCCTACAGAGACCAAGCAAAACATTGAAATAATTTTTGTTGAAAGCATTTTTTTTGTCTTCCCGCTTTTGTGTTATCCTCTTCATACAGCCATAATTATATCTCTGTTATAGAGCAAGAGTTAAGAGCAGTGAGTCTGGCAAAATTAAGATTTAGAGTTACGTTGTTATTTGACGAAATAGCGGAGGAAAAAGGGAAAAGGGGGCCAGGGGAAGGGGTGTTGCAAATGTAATTCTGGGAGTTACGAATGCCACTGTTCGTTTTCTTCTTCCTCTGCTTCTTATAGCCAAACATCTGCATCGGTTTAGCAGGCTCTTGACTATTTTGGTATCTACCCTCTAAAAGTAGAACTGCTCTGCTCCGAATCTAAACAACAGTTTTTCTCTCTCACGTCGAGTTAAAAGGGAAAAATAGGTAAACTTGTACTGGAGCTGAAAAATTCTCAGAACTCTCAAAATCATGAGGAAAAAAAAACCACTGTCAAAAACCATTCTGCTTAGAGACTTGCCGACAATCAATATCGTCACAGTTTGCAGAGCTACACTCTTCCGAAACTACACAACAACTGTTTGTCTCACAGAGCTCAGATTGCCTATAAAGCGAGAAAAAAAACTGTCAATGTATTGGAACTGGAACATCAACTGTTAAAAACCCTCTGACTCCAAAATGTTGAGCTCTGTTTTCCTGTACATCCGCACTTCGTAAATCTGGCCACTCTTTCAGACAATTATAATAATCGTTCCCCAGGAAGACAAATCCCCAGGAAGACAAAACAATCATACTATAGTACTTTAGCTTAAAACCCGTTTCAGGATATGGGTTTTGTTTTTCAAATTTGGCATATACATGATTTCTCATAAAGATCCATTTTAACCAAAAAAAAAAAAAGCTGTAGTTTCTTGAGTTCTGGAACCATACGCTCAATTTTTTTTTTAAAAAATGCACCATCTTCATTTCTGATCAATGCACAATTTATGATGTCTTTTTCGCATTAAACACACACAAAAAAAAAAGTTCTGTGATTGGAAGGAGGCTAAAAATGTGTTAATCCATATAATTTTTTCTGACGTGAAAGACGAATGGCTTCCGAGCTTCATTCCATCTTCTCTATTCACCTTATGCCTCCCTCCCTATCGAAATTCTTTTGTTTTCATGGTGCAACAGCAGCTACTCATGACATTTGCAAACATACTGCAAGAATAGCTCCGCCTCCACACAAGCGCCCCCTGCTATGTGCTCGCTAGCGCCCTCTGTTTAATAAAATTCTTCCTGTCTTTGCATCGGGGGTTCACCTACAGTGCCAACACTTCAGCCATCACGTGCAAGATGTCAGCATTTTTTTTTTTTTGGTTTGGTATTATCGAATATCTTAAAAATTCGATCTGGAAGGTGAAGAATCGTTATCTGATTGTAATGTTATAGCACTGGCATTCGTGCTCGAAACACATTCCACGGGGAAGCAAGAGGGGGTTTGGAATTTTGAGACTTCATAACAAAATGTCATTCAGCTCGACCCATATAGGTATTCGCGCAACTGAGCCTATGAATAGAACCCTGCGTTAGCTCGAACTGAGGTCACATTTATTTTCCGGATATACAGAGATGCAATAGTAAGACAGTTTTCACGGATCTGTGTAATAGATGCTTTTAGGTAACAATATGAGGAAATGCCCGAATGAGGTTGCTCTGATGTCAGTACGTTGGTCATATTCTCTCTTCATGTTCTTTTTTCTCTCTTAATAAACTAACCAGTACTGATCTGCATTGCAGATCAAGCATCCCATATTCATACAGGCGCTAACAGAAGTATTGTTTTTGTTATCTGCCAAAAAGGCCCGAATTTGGGAACGCCGATTGGCTCTTGAGCTGTTCTGACGTCATTACGCCACTGAGCACTGTGCGGGCCAGATCGATATAACTGTTCGACTTCCTTTGTAAGTTATTTGACCCTTTTGTAGATAGGCTCCTGCAGTCGTATTCTTATATCCTCTAGTATCGAATCAACATTAGAAGACTACACGTTCCCGACCATTGATCTAGCCGACAAAAGCCGACACAGTGCTTATATCTCTGTCACATATCTTCCTCATTAACTCAAAAGGTTCTATTCCGCAGGATTCAAGGAGAGGTATACGACCCTGATGCGTCAACACCGATCATATCTCCGTGATATATGCGGAGGTTAGCCCTTACATATAATTGGCAGGATTTTGAATGGCCACAAACCGTTGTCTTTTTGTATGTGTATAAGAGTACACTGCGTATATCTCTCTCCTGTCATAACAATGCAGACAACTGAAACCCAAATATCGGAGAAATCTAAAAACACTTGAAGCGCTTTTCAGCTGACACTGCTCTAAACTCACTGTGCGGAATCCGTTTTTTCTTTTTCAAGTCTATTTTATTGATTGTTTTCAATGTTTCAAATAGAAGGGTGAAAGTCTTACATTCGAAAAGGAGTTGTATCGTCAATGTCAATCAATTTTTTAAAAATTTAATGTGAGGATGATATAGAAATGCTAAACATTTCGATTTTTCGATCCTTACAAAAAATTTAGTGTAAACCTGATAAATGGAAGTTTGGTTGTAGCAGGCATTTGCCGGTCCCCGAGTACTACGAGCATATTATTGTGTCGCGAGGTCTCATGCTTGGGAACTGCAGAGTCCAGTCTGAGAGTGACTTTGGAACTGCAGAGTGCATTCTGAGAGTGACTTGCAAACTGTAGAGTTCACTTTCAGAGTGACTTGAAAACTGCAGAGTCAAGTCTGAGAATGACTTGGAAACTACAGAGTCCACTCTCAGAGTGACTTGGAAACTGCAGAGTCAAGTCTGAGAGTGATCTGGGAACTGCAGAGTCCAGTCTGAGAGTGACTTGCAAACTGTAGAGTCCACTCTCAGAGTGACTTGGAAACTGCAGAGTCAAGTCTGAGAATGACTTGGAAACTACAGAGTCCAGTCTGAAAGTGACTTGGGAACTGAAGAGTCCAACATGAGAGTGACTTGGGAACTGCAGAGTCCAATCTAAGAGTGACTTGGAAACTGCAGAGTCAAGTCTGAGAGTGACTTGGAAACTGCAGAGTAAAGTCTGAAAGTGACTTGGGAACTGCAGAGTCCAATCTGAGAGTGACAGTCTCTGTCACAGTGTCCGCAGGTGAGGGTTGAAGCTACTGTATCGGAAGAGGGCCGGGTCTTCCGTTGGAGAAATCCTATTTGCAAGAGACACCAGCCCTTATACTATACATGCATTTTGACATGTTTTATAAACACTCCGTTGTCGCGTAGTGACACGGCACATTTCTATTGCTAACCTCTGCTCTCAACGCAAAAACCTAAATATCTTGCCGGTTCCTTAAACTGCTTTCAATTATCAATACGTTTTTATATAAAACCGCTTGTGTCTATTTTACGAGCCTTTCAAGAAGAGTTATTGCAGGTTTCCATTCGCTACACGAAACTTTAATAGTTTAATTAACCTCCAATCTAGCCCATTCAATTCAGAGAATATCCTGCTCTAACATTTGCTTTATTTCTAAGAATCACTCACAACCTGACTTTTGAACTAAGGCTCTATACATCAGTGTCCCTACACGTCACTTCCGCATCCAGTGACAGAGTCTGTTTCATGTCATGGCGCCATGACAGCTGACTCGTATACACTTTAAACGACGTTGATAACATTAAAAAGGTAGAAGTGACACAATGACGGAGAACAGAAGCGCGATGTTATTGTCAAACACAGACCAGAGATAGAAACGGTTTACACTGCCCTCGACCCTCATTTCCTGTAAACATGTTCCTAGTTTTAGTATTGCGAAATATATCAAAGCTCACGGCGTAATATGTCTCAATAATTTTGTTTTAAGGTAGTGTAAATAAGCCAACACTTTGGTGGTCGAAGCTACACCACCACGTCCACCCACCATCATCAGACACATTTTACATTGGATCTAATTACATCCAGACTTGTCTGTGTAAAGTTTACACGCGTGCTTTAGGAAGCCCTACACTCTGATGCCACTCACAAACCAAATGTAGCAACAATGAAGATGCATTACAATTCCTTAAGTGATACAACCCCCTTAGATGAAATAAAAAAATATATTTGTCAGAGCCTAGATAGCTGATTTATCAAGTTCATCCGGTATGGTGAGTTGTTCTCAGAATCTGAAGATTATCAAGTCTAAGTTTGTAAGTTCGATTTCTGGGCCGTAACTGTAGTGGTGCCTTTGGGAAAGACACTTCACTCCTATTGCCCCAGTCGACCCAGGTGTGACTGAGTACATGGCTTTCGAGCCAGGAGAAACCAGGGCACCGCACTGCGGCTTCTAGCAATTACTTTATATTGGATATTGTTTATGCTATGTTGGTAGTGTTATAATTACGTATTATGTGTGTTGTTGTATATTGATAAATATCATGAATGGAATGTATTACAATGTATGATGGCATTGTAAAAAAAAAAAATCCATAAGAAGGACATAAAGGTAAACTATACATCCTTTTCTTGATCTTCAACGTAATACATTTTATCACGGATTTGACTACATTCAAGCTGTCCTATCTGAACAGAATGAATACATGCACACATCTTATGAAACAATAAAACTGGATGTCACTCATAAACTAATTGTGGCATTGATGAAGGTGCTAGTTGGATAAAATTACACGTCCCACTTAAGTTTTTTTATAGCAATGTACGTAAAAGCTTTGGTAATCAGGCCTACATTACAAGCCCATACAGGATGAGCAAAGTTAAGGTTTAATTATACTCAGACCATTCTACACAGATGTAATAGCTACATTCAAGAAAGTCTTAAAAATCCGATGCTATTCACAAGCCTAGTGGCATTGATGGAAGTGGCTGCTAATGTCTTAAAGCCACAGAGTTGGTTACTTGCTTCACAGTCTTAAGTTCACATTATTTCTTTATCATAAAATTTAAACCCTGTTTATTTTTCCCTCGCCTGACTGTCTCTGGTAAAACACCATGACAATGTGGGGATTTTCAACCTGCGCGCACCGCCATTACTCGTGCTGCGTGACATCGAGAAGCATGACAGACTAGCAGACAATTGGTCCAGACATCTGTACCAATCGTTTGCTAGCTTTCTCGCTTTAAGACGTCACGCAAGAAGAATAATGGCGGCGTACAGAGAGTAAAAATCCCAACATTCCGATAACATTATGAAATGGTAAGAAGAAAAGAAACTGTATGTAGTTTAAAGTCTTTATAAAACATGTGGAATTTTTTATTTTTTTTTTAGACTGTGAAGCAAGTATCTATCCATGTGCCTTTGAAACTCATGGTGACCGCTTAATGCAGTCCACGGCGATATTTAAAATCTACATGTTCATGCCTGTCTGAGAATGCAAACATGGGGCAGCTCTTGGCCGCGCATCATCAGTGCCATTAACAGTGCCACAAAACAAAAGTCCTGTGAAAGGGACGCGGACCCTGTTCAGCTGGAATTGCTGGAATCGGGGTTGTTGTTTTTTTTTTTTGTTGAAGTCCTTGTATCGTTAGCGCCGGGCCCTATGGCTGGGTTTGCCAAAATAACCAGATAATGATGAACTTCGTGTTTCTTATGCTTAAGCTAGACATAGAGACATAGGCCCCAAATTGACTGAAGCATCATAGACACTGAAATTAATTTTGGCATCCGTGCTACCTTGCGCATTAGCGCGCACTTCAGTTGGCCACTTCACCTTTCTGCATTGAGCAGAAGACCTATTTTCAGTGAAAGGGTCATTTTTTTTCCTTTTCTTTTCTCTTCTTCTTTTACTCTACTGCTCTTCCCATCTGTCCAGCTTTGCTCTGCTTTGTTGCGTTCTATTCTATTCTTGGCCAACAACAATTACTCGCATCCACGATATTTAACAAACCAAATGGCTGTTAACGTCCTTACAAGGCACTTCAGGCGCACTCAACAACTGAAAGAAAGGAAAAGATAACACAAAAACTCACGCTGATCAGTCTGGCCTGATAAGATAAAAACGCCCGTTTGCAGGATCGTAACTTCGCAACCCCCGATGCCAATTTTCGCCCCTTCTCCCGGTGCAAAAGAACGGGTTCATGTCCCCTCAAAATACACAAACAGCTGCTACAGTTCACCCCATTTAATCGCAATCACGGATAATTTGCAAGTTCGCTTAATCGCTACGTTTGCCATATCACATAATGCTATATCCATTATTATGAAAATCGCTGGATAATCGCAGTTCCTTTTAATCGCAACTTTTAACCAGGCTGAGGAGGTCAGATTTGCCACTATGTTGAATTGTGTATATATCGAAAAAACCCTCTTCTTTTATCCCTGGGCTTGGGGAGGAGGGGGTAGGGGGGGGCACATACACGGGGTTCCAGGCTGGTAACTCTGGCTCTGTCTGCAAAGACAGAGAAAAAGGGAGAGTACCTGCCAGCCACTGTGAGAGGTTACGCCGAATTCATGATAACAATAATGATTATTTCATTGTGTAATGGTTTTGGAGTGCCCGTCTCAAACACGTGCAGCTGCACATCTGTCTCCAATAACAAATATAACATATCACTTCCATAGCGCACAATAAGAATAACAGAAATGAAGTTACAGTCGTGGGCTAACAGTATTAGACAGATGATTTCAAAGTGATATCAGATGTTTTAAGCTGAGAAATTCAGCTATACTCATACTTTTTGCCTCCGCGAGGTAAACATAAGCTATCGAATTTTTTAACTGCCCTTTTTTAAGAAAATATTTTCATTGGGCGACACAGTCCTTACCTCCGTTTTTCTTTTTTTTTGACATAAGATATATATCTATATCTATTTCTGTGCAACACTAAGAACATAAGAACACTACCTTAGCTAGCGTTTAGCTTCAGGTGTTCCCTTCTGTGTCAAGAAGTTGGCACCATAATTATATATGTATAATATGACATTGTATACGGAAGTATCTCGATATCTGGTCATTTCTGAACGACACAGAAGACATATTTATCATCAGACTCTGGGTCAAAAGGCTGACATGAAAATGTCTACCTTTACCTAAGTATTCACAATATTACTTCCTAGCAACAGAGAGAACATAAACACTATTACTATGGGCATGAACTTGGCTTCAGGTGACTCATCTCTGTTTAAAAGAGTTGGCAAGTGACATCATATGTTATGGTATCCATTGCGCTTAGATTTCGGATCAAGACAGGGAACTCAAACCTTGCCATTAACATGGGTTTAACAGATTCACGTTTATGTGTCAAGAAGCTGAGGCACTATGACACGGTGTTCTGTGGTATCCATGGCAATCTTTTCAAAGACCACCAGAGGATTTCATAAACATTGCCGATGGCACAGTTTCAACTTCAAGTACTCGCTTCTGTGGCAAGTATCTGACATCATGACAAAACAAATCCTCGAATGTTTAAGACGCCATTTCGTCCTGATAAACGTCGTATATAACTCACTTATCTCTCAAAGCCTCAGCTTAGACGACAGCATCGTTTTAAATCGGGATCTCTCTATTTAAATTTAAACACACTCTCGTAACTACCACTCGGAACGCGACTCAGTCTCGAAACTGCTCTGGTATCTTGGGGAACACATGGCTGGAAACAACTCTGAAACACGCGCATTGCACGCAAACCGTCTGATTGATGTTTACATCTGCGACATCACCAATTTTGACAAATCCTTGTGTCAAAGAGCAAGGCAAGGGGAAGATAAGGGCGAGGTTGAAACGCAGAGTGGCAGCACGTGAAATGTACAGGAAATGAAGCTAGCTGGAAGGAGAGAGAGAGAGAGAGAGAGAGAGAGAGAGAGAGAGAGAGAGAGAGAGAGAGAGTCATATGTGCGACAACAGAGCCCTTCTTCTCCAACCTCCGCCCCTCTTCAACCCCTAGATTTCGAAATTGCCCTCTTGCTAATAATACACCAACACTTCACCCTCAGTAATATAGTGCTCAGATTTCTGTGGACACGAGCTCGTCTCTGTAACCCTCGTGGGAGAGGAAGAGGCGTGGTTACAGTGACTGGTAAACCGAGTGTTAAACTAAACAGAGCTGACATGAAGAGAAATAGATACACAGCTCTGGTTTAGTTTAAAATAGATAGAGGAAAACAGATGAGGGAAATATTTATACGGGGAAAAATGCAGGCAGGCAGGCAGCAGATGTGACGGGGGTATGTTTTCAACACAGAGATCGAGCAAGGCTAAGAGGGCAGGAACAGGATGAAGGAAGGAAGAAGGGGTAAAAGAAGGGAGTAAAGGAAGAGACTGAGAAACGAAGGATGACAAGGTAGAAGGAAAGATGAGAAGAAACTATGATTATTAAGGATAATTTCACAACCATGTTAATATT
Source organism: Ellobium chinense (assembly GCA_033807755.1). Taxonomy (NCBI): domain Eukaryota; kingdom Metazoa; phylum Mollusca; class Gastropoda; order Ellobiida; family Ellobiidae; genus Ellobium; species Ellobium chinense. The sequence goes on from JAWQUT010000022.1 coordinate 1,785,073, forward strand.
CCATGACATTTATTCACTTCCTCATTAATTTATAGTCTTCAGTTATACATGATATAATCATATACGATATAGGAACGAAATGATCTAAAATTTTACACGTGTGATAGACTAAACATATACTAAACTGTTAAGTTCAACTGAGAGGTTTAAATAATCTATTTTTCTTTTCCATGCAATACATAAAGAACTATGTTATGAAAGGGACACTTGTTTAGTCTATATAACAGACCACTTATCATTTTGCTGAAACAAAAGTTGCACACCAAAAGGCTGCATGATTTTAATGGAGAATGTCCAAAGATTGTTACTCATACAAAAATGAAACAAAGAGAGAGTGGGAGAAAAAAAAAGGAAGATCTGCTGATCAACCAACAGCTGACAACAAGAAATTTGTGGGTGTCTCTGATAACTAAAACCAGCTACTGTAGAGTTCTGGTACACAGTAAACTCTATAGCTGCTAAGGTAGCCCCCAATGAAAACTGCGTCTGTGAAACTAATGCCTCTCTTGTGTAGAGTAGAGTAGAGTTAGAGTTAGAGTAGAGTAGAGTAGAGTAGAGTAGAGTAGAGTAGAGTAGAGTAGAGTAGAGTAGAGTAATTATGTGCAGACGCACACTAACTGGAACGTGTTTTCGCAAACCGGATCTGTGCCAATCAAAAAAAAAGTCGAGGAAAATGAGCGAAAGAAAGGAAGAACAAGAAAGACAAACATGAGAAAAAAAAACAGAGGAAGAGACATGATCTTTTAATTAAGGAAAGCGTTGAGAAGAGTAAGTAATTGTTCTGATGTATGGGCCAGCGACCGGACGACCTGCTTGGTACTGCGCCAACTGAGCTTGTATCGTCTCCTCGTGCCTTCCCACTACTCGGGCGAGATCGAAATTCGGATTCCACGAGTACTAAGCGAGGCACTGGGTGACACACTTTCGTCGGTTCCTTACTGTTCAGAAATCAAATTTTAGAACGGAAATCGGAAATCTGTCGATAGAAACATTAAGTCATGGCGTGAGGGACAGAAAAGAATAAAAAGAAAAGGACAGACTAACCTGGTTGAATCTAAGTTTATATCTCTGAACAAATCATTTATCAGATAGTAGGGGTTACAAAAACAAAATCCAGGATTTCCTTGTATTACACTTCGTAAATCTTAAGCGCAAATTCAAACTCGTTCTTTAGGCACAGGGTTTGTAATTGAAGAGCGTTTTTCCTAAAATCTGTAAATGTACTTCCAGTGGAAAATGGGTGGTGGTGTATTCAAACATACATTTCTGTGTTAATTCATTCAGAACCTAAATGAGCTCAAAATCTGCACTCCTTCAAATTGTGCGTCTCTTAACGCTATATA
>JAWQUT010000022.1:1786643-1800038 GCA_033807755.1 Ellobium chinense
ACGTCATCCTGCCAGGCCTAATCTTGATACACCCTGAAGTTCAGTACTCGCCCACAGACATTTAGTGAAACCCCACAGAGTGGAAAGGCACGGGCTTCTGCAGCTACTAAGATTGTAAAAGCGCTATCTCATATGTAATATTCTCTCTAAATCTTAGCGTGTTTGCACCCTTAGAAGTGCGAAAGATAATGGGCTTTCGCTAAAAGCAGTCAATGTTCCCTGTGCACCTCCACAGTATACAAGGGCGTTTATGGAATGTCGATAGTTCACGTGAGTGTTTGGTTGTTGGCTTAAAACATGTTAGCGATGGACTTTATTTGCCAACATGTGGAGAGAAAGGTCGCATCATTTACTATTTAACGACTGGTTGAATTGTCAACACTGCAAAATATAGATTACTGTATAGAGTAAAGTATAAGTAATAATATCAATTAGCTCGTGAAATTTACAAACTTCAGATTTATTTGCGATATTTCCCTCACGTTCTCTGTCTGTCGGTCTCTCTATCTTCCCCTCTACGAGTCAAACCTTCCTTTCAAGGTTTCTCTCTCTCTTTCTCTCTCTCTCTCTATGTATATATTTCTTTCTTTCTCTCTCTCTCTCTCTCTCTCTCTTTATTATGCGACAGGGAATATACTCTTGAAATGGTGAAATACACTAACAACATACACATATAAAACCAACAGCTTTACGAATCTACGTAAATTGCCAAAGTCTTGGAGACGCAGATGTCAAAAGACTTCAAATTAATATAATGTGCACGATTGTTGCAAAACTTTGCTCGACAGATTTCTCTGTTTGCTCTTGCTATTGACAAACAACGCTCTAGTTTGTTGCCAGCATGGGACAGGATACAGGGCATCGTGAAAAAGGTTTCTCAGCCACTTACGATAATTTTGGACATAATTTCCTGTTTCTTTGGCACAAGCTGCAGCAGAAGTAGGCACTGAAAGAAACCGTTATTGCACTTAATGGGTGCGTCGCAACAGGTCACCGACTTCTCGAAAGGGAGGAGGTAAATTTTAATGACTTCTCAAACCCTGTGTTGGCAATGATAACAGACGTAATGTAGGCGTTCATGTTAGCAAGTGTAATTATCGACATTTTATCTAGTGCACATAAGGTTGAAAGCTAATCAACAAAACAGAAAAAGAAAAAGGGCCAGACCTTATGGAATACCAGCTCAGTAGTCCATGGCAGAAAGCATGACACTTTACGAATATTTTATTGGTTTGACCATCTCCACCGGTTTGGTCCAGACTGAGTCTGCGCATAATATACAGGTTGTGAAGTCGTTTTGTGGAGGGAGGAGAGAGGCGATGTGCTTGCTTACGTTCATTTTTGTTTATGCTCAATTTCTGTCATTCTTGTCAGTACGTCCATCCTGAAAGGGCGGGGGGAGGGGGGTAGCGGAAGAGGGGGCGGAGAGGAGAGCGAGGAGGGAAAGAGGAGGAGGAAGAGGTAGTGGAAGAAGTCTCCAGACTTCAACCAGTTTAGGTTATATTCTTCGAAAATGCGAATATTAGATGCCAAGTGATTATGATAAATAATAATATATATATCATAGTACCTTTACGTTTTAATTCCGTACTTTGAAAAAAGTGTCTGCAATTGAGATGCAAATCATATAAATGGAAACTATGTAATGCAAGTTTGTACTTGCCCTGTAGTATAATATTTAGAATTTCCGTGAGCTGGAACTGGATTCGTGTGCGAATGTAGATCTGCCTAAAATACTATCGGTTGAAAATAATTGTTTCCAAATAAATACAGTGGAGTTCTGTTCTCTCTAACAGTCATCGTAACCTCTTCTTTTCCCAAGCTCATGACCTTTCTTAACAGTGAGGTTATTCTTTTGTTTAGTAAACTATTTTCAAAATCTTCACTTTAACCAATTTCACTAGATATATCGGATATGTTCTTTTCAAATGCATAATCAATATACTGACGCAATTAGCAGAACTCTCGTCATCCATATGAATTTTATCCTGAAAGGAATGGGTGAATTCAAAACAAAGCCACTATCAATAAAGGCCTGTTTATCTGTCACGTTAATCACGTTAAAAAAAAACAAAAAAAACAACAAACTATTCATCGTGTAATAACGAACGAACAACCCTCCCCTTAACCATTTAATATTCGTGGGTAGGAATGAACAAACAGTATTGTTGATTGCTTTGTTCACACGGCTGTTTTTTGTTTATACATCTCTGTACACGATTGCCATGCTAATATTATAACATATGAGTGTCAGAAATTGATCCACATTGTGTTTGGTTTATAGCCCGATGCTGCAGTACTCTTGAGAGTTCAACGCTAGAGCCAAGGGCGGATCTAGCGATAGGTCCAATAAACTTTGGGCCTGGGGTCGGCGCTTTTAAGGGGTCCCATGCCGGAGGACGAGAAAATACGTAATGAAGAGAAAAAGAGGACGATGGAAAGAAAGAAAAAAAAGAGAAAAAGAAATGGATCGTCGAGGAAAGGTCGGCCAAATGCTCACATTTTCAGTTTTGAACTGCTGCTATATCAGGTTTTGTCCCCAGTATGGTCGTCTTAAGATATCGCAGGGTTCTGGGCAAGGACTAGACAGATCTTCAAGCGGATCATCGAGATGAGAATGAGTCCAACGCAAAAATTCTTGAGCAATAAAAATGATCTTCTCTCTCTCTCTCTCTCTCTCTCTCTCTCTCTCTCTCTCTCNCTCTCTCTCTCTCTCTCTCTCTCTCTCTCTCTCTCTCTCTCTCCGCTTTATAATAAAGGGGACTGCACTGCCATGGACATGGTCTTCAAGCAGCGCATTCCTATGAGTATGAATCCAACATAAAAATCCTAAGGAAAAAAATGGTCTCATTCTCTCTCTCTCTCTCTCTCTCTCTCTCTCTCTCTCTCTCTCTCTCTCTCTCTTCATTGTAATAAAAGAGGACCGCGTGGCTTTCTCCGGGCCAGGCCCCCTTAGTCCCTAGATCCGCCGCTGGCTGCAGTCCACACATGGCGCCACCAGTTTGACGTCACGATTCTAGAGGTGTCAGAGTGTGCCGTATCGAGGGACTTCGGGGACAATGCTAATGATCTTTACAATGGTATCGACCAGCAGCGGGCAAGGTTGTATGAATATTCGGGTTTTGTTTTGTTTAGATTTCATTAGGCGGACGTTGAAGAGGTGACCTTTAAATCCTAGAAATAAGAAAATATTTTAGAATAGTAAAAGCATCTAATAAATGATGCTGCATGAAGTGCAACTTTTATTTTTGTTTTGTTTCGTAAATAGGTGCTTAGTTTAATACCATGGCAGGTTAAAACTGAAATGGTGCATTAGAAGATCAGTCTTGTTAAGGTATTGAAGGGTGTACTGTAACTTTAAAGGCTAGCAGAAATGACTTCTCTACACTCGAGCAAATCCAAGAACGTGGGTTTAATTCTTGAAAATAGGTCACATAGCAAGTAAATTACGACGATGGCCAAGAACATTTTCAGAGAGCTTGTTTCCTCAGGTTCGGATATCTTAACAGATGGTTATGGCAAAGGTATGCATGCGCACATTATTTTTATGGCACTTCCTGGTGTTAAGATCCTATTGCACGTTAAGAACTATAACCAGGGCCGTCTTAAGTATTTCGGGGGCCCTGGGCACTCAGGCCCCATGGGGCCCCTTTTCTCTCTCTCTCTCTCTCTCTCTCTCTCTAGCTCTCTCTCTCTCTCTCGCTCTCTCTTCCTCAATATAATGTTCTAATGCAAATTTTTCCCTCTCTCTTTCTCTCTCTCTCTCTAAGGGGCCTCTCAAGGCCCGGGGGCTCATAGAACCCGGGGCCCCCCAGAGCCCGGGGCCCTGGGCTACTGCCCATAGTGCCCTGCGGGTAAGACGGCCCTGACTATAACATGGTCAGAGTTGAATTTCATATCTGACTCGTAAAGTGAAATATGATCTTAACAACAGGAAATGCCATTATGCGCGTGCCAAACTCTGGCATAACGATCAGTAATAAAGCCGACCTGGAAAATTAGGCATCTTTAATTGTAACCCAATGACCCTTCTGTTATATTTGCTGACAACATAAGCCGCATCCACTAGGGGATTGGGGATAAGACTTATATCAAGAAAAAAAAAACACCTTAGGATAGCCTCTGAAAATACATCAGTGGGTACTCTCAAAGGGTGCTTCAAGTTTCCTTACCCAGTCCCCTAGCTCTTATTCAAGCACAGTCTGAGAGAATCCCAGAAGTCTGCCACAAAATCAACTTAAAATGCACAAACCAGGAGTTTTACTCTAAATAAAAGAAATCTAGATGAAAGGAAAGGTGCCATATATGATAACATACTCTGTTGCTATGATTACTGTAAGCGATCTAATAATTCCCTCCCCCAAGCTCATAAAATGACAACGCACATTATTATATTACTGATAGCAAAAAGATCAAGAGGGAAGGTATAATCAAGAAGATATGATAAAGATGTGTAAACATTACCTGCCCTCGGATAAGCAATAAGACTGCAGGGATTTCATACCTGATCTTTTCGAAAACCGAAGTAAAAAAAAAAAAGCTTTCCACGTGACTAAACTAGATCGGTTGATGTTTACGTTTTGTTTATGTCACAGCCCTAGTTTTCGAATAACAGCACTTATTTACCAATAACTATTAGTTAGTCATTCATACTCTTGAGGTCATAGCAAATACCGAAATGTTTGTCCTAGCTGGTTAATAAATTTGGAAAGGTGAATTTCAGCTGGGCTGAGAACGGGAGGGGTGAGGGGATATTCAAAACTAAGCGGTTTGTTTTCTTCTAAAGAGATAGTGCATTCCTAACAGTTCACATTCGCGTGCGACTGGTCTAGCTCTTCTAGCAGAGGAATGCAGCACACTGTGATATGGCACGATGCAATTCTGAGACTTCCAGTGTTTATACTAACACCGGCATTTGCAAGAGAAGTGGAAACAATTCCAAATACACATGGAAACACGTACACAGAGTGAAGAGAGAGAGAGATAGAGAGAGGGATGGATGGATGGATGGATGGATGGATGGATGGATGGAAGGAAGGAAGGATGGATGGATGGATGGATGGATGGATGGACGGACGGACGGAAGGAAGGACAGACTGACGACGGACTAACGCACAGACGGGTGGATGGTGAGAAAGATGGATGGATGGATGGATGGATGGATGGATGGATGGATGAACACACAGAAACACAGGCGCATGTAAGAACATTTAGGCAGAAAATAAAAGGATATAATGTACAACAAGCCAACATTTGATCAAAACAGAAACTGACACGGCATAAAATTGATGATAATTTGCCACGACGTCTACTTTACAAGAAACCAGTCATTCATTTTTGCTCTACTTGGTGCCTAATAATCCTATTATGAAACAAATAATATATGACAGCGGCGTAGCTATAAATTTCTATCCGGATTGGAGGGAGATGAGAGGGGTCGTCAAGTCCGAAGAGTGATTTCCAGAACTGAGCATTTCCACTCTTCACAGTCTGAAGCTAACACTTTAAAAATCAATAAAGCGACATTTTAGAATTTTAAGAATGGCTCAGAATGTCATAACGGTTAATATCGTCCAGACTTTAAAGCAATTTTGTTTTGAATGAATGCAGGATTGAGGTAAATTCAAGTGGTCGCTGGATCGGAATAGTTATGAATGAATGAACCAATGTGTTTCTGAAGTATTATTTTACTACCTGATTTCCAAGAAATAATAATAATAATACATAGCATTTATATTGCACTCATCCCTGTAGATACAGGCTCTGAGCGCTTTACATAGAGAAGTAAATAAGATTGTATAATATTCAGCTCACACACCCAAGCATACTACACTCTGTACACATATACTGCAATATAGATGAAAAAAAAAACAAAACAAACAACAGGAAATCCATACTTAAGCGGTTTGATATACTGAAAATAATACAACTTTTGTTTTTGTTTTGATGTTGCCGTCAGAAAAAAATGTGGAAGCCGATACTGTTATGGTGCTTCGCTGTCATGTCAAGTCTTTCAGCTATGACGTTTAAGAACAGGATGTCATCTACGGAAGTATAACTGTATCCACGTGCTTGACAAAGCGGGTTTGGAAACAAAGAGACTGTCCCAAGGGAAATCTTTGCAGATCGTTAGTTTACTGGCCCTCTAGACGGATAAGTATAGAACACTGATTAAAATAGTCTAGTATTTGAAATATGAAAGATACATCGGAGTCCAGGCAGTGCCTATGAAAATTTGTAGTCAGGACCTTCTGAAGGTTGAGAGCTTGCACATTAACGATGGAATCTTTTACCATGGTAAGAATTACATTAGTGCATCGGTGCTGAATGCACGCGAAGTAGAGTTCAACATGCAGAATTACTGGAATTGCTGCGATCGTAAGATATGTCATCGTTAATGCGCAAACTCTTAATATAACGATCAGATGGCGTAGTTTTAATCACTGTATTGACGTAACAAACAAGAAATCTAAACACAACATATTTACGGTTGCTAAAGCATCAATCACGAGTTACTCATTTTTTCTCATAAAGCAGAGACTGTCAAGACTCGGATATGGCTACAGTAAGATTAACGCACGTCGATCCAATACGCCTATGCACTGACACAATAAGTTACATAACACGAAATTAACATGATTATTTTTGTCTGCTGTAAACCTACAACTTTTGTTCTTGCATTAGATAGTTTTTTTGTTTTTCTCGAAGTTCTATAATTCTAGCTTCTATCAGTACTCAAAGACTGCTTCGGTTCAGGCCGAAAAATATATGCCTGTGTAGATTCTTCCGCAACTTCAATGCAGGTATATCAAAGATTACACAAAACCCAAGGATTGGTGCTCTAAGCATACTTTTCTCTTGATCTACCCAAGCTTCGCTTGACTGTACGCTCGTAGAGCGGTACAGATTTTGCATCCGTTCTGAAAATACGTCCTGGTCAACAACTACTGTGAACTTTGTTTTGATTTCCATAAGATTATGCAGCTACCCCATCTCTTCAACAAACTACATGTCCTTGTACTTTTCAGCAATGACCGTTGGCACATATCGAGTGGCAAAAAAATAAACAAAGTTTCTTTTTAATCATCTTCAAATGCAATTCACACTGATTACACCCCAAACACCGAACACCGGGCAAAAACGGGGGCAATCGATTACTGTAATTAAGTCTCCCTCAAGTGTAGTTTTTTTCAGACGGGCATTATCGATCTGTTATGATCTCCCTGCTCCTCTGAATCTTATGACCACACGATACCCTCTTCACCGCCTCATCGCCAGATCTGTATTTAAATGTTCCTTCGTTCTCTTATTGCTTTTTTCATCATTACGTGAAGGCTCTGGAAATTGGCATCAAGTCTTTGGAGGGTCTTGCAACTGACCATGCAAAATGGAAAGGCACCCTGACACAACACCTCGTCAGGGGAGGAGAAGCTGGCGAATGCAGCAGTAGACAGGCGGGCGCGGAGGAAAGAACACAGCAATGCAAACAGATTAGAGATCACACACAGATGTGACCACTGCAACAAAGTTTGCTACTCCTGCATTGGTTTCTATAGTTACAGGCGACGCTGCCCCAGCCGAGGCGATAACTAGAACAACTAGGATGCAAAACCCATGGTCAATCTAAACCGACGAAAGCCATCTTCATCTTATGAGACCCTCATAGATCGTAGGACAGAAAAGGTGGCGTATATGTATCTTCACTTGGCCAACGACGAATGAAGGAATCACAGCTTTCGCCTTTCACCTCTTCACGGAATATGGACAAGTTCCGACATCCCCTCCTGTTCTTTTATTCCAAACCATAACTAGGCCTTTGTGTAGCCCAGCGTGTCCTTTCCCACTTATTTTCTTTGTTTTCATTGACTCCTCCTCTGTTACAACATCTTACTCCTTCACGAAATCATGCTACTTAAGCTGGCTCGCTAAATTCAGGGTTGCCAGGTTGGCTGCTAAGGCGCCAAATTTGGCTAGTTTTCATGGTCCTTGGCGCCTACGTTTTTCACCATGGCTCCTGGGCTACTTTTTGGCTATTTTCTGAGAGTTAAATTTCTATCCAATTTCTATACATTTTCTAATTCCAGATGAAAGTAGCATATATTTTTTATTGTGAATACCTGGGCCAAGAGAGCACGAGGCATTGTTTTACTTCCATGCCACATCTCACTTTTAAAGCTTTAACAACGTTCTGTGTGATTGGCAATATTTTTGAGGATTTCGGTAGCGCTTGTTTGGCTTTTTGTTGTTGTTGTTGTTGTTGTTTTTTTCAAATTTGATTTGGTTTCCTCATAATATCTGACCTGCCAACACTAACTACTTGCCGCTTTGGCAAATTAAGCATCTGTTGTTATTTTATTTTCACCAGATAGCAGAGTCTCAACTATAGATAATCCCGAAAACTTGTGCCCTAGCCTAAATGTACAGGATTTATTCCGTCATACAGATCTTGTTCAGCTTTCCCAGCTACGAATACACTTCTCGGGTCGTGCCTTGTTAGTCACTTTTTTTCAAAGGTTTTTCATACATGGTATGCCTAGCCCCTCTCCCCACCACTCCAAACCAACAAGAAAGAAAACCTCTTTTCCCTCTCTTTTCTACCTTCTCCACCCTCCCCCTTTCCCCCTAACCTTTCTCCACACACTAAAAATGTAGTAGGTGCTGACATTTTTCACCGGCCATTTTATCATTATGTAACAGCTTCACAATGAGAAGAAGAAGAGGAATGGAGCTCCCCGCTTGAACTTTCACGAGCAAGATAACTTTGTTCAGACAGGCTGGCCGTATTGAATGTCTTTGTTCTGTCTTTCCATCTCTCTCAATCTCTCTATTTTCTCTCTCTCTCTCTCTCTTTCTCTCTCTCTCTCTCTCTCTCTCTCTCTCTCTCTCTCTCTCTCTCTCTCTTTTCTGTCTGTAATCATCGTCGATATTCGCAGTTCCTATGATCGCCGAGACGTAAATCCGAGGCAATACACTGATCTGTATGCAACTCAATACCCCCAGCTTCCTATAATAAACCTGATCTGATTTCCACAGAAGCAGCATCCACAGGAGTGCAACAGCCCGGGTGATTGTGTCGTGTATCGACAACAACATCAGCGGCAGTAAAAACAACATCAAGAATCAGAGGAAATGACGACAACAGCATCATGCATTCTCAGGAACAATGACAGAGGCAGCGATAAACAGAAGACGAATAACAATAGCAGTGGCAACTACAAAGACAACAATATCAAAGGTCTCAGCGATAAGATTAAAGAGTGTCACTTTTCACAGTGTTATTGAGTTCAACCACCGTGAGAAAGCGCAGCCATGAATAGAAAAATAAAATTCAAAACAAGAGTACATTTTTATGTATAATCATATTCAGCGTTTTCTCCAGATGGCGCGGGGTTCGCGACTGAAATCTCAAAATCCCCCCTGAAATATATACTGAATGCGCTTTGATAGCCTCTTTGTTCCTGCACTTAAAAGTTCGCATTACAGAACCTATAATCCTTCTAAAACTTTCCACATTGACAAATTTACAAATCGTCGCTCAAAGTTTTGACAAGGGGAGACTGAGGAGGGGGAGACGAAATATTTCCCCTAACTCACATGACGTGGAAGAAAACATTGCTTACTGTATGTAGGAAACTAATACTTAGGAGTGTATTTTTTTCGACCGATCCTGGTGTTACCGCCAGTGAAGTCAAGCCATTATCATCAATTCACCATCGTCACCATAATTACCTAGTACTTAAGTACTTTCATCATCACCTGTTGAGCAGCAGCTTAGATCTCTTCCTACAAAACCAGTCGTACGAGCCAGTTATCGACATGGCTGGATTTTATGAACATTCACGTATTACCAACAAATTAAAAAAACAAAACAAAAAAAAAAAACAGCGTNAAAAAAAAAAAAAAAAAAAAAAACAGCGTGGGAGGAGAGCAAGATAAGGGATCGACTCTGATATAGCAGATACTGGGAGCAAGGGCAGATTCTCAAAGTAAAGTACCCCCTAAACAACTTCCACGACACCTTGAAAAAGCGAGGCCACCTCCTCCATTCAAGTACGAGACAATCATACGATCGCCCGTGTTTACAAAGGCCACTATAAGCATCTAGGGCCATCTGGACGTGGCAGTTCACTGGCCCTCATAATATGCAAGTGACATTAACGTAGCTATTCATGGAAGGTCTACAACACTAAAATAGCTTTTGCAAGCAGGCGGTCGCAAGACCTGTGGGCGCATGCGTAGTCCTTACGTTAGTTAACACATTGCGGTATCCACGGGAAACCCCTAAAACATTAGGAGTGTTCACTGTAGTTAACGCAGTATATTAACTAACATGTGGATTATGCATACGGCCACTGGTTCGTCTGTAAACATTAACGCCATGTATCTACTTACTCAGGGTCTCCACAACTTTCCCGTCGGCTTTCACCGTCTTGTCTATTTCCTCTCTACACAATCTCCACAAACCCGTGTACGCCTTCACCAGAAACTTCCCGGACGCGTTCCTGTAGACTCCACCAGGGGCATCCAGAACGAGCCAGCTGTCAGTGGAGATAGCGATGATCTGTAAGAAAACTCCCAGAATGGTCGCCCCTGTGGTGATCATCAATATCCGAGGCTCCAGCCAAGTGGCGGCTTTGCTTCGGTAGGACTTTTGTCTAGTAGGCATCGCCCTCCCGCGGGCGCTTCCCCGTTTGCTTCCCCGTTTACTTCCGCGCTTGGAGGAGGATTTCTTTGAGGGCGTTGTGTTCGATGGCTTGTGACCCACCTCCATGTCGCCGTCTTTTCTTTTAGTCGACATGATGACTGTGATTGATATTCTTCAGGTATAAATGAAAAGCTGTGCTACTTCGCTCACTGCCGGCAAGGGCTCAACGGCTGCCTTGCCCAGTGATGGATTCAAGGATTATCGTTTTCCAGATATCTGCAGACAAATCTGACTTTGCTCATGCCGTCTTCTTTTGGCAGTACCGACTTCCTCTGGGTGGTTCGCCAGAAAGTGGCTACGATGAGAAAGTGCAGATCTTAATCCTTGAAAGTCAGGCACGAAGAATGGTGAAGATTACGTCATAACGAAGCAGTAAAGGATTCGTCGAATTGTCTATGGACTGCTTACGCCGACAATCTGTTATGGAACGTCCAGGCTCCCTGAAAAATAAAGAAGAGAGGAAAGGAGGGATTAAATATAGACACATGTACACAATGAATGTACACCAAAATAATGCAACAATTCCAACAGTTCTAGGGGCTCGTCAAACAACATGGGTGTATGCCATACAAACAATAGCTCTAGTGAATGTTGGCATAAGCAGTCATCTGATTTCTCTTCGTCCGAGCTCACAGCTTGTCTGTTGTCTTCATCGGATATCCCAGCTGTGTCGTTTGTAGTCTTCTTCTTTAAGAAGAAAAGAAATATTGTGATAGGATCCAAAGTTGCAGGTTTCATAGTTTTCTATAATTTTCGATTCCCGACCACGGTTATGTTGTAAGTGCCTTGGGAAAGAATTTCATTCACATTTTCCTCAGTCCACCCGTCTGTAAAATGGGTACCTGGCTATAGGCAGTGGAAGATATTGTCAGAATGCTAGTGATCAGCGCCTATAAATGGCAGCGGCACTGTATGCTCCCCAGGGAATCGAGAAAGTCCTAGAGTGATCAGGCCTGCTGGGGTAATAATATTGTGAAGTCGCATGAGCGGGCATTAGCTTGGATATGAGACTTATAAACCGCATTATTATTATTTTCTTCACTCTCTGGGTTTTTAGTTTATTATCTTTTGACACTTTCGACATTCAACTCTGACGGCGATGATATGTAGTTCCGAGAAGACAGCGGAATCCTGGGTGCTTATTCAGACGTTGAAGATTGGAATTTCACCACATCCTTTCTGTCTGTCCTTATCTTTTCTTTGCATTACATTTTGTCTTTCAGGCACAAATCCTTCCTCAACTGTGTGAGAGCGTGCCTGCATACTCCCTAATTTTCTTCTCAAATTATCTGTTTCCTCCATGAATTGAGACTTTTTTTGGTTGGTGTTTTCTTAAAAGATACATTCTAAACAACTTGCGAAATTAAACAGAATTCCGGAAAAGAGTGGCTGAAAGGGTGAAGTGATGGAACCAGTAATGACAAAAGGCAGGGTGAGCGGAAAAGTGGGCAACGAGAGAGGCTGAGACGGGAGACAGAGAGCATATGACGAAGATTACGCAAAAAAAAAAAAAGATTGCGCTGGGTAAATGGATAGCAGAGGTTTACGATAATGGATGACAAAATTACCACAACATTATCCGCGTTTCCACATCCTTTTAAAAATGCCACAAACCGCTCAACCGCTGCGAATCCTTTCAAATTGAAAGAGTCATTAAGAACGCAGGACAATGGACAAAAAGATATAATTCTGTGTCTTTTCGAGCGTTCAGTTCCTTGATGGGCGGGCAGGCTACGCTCGTGACAATCGCATAAAAAACCCGGCTTTGGCAGATATTCGATGCCCGGCGTTCTTTAAAACGAAACAAAACATGGCACCCGCTCCATCCTTTTCTCTCTTCTGACGTAATATTAACCCTCGAACAGTTCAGTAATGACTCTCCACTCGCCCGAGCGAAATGGAAAGGAAAATAAAACCACAACAACAATGGCAACAACAAAAGCCAGCATCCCAATTTTTTTCCAGGTCTGGTTTGAAACTAGGACAAACAATTACAGGGCTTGGAAATCTCAAAAGACAGAACTGACAGCAGCACTATTATTACAGGCCTCCTGGTCGTATTCAATAGGGCTTCACAGCCTCGATTCTCTTGTGCTCGTTACATCCTCATGTTCTTGGCAATTATGTAACATGCAGCCAATCAAAATGAAGCTTAGGAACCAAGATCTCAGTCATTTTTAACAACCCCTGGGCCAAGGGAGCCTCATTCAGAGAAAGGAAATGTCCATTCAGACAACTTGGCATTTTATTAACCACAGCAGGTCAGATCACACAGTATAGAGAATAGAAAGCTGTCAAGTAAAAATAAGAGGAAAAGCAGGACACAGCCTGCGTGTAAGACCTGTGAGTCTCATTTACTGCTATTAAATTAACTACCTTTTATTTTATAAGGCACAAAACAGCCATTGCATAACCCGCGACCTCTTCGAGTTTCGCCACATCACTTTTCTTTCCTTCTTCCATGTTGTCTCTGCATTTGTCTTCCTAAGCCCTTTTCCATTCAATCTACTTTGTGTGAGCCTCCGTTGGTGTCCGCTCATTCCCCACCCTGTTTCCAGCTTGTACTACTCTGCATAACATCAGTCCGGTATTAAACTTGAGTTTTATGCACAATCCGAGAGTAAACTAAATTCTATCATTTCAATGGGGAAGTGGTCAGTAAAAGTGGACAAATCTGAGTTTTTGTGAGG
>JAWQUT010000022.1:1804258-1824297 GCA_033807755.1 Ellobium chinense
GGGGGGGGAGGGGAGTCAACAATGCGCCCATGCTGGGAGCGAGAACAGAAATCACTAGTGTACGCACTCTTCTGAGTATTTAATGCTGACCTGTGGCGTTCCTACAGCCCAGGAAGTCATTCTCAGTGCCGGAAGCTCCCAAGCTTAAAGGATATCTCATTAAGCCTGATATAAAGATGCTGTGGTTAGGTCTCTTTGGGAATGTTGGGGAAAAGAGGGTACCAACGAAAACTTACGGAAGGTGGAGGGTTTCCTTTCCCTCCCCCTCCCCTTCCCCTCATGCCTTCGATGTGGCTATGGTCCTAGCGCTGACACCGACAAAATGTATAATAGTTTCGCAGATTTAACAGTAGCTAGAAGAACAACCTATAACTATAAGAAAAAACAGTTGAAAGCGCAGTGGCAACAACAATAAAAAGCAGTTTTTATGGGTTTGGGACGGTCACTTTCATACCCTGAACCCACAGAAGTCTATATCCAATATACTAGCACTTCAAACACTTAAAAATTGAGGACTAATTCTCTCTTTCTCTCTTTCTCTCTCTCTCTCCTTTTCTCTCCCTCTCTTTCTCTCTCTCTCTCTCTCTCTCACACACACACACACACACACACACGCATGCGCGCGCACACAGAGGAAAAAGAGAGAAACAGAAAGAGAGAGAGAGAGAGGACGATAAATAAAGAGAAAGAGAGAGAAAGAAAGAAAGAAAGAAAGAGAGAAAGCAGTGACAGCATAACAATGTCTCTCACACTTTGTAAAACTTCAAAAGCTCGGCGCCATTGTCAGACAAAACAAATATTATACAGATGAAAATGGCCTGGACAATATCTACCACGGGCTGAGGAAGGGACGGGAAATTAGGACCCGAGTTCGTAAATATTCAGTTTATCTTTGTGATGAAACCATTTCGAAAGTAATGTCTCCTCTAGGCCTTGCTTAGTCTCGAGGTTGCCCTGGGAAAGGGGATGAGATGGAGGTGCAGATATAAAATAAATCAGCCACGTTTTTTTTTCGGGACGACTGTTAATTCAGTTTGTTAGTAAACTCTCTGTCTTCAGCTCTTCCGTCCCATTGGTCCTGACATTTATCAGAGAATAAAACTTCAACAAACTTCTGATTTCCATCCTTTTTATGGGATCGCCCTTACAAAGCCCTCAATGTTTGCGTTTCTCTTTCAGCCAGCAATGGAAGCCTAAATAAACGCCATACTGTCTTTCATCACTCAACCCATCTTCCTTCGTCCCCTCTGTGGCGCGGTTTATCTGTAGACCTGCCAACAAAGGCACGCTGAGATAATGCACACGCTACAAGTAATCCAATTTCTAAATGCAGAGGGAGAGGAAATCGCATTGTACAATTGTTCTTATAATAACGCATTTTATAAGTCTCCTATTCAGGCTGATGCCATTTCATTCACAATATTACTATCCCAGCTGGTCAGGTCACTCAGGAACATTTTCAACTCCCCGCTTCCATTGCAACTGCCATTTGCAAGTGCTGAACTAGCAGGTGGACAACATCTTTCACTGCATACAACCAGGTGCTCAGACTGAGGAAAATCTGAATGAAATCCTCTTTCGAGGCACTTATAGCATGACCATGTATCTTTCACTTCATCCTCTGCCCAAGAACTCCAAAACTTCATGCACTGAAGGGTCTGCATCTGCTCTAAGATTGGAGCGAGGTCACCTCGACTAATTTTAACTTATTTAGCATTTTTCAACATGGATATACTAATATCTAATGCTCACTTTCTCATACCGAATTACTGTCGTACATACAGTGAACAAAAAAGCAATCTTAAAATCGGCACCGGATTTAGGTACAAGCTAAAATAAAAGCTACAGGTTAGGATCTCACAATCCGTAGAGCCCAACGAGATTTCAGATATATACATATTTTTTTATCCAAAGGCAGACAAATTACAAACATTACTCAGTAATTACTGTCAGATGAATTATGTAAAATATTCATTTCTTTTGCCTTAAACATCTTGCTCTGAAATTATTAACTCTTCTAGCGCAAGGGGGATTTAGACGCTTTTATTAAATTACTGCCTATTGCCTAGGCTTGCTGCGAAAGTCGACTTTTGCCTTAAACATCTTGCTCTGAAATTATTAACTCTTCTAGCGCAAGGGTGGATTTAGACGCTTTAATTAAATTACTGCCTATTGCCTACGCGTGCTGCCTAGGTCGACTTCACTCGTCATGCCCTGCCCAACCCAGAGAAGCAAATGACGGATGAGAAAATCTAACACCAAAGTTGTTCTGCCATACTTTTTTTTTCATCTTGCATCAAGCAACCAGACGAGGTAAAGATATGACGCCGCTGGGCACTCTTACTATAATATATTATGGCTAAGACTTAGTGCTTCAAGAGGAGTTAAAAGGCATATAATTAAATTTCAAATCAATGTTTATTGTAGGCCGGTATGTCTACTTTCAATGTTTATACAACACTTATTTGTCTTACAGCCTGTCAAAATGAGAATTAATTCGCTAATGTGGACCTGACATCTAAAAGAGAATAAAGCCCTCCAGTATCAAATTCTTGTTTCTTGCTATGATAGACAGTAAAATCAACTCTACATAATAAAATTTATTTGGGGGGGGNGGGGGGGGGAGAGGAGGCAAATGACCACTGTTTGGGGATAAATTCGAGTTTTTTTTAGTAAACATGAGTTGAACTGTTTACATTCCTATGATCTTCCATTCATCTTTGTTTTCCTATTAAAGTAAATGTAGAGTTTTGACTCGTTGTTATATCCCAGTTTTATAATTTAAGATAAGATGAACTTTATGAATCCTTATGGAAATTTGCTCTAAACAAGTGAGGCACAGCTAATACTCGAAACAGGGAATTACATTCATAAGATAAACATGATTACGAACAGATAAGGCATACTATCTCATCCACGCACATACGCAAACACACCCCTTCCTTCCATTCGCGTAACAGAGGATTATACATTCACAAAGCATTTTACACACTAATACTTCTAAGTTTAAACCGCATCTGCCTCATTGCTTTGCTTTGAGCAACTACAGTTGAGAGCGCTAAATGTCTCAAAACCTCAGAAAATGACTTGGGCGAATATAACATGAGCATCACGTTATATTTTCCACTGTTTTATCCGCCCTCGTGAGACATGCTCGTGATATGAGCACGTCTGTTTTATTTAAATTTCAGTGTTTATTTCAGAAGAAAACAAGCCGTTATCATGAAAACTGGGCGCCTGGAGCTGGAGTGTCAGGGGTGAGTAAAGGCTGTGAAGAAGCCACGTTGTTTAGGCTCGCTGGCTAATTAGGATGAAAGACATCTTGACAGGGTGTGATCTCTTCCATATGTGAAACCCATTCATATAACATTATATATATACATATATATGTGTAAGAGCTGCTCACTATGTGGAATCAGGGGAGAGCGACAGAAAGATTTATTTGCAAAGATGCGGTAGAGTAGGGCAATTTGGTTAGGGGGGAAGGGGCAGGGGGCCTAGCCCCTTTTGAAGAGTTAAGAATGGCATAATATGAAGAACCTATTCACATAGCATATATAATATGTATAAGATATGAGCTCCTCATTATGTGGAATCAGGGGAGAGCGGCAGAAAAATTTATTTGCAAAGATGGGGTAAAGGAGGGCAATTTGGTTGGGGGGGGGCAGGGGGTCTAACCCCTTTTGAAGAGTTAAGAATGGCATAATATGAAGAACCTATTCATATAGCATATATATGTATAATTATGAGCTGCTCATTATGTGGAATCAGGGGAGAGCGGCAGAAAGATTTATTTGCAAAGAACATGTGACAGAGGAGGGCAATTTGGTTGGAGGGGCAGGGGGCTTAGCCCCTTTTGAAGAGTTCAGAGTTGTATAATATGAATATACCCATTCATATAACATAATTATATATATATTATGAAACACGTATGTGATACAAAACATAATAGCTGCGCACGATATGAAATTATGAGAGAACGGCTGAAAACATTTATATGCAAAGAAGAAACGAGAGAGGAGGACAATTTGGTTGTTGGAGGAGGAGGAGGAGTGAGGAAAGGCAACCAAAATAAAGCCAGATGGTTAAATCGATTTACCTGTCATGAACAAGATTTAGTAGATCTTCCCACCAAAGTGGTACTTCCGAATTAATTTCCTCCTCTCAGAATATGACGGGCAAATTGACGTCTTCCGCACGTTGCTCTCTAATTTTCGAACAAAGTAGCTGACAAAATAAAGTCATCATTTTGGCTTGTTATTCTGTGGTATTTATAGTTTCATAGGGCACTCATCCTCTCTGGAAACTTTTGAACACTCCAAACGTAATTTCTCTATAAATGAAGAACACTAGGGGTTGTTTGGCCAGATGGTGATATTTAGAGTTCCCTACAGCGGTTGTCTTATTCGGGGACTTCCAAGCAACTCCCCAAAATATTCCTGAATAAAAAAAACACATGGGATGAGTTGTTTGGTTATTTGATGATATTTATTGTCTTCCGGAACACTCATCCCATTCGGAGACTTTCAAAAAAGCCAAAGTAATTTCTTCTAGATGCCTTTTTGTTGTTGTTGTTGTTGTTGTTATTTTGTTTTAAAGGGCATAGTATGATAGTTACTTAGAGCGCTAGGCCCAGTTGGAGATTTTCAAACAAGCGAAAATAAATTACCCTAAGTACGGGCTGGTTTTCGTAGTATTTATAATACCCAAGAGCGCAAGCCCTATCCGGAACTTTCAAACAAGCTAATTTCACCTAGATGCAGGTTGTTTTCGATGATATAATATAGTAGTCACTTAGCGCGCTTGCCCTATTCAGGGACTTTTAAACAATCCAAAGTAATTTATCCTGGATGCAGGTTTGTTATTTGGTGGCATTTATAGTTCCCTAGAGTCTTTTGAACTACTCGAAGAATTCTAAAAAATCAAAAATCAGTTCCCTGGATGAAGACATCATCACAAGGAATGAACTGAAAAATTGTTAGGTGCAGATCATAGGGTATGATTTTCACCATATTATACAATAAAGCTAAGGGGAAATGTTCGTGTAATGCCTATGCATTTCATTACAAAGCCGCATAAACCCAAGATATTTCACTTGCCACAGTTTTCGACATATGCCGAGTTGGGTGGCGGCCTTAAATTTTCTATATAAAGAGGTTTTATATTTTTAGAAATCAAGTCTTCTTCGTAAAGCCTCGTGTAACTGCCAGTTCTTGTTTTGAAGTTGCTGAATAAAAATTGCGATACTTCCCTGGATCAAAGGTCGCACCGTGTGTAAGTTTGTTGTCTGTTGTCAGTTGGTCTAACTCTCGCTGTTCGATAAAAGAATCTCTTTCAAAAAAATGGGTATTGTTCTATTCCTACTAATTTAATGATAAAATAGCGGGCTTGATTGAGACTACTGAGGGTAAAATAACTGGGTTTCGTTTTTTCCCAGTCAAACGTAGGCTATTTCCAGTCCAAACCAACCTTCACGTCAAGACTGGGTTAATCACTGCAATAAAAATCATGGCTTGAAAAAGAAGACGCAAATTAGATTATTATGCATATTAGTTCTCTTGATAAATATATTTTCTCAATGTTTTTCTTTCTACATTTGTTTTGTGATAATTTAGACTTGAAAAGGATAAGCGATCTTCTTGTAAAAACAGAGAGGCTGCTGAGTGTAAGTGTGAATAACTTGAAAAACATAATATCAGATAGCAAATGCACAGAAACATACAAAATAAAACCCAAAAAACGTTAAGAGGAATCTTGATGAAAGAAAATCTAAGGAGCAATAGTGTGGATGCGCAAGTAAAAGAAAACTAATTTTTCTTGCTCAAAAAGAAAATAGTAATTCGGAATGTTAAGTTAGTGTTTGAATGTATGTATGCGTGTGTGCGAACGCGGGGGCACAAATGCGGGGGCACAGAAGTGAGGGCACACTGTGCTATGTACATGTATGTGTGCATGAGTGACGAGCCCATGTACACATACTGGAGAGCTTGCGCATTTGCGGTGGGATCTCATACCGCCGTAAAACTTCCATTAATGCGTCGGTGATGAATGCATCCATAACGGTATTCAACTTGCACAGGTAATTATATTTCTTACGATGTCAAGAGATCCTACCATTAATATGCAACTTCTCAACTAACTGTGCATTTATGTTCATTTGTTTGTGAAAGTTGTTTTTTTTTTCTCGATAGTGGCACGCATTAGGCAGAGGCAACTATCTGGAGTTTCCCTTGTTGACCTGAATGAATATTCTCTAACAACTGGAACGTTGTGTGTGAAGCCATTTCTAATTTACTTTCTCATCCTGCTCCTAGAAGTGAGGCTTATCTTACACGCTAAACACTCCCGTGGCCTACATTCTTAAAATAGCTCGTCCCCGTCTCAGCTAATAAAATTAAACTTTAGTGGGCATTTCGCAATTCGGCGTCGAATTTAGACACTCTCAGCATTGCTGTATTGCTTTCAGTTTAGAGTTGAAAGCTCAGTAAACATACAGGTGACTTGATAGTCTGTTTAGCAACGTTTAAGTTTTTCAAACACATCCAAGCAACTATGATGAAAATCGAATCCTTTGAGAGATAAGGCGGAGCTTTTCCTGACTGCCCAAGGCAAAGATAATAACATCTCAATTTGAGTTCTGGGAAGATATAAAAAAACAATTTCGTCCCGATAAAGTTCTGCGGATACCGCATTTATCCAAGGCCAATTTGCTATCCGGAACTTCTCCATATCCGCTTGTGCTTGGCTGGCACTGTTGCATTCTGAAATGTCTTCGTAAACATTCTTTCGACGCCAGTGCAAAAACCCATGTTGACATGCCGGTGAAACTAACATAAATAACGTTATGCTCTGTGAGAAAGAGCATCACAGAGTTGGGAAACAGTATCTGGTTGTGGGAAACAGAGCTGCGTAGTCGAATGTGACGATGAGCTGATAACTGTGTATTTACTTCATTAAGCGCAACGACCTACTCAGCACTGCGAGTTCGGATCTCTCTCGAGGCAACATACAAAAAAAAGGGGACATTTGGGAGTCATGAGTATGTGGCTAAGATTTTAGAGACATGCCAGACGACGATTTCTTTCTCCGAAGACCGACAGATGCCCCGCTTTCCGAATTAGAGTTTCCTATCACCTTCAAGGGTGTAAAATGATTTTGCGGAAGGTGCTTTAATGTTACATCTACTGAAATAATCTTAAAGGAGATATAGTGTCAAGATACAAGACCAGGGAAGGGTGACATTTTAGCGGCGAAGAGGGAAAAGGGAATGAGAGAGAGAGAGAGAGAGAGAGAGAGAGAGAGAGAGAGAGAGAGAGAGAGAGAGAGNAGAGAGAGAGAGAGAGAAAGAGAGAGGGAGAGAGAGGGACAGGGAAAAGGAAAAACCAGGCAGATTGTATCATTTTTATTGAATAATATTGCCACGGTTTTGAGATAAAAACCTGTATAAATTTAAATGAACTTCTATGATGACGGGATGGGGGCGGGAAGGAGGTGTAAAATTCATTTAACTTTCCTCCTGGGCACAAGATGCTCTTGTCTTGCCGCCGGCAATATCTCCTCATTAAGGTACAAAAACTCTCGAATTACCCCATCTGCAAGGGAAAAAAAAACACCCAAAACCTCTGCTAATATCAAAGCAAACACCACTCAAGGCAATCCACCTCATGTGCACACTACCCACACAATAATTATGTAACACATTAACGACACACTCGGCAACACACCGAGCTCCCAGCGTGTGGTTCAAATTATGTTCATGGAGCTACAAGGTGAATGGGAAAACCTAGTCACAGAACTGACATGGAATGCGTGCCATGTGTGTCTCACGAAGAGAATGATGACAGCTGTCGGTCAGGCGCGGCCGCGTTAATGTACAGATGTTGTTTATGCTGATCTTGCAACAGAACAGTTTTGTGTTTTTTTTAAATTAATGAAGGTGTATTTTTTCCTTCTTCCTTTTTTCCCCTTATCCTTGATTGCAGCATAAGTTCAGCCTCCTCTTCCCCTCTCCCCATTATGATTTCTTTTTATATGTTTCATGAAGTGGGGTCTGCCAAGAAACCAAAACAATAACATACAACATGCCTGCATTAATGATATTAGAACCACATGGATCCACAGAATGAAAATCTGCAGAAAAACTAATTCCCGTAAGAGAATTCACAACATACCGCCTCCCTCCCCTTTCCAGTCGCCACCCATCCTCCGTGTCTCCACGTGAATCACATTAGACTTCTTGTTTTCTCCGGCGAAAAATGGTAGCCCAGCTGGCATACTACATGCTAATCGCTACGTTTTGATAGTCTGGGTCTCCGGCCAGTGATGGCGATTCGCGATATATACGAGGAATAGCTATTAGTCTGGTGCTAGATTTTTTTTTCTCTGTGCTTGGCACGTTCTTTGCTGATCTGAGGAAGATCATGATCCTGGGATCCGACAATCCACTTTGCCAAGAAGAGTAGCATAGTATGCATTCGGAAGGGGAGCTAGGAGAACTGTCAAAGATACCTACGCTCCGTGGGATGGGGAGAACTAAAGGACATTGAGCTCTATTTAAATTACATATTAGAGGTAACAGTTACTTTCCTCCTTTCATAACAGCCAAACATTCTCTATATAGAATCTATTAATGAGGACATTTGAATCAGGCTGTAGTTATAACGCCTGCAGTTAATTTTGAAGGACTCCAAAGACGCTACAAGAACATGTCAGTCGCATCATGCCCGGTGTAGCCAGGGGCCTTACTCTGACGTAGTAATGGCGTGCCTGGCATTCATCGCTATCTTGGAGGCCAGTGTCACATGGCAAAAATACAGTGTCCACTACGCTGTCTCCCATCAGCATCCAGGAGTTGTGGGGTGGGGGAGAAAGAAAAAGGAAAAGGGGGTGGGAGACAGGAAAACAAGAAAATATTTGACCTAAGAGTCATTGTCAACATCACTGGGAAACGTCAATGGCGTATGAGGTGATTGTGAAGGGGTTCCTAGTCGCCCTTACTGCTGTTGCTAGTATGGATATCAACTATAACTCTTGACAAAAGACTAAGGAAACACCACTGAAACCTCCAAGTACAACATCAATTGTCTGGTGATGGTATAAGAAAGCATGATAAAACTGCTATTAAGAGGAGGATGAGACCACAAGAGACATCAAATACTTTTGTTGAGAATAATTATTTATTCCGTTTCTTAAATGTACCCCAAAAAACAACTCTCTAAGCTACTTATTACTAGGAGCAATATCACTGCATTCCGGGCAGCTTCCTACGTGCTCTGTTCCAGAGTCCAGAATCCAACAGTCATTCTACTAATGGTCCCTGTTGGGGATCTTTTCTTGCTTTTCCTACAGGTTTGCATCCTCTGCCTTCTTCTTTATCTTCACCAATTTCCAACATTTCCTTTTAAGTGACTCTTTTAGTACACTGACTGTCTTGCCCCTAGCATCTCAAAAATCGGAGAGTCCCGTCAACTTGAAGTCTGGCAGTAAGGATGCCACTTCTATATGCAGAGCACGTTCAATGGAAATGTCATAATAGTAACTACAAAATCCACATCTAAAAATATTCTTCATAGTAAAAATCCGTCCCTATTTTGCTTCACAAATTTTAGCCGTCCACTTTAAATAGTTCACTGAAAGCTCACTTTGTCACTAAATATATCAAAGTGCTGGTGCAATGTCATCTTGACTACATACCGAAGCAATGTGCCAAGTTTGAGCGAAAATAAAATAACTAACACATTTTGAGTTATCAGTGGCTTGAAAACATTCAGTTTTTATTTCTCCATGATTTAAATTACCTGCCAGTTTTCACCCAGACAGAAAAAAACAACGTATAGCTACGCTTTGATGTAATTTTTTTTTCACTATGTATTTGTATTAGCTGTGAAAATAACTATACGTACAGTATATAACATGGAGGTTCAATCTCAGCTTAAGTGAGAGTTCTTCCGTTAGAGCCTCAGCTAACGATGCCCACAGTCCAGAAGTGGTGTGCATCAAGTGCATCGGAATTATGGCTTTCGAGGTGTTATAACTGCTCACCTCTTAGTTTGAAATGACATTTATCAGCTGAAGACCTTTCACGCAAAATACAACTTGGCATTAACACTGCTGAAATCAGCTGGTTTACAGACTATCTCTCTTCATGATAATCTATGACAGGAAAGTAAATTCTAGTTTCTAGCCATCTCTTTCTCTACGCGGCACTATTGAAGCGAATAATCAGTAAAACTATAGCGGAAAGGCTGTTATGAAATATACCCTGCCTGGTTTATGTACACATTATGTGATTACTGGGTTATTTAATATGGATAAGATTTTTCAAATTTCTTGTTGATTCTCCAGTACCGTAGATGTATATAATAATATTATATAAGAGCGAGATACGGATGAGCACGGGTGAAACGGTGCATGTATGAGAGTAGGTACAGTGAATGCTCTTGAGATAGCAGACAGACGGGTAGGCAGGCAAGAAGGCATGTCGACAGACGGATAGGCGGATAGGAAGGTAGACATACGGGCAGGTAGAAAGGCAGGCAATCGAACGGGCAAGCAGATCGGCAAGTAGACGAACGGGCAGGCAGCCAGGCAGGTAGAGAGCAGGAAGATAATAAACAGATTGAATGGCAGGCACACAAGTAGGTAGATGACGAGAGAGCAAACAAACAGACAGACAGACAGACAGACAGACAGACAGACAGACAGACAGACAGACAGACAGACAGACAGACAGACAGACAGACAGACAGGAAGACAGACAGACTGAATTTAGACAGAGGTGAAGGTAAGTTGACAGACAGACAGAGGGGAAATCAGATAAAAGTAGGACGACGGGTAGACAGACAGAAAAACACAAGGTCTTATCAGATGAGAAACAGTTTGGTCCAAGCATGTGCGTGAGTGAATCCTGCGTATAACAATCAACACTCTATTATTTTTGGATTTCGCGTGATAATGCATCACGCAGGAGTGAACCTGAAAATTACAATCTATTTCTGTCGAGCAGGAAGGGTAGAAATGGGTCGTACGAGGTGTAAATAAGACGTCCGTCATTCTTCAAGAATTGCAGCATAGTATCTCCTCCCCCTCCCCCCCCCCCCCCCCCCCCCCCNCCCCCCCCCCAAAAAAAAAAAATTGTCCAGACTAATGTGATCTTATTTCCTAACAGATTTCGCTCAAATCTGCTGTGTGAGCTTACTTCTTAACTGATTTCGCTCAATGTTGTGCGAGCCACAAATTCCCCATAGATGACCCCTCCTCCCCCGCCCAACCCACTTCCCGTATCTCCTGTCACAAAATGTATAGAGAATGGATTTTCCACGTACGGCCGAATGATTTTTTTTTCTTTCTGAAATTGGCATCCATGCGATTGATATCACTTTCCACTTGGCTGTCTGCAGCCAAGCTGGCGTTATGAGACCAAAATTTTCAAATCTGGCGGGTTTTTTTTTTCTTCCTTTCTTTTTAAAGCAGCTGACGGGAGAAAAACTTAAATCTTGATTTATATTTACGCACACTGACACGTTTGAATACAATCATTACTATACCAAGAGTATGTAAATTAGTGTAGATGTAGTTTGGCATTTTTTTCTATTTTTTTTTTACGCTCAGTATACTGTATGCTCGCAGATATACAGCTGATTAGACTAGTTTCTAAACAACAACAACAAACAAACAAAAAAAGCGATTCTGATCACCCTTCTGTCTGAGCGTCGTAAGTGAGTGAGTAGGAAGACACTTGCGGGAACACCCATTATGACGTCATTCTAGCTCAAAGACATACCTGAAACTGAGACGGAGCGCGTGTAAGAGGGGCCGGGGAAGCTTGTCTGTTGCCTCAGGGGCCTAGGAATCCCTGCAAACCCTCGACAACTACTTGGAGAAGGAAAGAAACAGACTGGTGGGAAACATGTACCAGGACAATGCCTCGGTCGATATTTTTAATTATCTGCTAAAGTAAGTACACACGACTCCAGTATCGTCGATTTTTTATATCGATGTTGTGACGTCCTAATGCTCCACTGCCAGGAACCGGGGTCTAAGGTTAAAATATGGTTGCGCCGGGTATTCAGAATGAAGATTTACTCAAATTTTATTACTGTGTAAATAGGCAAGGTATAGTACTGCCAGAGTTACTTCAGGAAACAAGGCCTACGGTAAATTTTGCACTTTAAATGATTACAAGAAAAAGAAAACATAACCTGAAATCAATTTGAAGGTGTAGTATCGACAACACTGATTAATTTATTTTTTAAAAGTGAGTTCTCGCGCTGAGGACCAGCATCGACCACGATTACTCACTATCGACTTCGATTATGCTATAGCCCTAGAATCTGATTATCTCTGAATGTGCAAGAAGCATGTAATGTAAAACACTGACATCAAAGCATCTAAGGAAGGAACGTAGCCCCTCATGACCAACATCGACCACTCACTGTTGACTCTTGCCTCTGGCATCTTCGTCTAAACTGCGCGCTCAACGCATTCCACCACTGAATCGGCTGCGCGTCAAAAAGTGATCAATTTTCTCTGATCAACTGGAGCAACGACCCGATGCCAGGGCGAACATTGTAACATAATAGCAAATAATAAGGCCAGGCGGCCAAAAACTGGGTCCCATCTAGCCCACGGGCATGGGCGGCGCCTGTTGTTTCGAATGAGAAGGTAAGGGTGGTGTGCAAAGTGAGGCTCAAAAGACCTCTGTGTTGAGTTCTCCGAGATACATGAAGAAGGAACACAGACAGTTGAAGAAGTCATTTTGGGGTCCCTCGTGGCAGATTTGCTACGCCTATGATTGCCTAGGCAGTTTATTAATGAAGTGATTATTGACTGGTACCTCTGTGTGAAACCCAGAGGCGGCGAATATCTTAACAGGTGTTATCGTCATGAATAATTGAAACACCTCTATTACTAGTACAAGTCCTCGTCGGTCATAATTGATTAACATTCGTATGTGGGAAAGCCTTAACCTCTCCGTGAGCTTTTTTGCTCTTGAGATGCCGGTTTGAAATGAAAAGGGGGAAAAGGTCCACGTGACTTGAAATTAAAGGGAAGATAAAAAACAGCAACAAATTTCGAACTGAATACAGCTGGATCTATTGACACATATAACTAGTGCCAATCTCTATCCCCTGCTTAGCCAAGCTCTCATTCACCAGTCCCAGCTGCTTTGTTTTCGGTTTTTTTTTTTGTTTGTTTGTTTTTCTTTCTTTCTTTGATTGTTTACTTGTTTGTTTGTTTGTTTGTTTGTTTGTTTGTTTGTTTGTTTGTTTGTTTCTTTGTTTGGATAACACCAAACTTCTTGTAACACATACCCTCAATAGCTTGGTCCGAAGAGTGGATGTGTAGTAAGAGATCTACTGTAATAGAACTAGAGCTAGACACACTAAACTTCTTCCACCCGTGTAATCCAACAGCTATGCTCTTACCAACAGATTCTCGCAAGAAACTTCCATAAGGCGGCTAATAATTACACATGACTCCTCTTCAGCGCACTTTCTTCCGAGCATAGAAAAAAAAAAATAAGAGGGGTTACAAGTATAGCGTGACTCTCTAACAAAACTACAATATTCTGCTGTCTGTTGTTGCGATTATGCGGAAATCGCGATTAAGTGAAATCGAGTGTACGTACTATACATTCAATGACCCTTAGACAAACAGCCCTACCTTACCCGGGCTGATGAGGCATAATATGTGTTACCTGGCACTCACCAGCTGCGTGCTACTGTACATAATATAATAATTGCTTACCAGGTACAGCAATAATATTTGTGGACACCTCTAGCTCTGTTGGTTGTACTTTTGTTCCCGCCGTTTCTCCCGCGGTGTGACTGCCCATTAACTGACCCACTTCGCAACAATACAACAAAAGTCAACAACGGTGTTCAACAGGGGGAGGTTACTAGGTTCGAGTGTTTAAGCTGTTAGCCAAGCTGTGGCCGATGCATTAGCCACAATACATTATTAATCCGGTTTCCAAACAGTTTTGTAAAGAAAGTGCAGTGAGGTGCAAGAGTTTTAAGATACTCACTTTACTACTGGCACATCTTAGCCACTGGTGTAGTCATGGTGTAGGGTAGAAACTGTAAAGGGCTGACCATTATAAACAGATTTCCTAGAAAAAAAGTGGGGAACTGGAAGGGACAAGCAATGGGACATGCCTTTGTCTTCATTGTTATTTTTATTGTCATTTAGCGACTTCTACATGAAAGTTAGACGTATTATGTGATGAAAATAATACATGGGAATTTGTTGGTTATTCTACTACGTTCTACCGATTTCTCAAGCTTAAAGCGTAGTTGAAATTCGAAAAATGAATGTTCCGACGCCACAGTCCAGTTCTAGTTTAGTCTAGCTCACAAGGTCATAATATCTACTGAATGAGCGGGCATAAAATCGTTGACGAACACAATACATAAAAGCACGTGGAAGAAAGGAACATTCACTCTCATGATCTTTAGTTAGCTTTCTGTTCGATAAATACACAGACTAAGCTGAATCGAATATCAGACACAAAGATCGTGTTGATGTTAATCAACAGTTTCATTGAAGGCATATCAATTTGATCAAGGAAATGTACACTCTGATCTTATTTCCTGATAAAAGCCATAGAAAAGAGACACTTGACACACACTGTTCTATTGCTAACATGCAAAATAAACAACACAAAATATGAAGATTTAAATAAATGTGTACACACGCTTCGAAACAGTACGTATTATGTCCTGGGTTTGTGATATGTAGCTTAATATGCCTCTGCATATGGATTTCGTTTTAAAAAACCCAAAAACTTTCTCCCGGTACATAGAAAATATAGACGGATTTGTCCATGTAGGCACTTCAGCGCAAAATAAAAAAAAAATGGTCCTGACGTCACGCGGCTCGTTAATACTCGTTCCCTATAGCGTTGTCTGAATGGTTTGGCAAATTAAGTGAAATTAGCTGTGGAGAACACTTAAGGTGGACAGCAGCTGTTAATTAGAGCAGCCGTTTGACAGAAAAAGACAATAGAAATAACGCCAATACTCGTTCCCTATAGCGTTGTCTGAATAGTCTGGCAAATTAAGTGAAATTAGCACTGGAGAACACTTGAGGTGGACAGCAGCTGTAAAACAGAGCAGCCGTTTGACACAAAAAGACAGGAGAAATAACGCCATGTCCGCTTAATATTTTCTATCTTTCCACATGGAGAAAAGATAGACAGTCATATGCATGACTTATGAAATGCAGGAAAAAAGATGCGACGCCAAAGTTGTTGTTGTTGTTGTTGTTGTTGTTGTTGTTGTTGTTGTTGTTGTTGTTGTTTCATGCGCCTGAAAACTGTTGAATTTGCAGCATACCGTCTTTATTCGTTAAGTAGAAGAGTAGTGCAGGTCCACAAACACCTGTGCAAGATGTCATGGTACCTGAAAGAGAAGGCTTGCAACATACGGATAAAAACGTCACTGATTATGAAAATCTAAAGACGAAAAATCAACAACGGTTCCCACTATTACTGATATTATCATTATATCATTAATATGTTGTTGTTGTTGTTGTTGTTGTTGTTGTTGTTGTTGTTGTTGTTGTTGTTGTTCTTCTTCTTCTTCTTCTTCTTCTTCTTCTTCTTCTTTTTTCGCATTTTTTTTACAATTTAATTGTAGCGTCGGTAAGCTAAAGTAATCAGGACCTGCATCACTATTATACCAATGCCAGTGTGTGTCTCAGCCAAATGTAACAGATGGTTACAAAAAATGACGAATGTAAGGAATGTACTATTAGGTTAGTGGAGATTAAAGAAAAAAAAGATTAAAATCACAGGTAACAGCTTGCGATTTAAAGAGTTCCAAAATGCGCCAAGAGTGGTGGAAGTATAAATCTTTGAGATTTGGGTAAAGTAATGTTAATATCGAATTTGAGTCAGACAGGTGGGCAAGCAGGCAGGTACAGTAGGTAGTCACATGAGCACGCAGATGCGCAGGTAGACAGACAGGCAGGCAAACTGACAGGCAGATAGACTGGGAGAAAACAGATGGATAGACAGGCAAGTTCTCATACATACAGACAGATTACTGTAGCGTCGTAAGTATGTAGTAGCCAGTACTGTCGAGTAAAATTCGCCTTCTGCATGCGTTATATGTATGACTATGAGGCCACTTTGGGCCTCGCATTGCTCGATATAGCATTGGCTTCTTAATCAATCTTGAATGAGTTGAAACATATCTGACATACTACACCCCGATCAGAACAATCAAAGGCCATCCTCATAATTCCAGATATCAGAAGTATTTTCTTTATTCTCAGACAAAACAGACAGTCTCCTATTCAGACACCAAGTACATTAACAATGTCACAGATCAATGTCCTGCAAATTACATACTGTATTACCAAACTGGAACATCTCCCACATAGACAAAAATTATTGTATAACCGCAGCTCCTCAGAAATATGGAAATTGCTGCGATAAAACCGACTGCAATTATCCAATGGCGTTTATAAGGAAAATACAATGTACTGTTGGCAATTAAGTGGAGTAGACTGTATTTGGTTGAGGCCGCATTAAGACTATGATAAATGAATGATTTCTTTGCTGTGCCTCGTTCTGTGAGTCCCTGGATCGATTGCGCAATTATTTGTTTTTACTGCTTGTATCTCGGTCAAAGTAATGAGCTAGAACGGCGGTTCTCCCACTATTACGAATGGCACGCTCCAAAATATCGACCACCAGCAGTAAGGTCTCTCTTTGTTCGCTAAATAGCTTGCCTTATGGAGGAAGGGCTCATGCATTGCACATATTATGTGAGACAGTCTATCACAATTTGGGATCCTTTGCGTTATGTAAGGGCTCCAGAGGTATTTGTTCTTCCACAAGTTTTATCTCATTGACGTTACTGTTGGAAGTCTGGATTTGAAAAGATACGATGAAAAAAATGGAGGAAAGAAAGAAAGAATGGTTTCATAATTTCCAAATTATGATTTAAATCTAGATTGGGGGTGAAGTGGAATCAGGGTCGACCCAAGAGACCTGTCCAAGGCTCAATTTGTTTGTATCTTAAACGGAATGTGAAGAAGACATAAAAGTTATGATTAGACAAAGAATGAGACAGATGGGGCTAAAGCTATAAATTTGTTTTTTGATGGCCACAGTCTATATTTTTATCTCCGGAAAAATATGTTGCAATAATTGCAAATATCGAACGAAAAATGAGTTAACGAGCTTCCCATTAGGCAAGGTCAACTGTCTGAGCCCAGGCTGATCAGCTATTTTTTTTTCTTTACCGCCTCTCCATATAGCATCTCTTCAAGCTCTCAATCAAAATAAATGGGCAAAATCTTGGGACTCTCTTGAAGTGTGCTTGGCTTGGGAGTAAGAGCAGGATTAAGAAAGAGAAATTAATCTTTAGAGAGTTTCTAGATATAATCTGAGAACTCTCCTAAAGCGTTTTTTCTTCTCAAATTATAATTTTATCGTAACCTTGCCCCTCAAACTTAAGCAAGCACAGCTTGGGAAAATCCCAGAATCCTTTGCCGCGAAATCAAGTATAAAGCTGTGCTTTAGTCAATGTTTTCAACTACATTTGAATATGTACGTGCATACATACATATTGTGTATGCATATCGTGTATATATCTTTCTTTTATTACTATAATTAACAATCGGTTTGGATATTGATATTACAATTTATCAATGATAGATGGATAGTTGCCAAGATCAGAATCTAAACCAGGGCAGCCATTTTGGATACT
Organism: Ellobium chinense; assembly: GCA_033807755.1. NCBI lineage: Eukaryota > Metazoa > Mollusca > Gastropoda > Ellobiida > Ellobiidae > Ellobium > Ellobium chinense. Next base: position 1,821,982 of record JAWQUT010000022.1, read on the forward strand.
CCAAGCCAAAATAAGCTTATTCTATTAAACATTGTTAAACGCTACATTGATTCTACTGAACGTTGTTAAACCCTACATTGCCTGAAAAAAAAAAACACCAATAAACAAGTTTAACACTACCGCGAGATGTCTGAAAATCAAGGCATGTCGTGTAAATGACATTTTTGCGTCTCAAATAAACAGAGGAACTGGTGTAGAAGTCAACAGAAGACACTTGTGAGCCATGATCTAAGTATGACCCAACCCCTTAAGGTGGTCAGGAGGTCAGAGAGCCAAAACATTAGCTACATGGAGGTATCCTCCTCTGCAGATCTTCTACTGCCTCGCTCTCCGGGTAGGACAGTTTTCTATCAACCAAGTTTTCACAAAGCCACAAATAATTTGGAAATCAAGGCAAATGGTGAATGACATTTTGCGTCTCAAATTAACATCAAGGAACTGATGTAGATCTATACTGAACAGCGTAAAACACTTGTATCGACAAGATCAGCTGACTCAGCTCTTGGATGTGAATCTCACTCGGAAGGTCAGCACCAGGAGGCGACAGGATTATACTAACTATAGATATTTCACTCCAGTGGCCGTATGCATAATTTATACGTTAGTTAACGCCTTGCGTTAACCACAATGAACACTACTAATATTTTGGGAGTTTCCCGTAGTGACCACAGTGCGTTAACTAAGGTAAGGGTTATGCATGCGGCCACAGGGCTCGTACTCATGCGGAAAGAATGCGTATTATACGCATTTCTCCATGACTAATCGCACTTTTGGAACAGCCACATTTTTACGCAGAATAAAATTCTCTGCTTTCCGAAAGCCAAGACTTTTATGATATCAATGGACTTACGACAAATATTCTGAGGATAATAAGCACTCGTCACTACTGCGATAATAGCCGTAGGTTAGAGCCACGTATGTTAGACATTTCAAACGATATATAATTCTCTTTTGTCTACCTATTGACTGTGTTAATCTCGATTTTGTCGTAATGTCTGGACATTACTTTTGGTTCTTGTTTTCCGAAAATGAGCTTACACAAAAATGGTTGTGCCCCTACGTGGGGTTAGATGGTATTATTGGGTAGGCCTAAACAGCAAATCTAGACACTCTACACTACACCAGTTCTCTGCAACCGAGCAAATCAAGAGACGATTACGATTTCCTCGTTATCTCAGATTACAACATTACCCTCTCCTCATGAAAATGAGCTTACACAAAAATGATTGTGCCCCTACTTGGGGTTAGAAGAGTGGCACTATTGGGTAGACTTACACAGTGAGAGCAAACCTAGGTGAACCCCTGTACTCTACACCAGTTCTCTGGAACCGACCAAACCAAGAGACGATTACGACTTCCTCGTTATCTCAGATTACGACATTACTCTCTCCTCATGAAAAATGAGCTTACACAAAAATGATTGTGCCCCCACGTGGGGTTAGAGTGACAATACTGGGTAGGTTTACACAGACTGAGCATCACCTAGAGCGAACGCCTGCACTCTACACTAGCTCTCTGAAACCGACCAAATCAAGAGACGATTACAATTTCCTCGTTATCTCAGATTACAACATTACCCCTTCAGCCACGTTCCTGCCAACAGGTCAATGAGTAGATGAGGTCTGGTCTAGGCGCTCTGAATTTCTGATACGTTCTCTATATCAGAACGCCCAGGGTCTGGTCCATCGGATGTTCTCTTTTTTTTTTTTTTCCAACGGGCGGACACTGACCCATTTCCACTATTTCCTGGCTCTCCCATCCATCAGCGCTTCATCTAGGTTATTCAGTGCATGAGGAAACAATATTGCCACTATATTTCCAGCGTTGGCTTGCGTAAGAGGGAGCATTGTCGAATCTGGGCCTGNGGGGGGGGGGGGGGGGGGGGGGGGGGGGGGGGGGGGAGAGTGGGAGAGAGGGAGGAAGGGATAACTGGGTGCTGATGAACCCCCTTCCCGGATGTTTATATAATCAGTGCTCAAAATACAACTGTACTTACATGTTCACCCTTCACTTGCCGGTAGTTCTAAGAAGCTGTTCATTCCGTAGTTCTATATTTTCTATCCTAGATATTATACAAGAGACAAAGGTTAAAACGAAAAATGTTAAGACAGAGAGTAACGCTAAAACGAGAGGAAACAAAAAGTCCCAGTTATCTTTCTCGGTTTAGGTTACTCTGTCTAAACCGAAATCCTGATTTCCATGTCCAAAATGCGGGACGATGTTTTAAATGTCTTACAGTATATATATATATATATATATATATATATATATATATATATATATATATATATATATATATATATATATATATATAAA
>JAWQUT010000022.1:1836453-1882763 GCA_033807755.1 Ellobium chinense
ACACCTATGTATTAATGTTATATATATTTTTAAAATTATATTTTATCATATTATATTAATATATTTTATTATATTATCATACAATATATATGACTGGCAGGCCGATACACAAAGAGTTCGCTTGACAGCATCCAGGAAATGGTTACGATACAGTGAAATCGATATAACAAAGTGAATTGAGATCTTGCGAGGAAGTACAGTGATACGCACTGCATGAACCCATGCGCTGGGCTTCATAGCAAGCTATGATTCAGATGTTTACCGTGTAATGTGTAACAATGCACGGTTGCAATCCCCGACATCCACAACATATCCCAAAGCCGACCTACCAAACCAAGATATAGACAGTTAGAGTATACTCACCTTCTGCTAAAAATCCTGTAACAGCGCTCACTCTATATTTCCCAAACTTGTTAGGAACTTGTTCTTTTATCAACACTTGTTTATATATTCACAAAAAGTTTCAGGAAGTCTCAGAAATCAACACTGACACTTTACGTTGTAGCTTGTTTTCTTCCAGTTATTCCACCTAAAGAAGTTCCTGTTTAGTTCACCCCAAAATAGCTACACGTTTCTCGGTAAAGTGATCACGCAATTCGAGATTGCTGCTGCTGCTGCAGAAGAAGACAACAACATCACTACAACAAGGCTTGCTGTCAATGAACTTTGAACTACGGCACCGTCCAATTATAAAAAAAATAAAATGCTCACTCGGAACGGCTAACACACCCGTGCGCGACCGCCCCGCTAGCTACTCACTACTGGCCAATGCGGTGTAGCTCACGCTGAAAAATACAACTCACAATCGGTTCTCACTCTCGTTCTGTGCGGGCCCCGGGTATTGACGCCAAACGTCGGTGTGCGTTTGTGTGTGAGTGTGAGCGCGTATGCAGAATTGGGATGAGTGGTTGTGTGAGAGAAAAAAAAAAACGCGTGCGGGTGTAGTCGCTGGGAACATATGGCGCGTTCAGACGACAGCTTTCCCCCCAACTGTTTCCTTGTGGGCCGGTAGTATAGGCAGAGGCAAATGATAGAAGCTAGAGAAAGGTTTCTCTCTTTCCTTCCCTCCTGTTCCTCCCCCCCCCCCNCCCCCCCATCCGCTCCCTTCCCATTTCCCGGTAGGCCATGGGACATCCAGTGATCCAGATGTGTCTTTTATGAGCATTATGCAGTATTTTTGTTCTGGCCCTAAGTATTGACGATATATATAGCTGTTCTTACATATCTGTTCATAACGTAGCTGTCAGACTAGATACTCCATCTTATACTCGAAATGTTTTTCAGTGTCTTCTTATAATGAAGTTTTTGCATCATATATACCTATAATATACAGTGCGTGTGTATGAGTTCTCATGTCTGTGCAAGTTTGTAATATGATTTGTATGTCTGATAGCAGTGTATGTACTACAAAGCGCCTCGAGCGTTTCGGGGATGAGGTGTTATAAAAATCCTCTTTATCATTATCACTTTTTTTTTAAAAATGGCAGTCTACCCTCACCTCTCCTCCCTCACCCCCTCCCCAACCCCCACCCCAACCTCTCGCCCAAGCAACCACTCTCCCCTCAATTAGTGTGCGGTTCTCTTTTGTTACGCCACTGTGCATTACTTCAGATGGCGACATCGATCGCCATATCAGCTTTTCTTTCCGACGTAAAGCACCTGTGTAAACTCATGCTGTTAAACGCATGAGTAACAGCAGTTTTGCGTGCGTAAATCAAATCTGTCAGTTGAGTGTAGCGGGTTCATGACAGAAACACACAATGACTTGATGAGTGCCGGACACCCTGCATAAGTCAGCCGAGAGAGAAAGGAACTAAGANTCAGATGGCGACATCGATCGCCATGTATATCAGCTTTTCTTTCCGACGTAAAGCACCTGTGTAAACTCACGCTGTTAAACGCATGAGTAACAGCAGTTTTGCGTGCGTAAATCAAATCTGTCAGTTGAGTGTAGTGGGTTCATTACAGAAACACACAATGACTTGATGAGTGCCGGACACCCTGAATAAGTCAGCAGAGAGAGAAAGGAACTAAGATTAGTAACAGAGACACACACAACATTGCATGGCTATCTTGATTAGAACTTGTGGCCGTATGCATAATCCTTACGTTATTTATAACGCACTGAGGTAACCACATGAACCTCCCAAACCATTAGTAGTGTTCACTGTAATTAATGCAGTACGTGGATTATGCAGTACGGCCACTGAAGCCGTATGCATAATCCTTACGTCATTTTGTGCATTGCATTTACTATAATGAGCACCGCTAATGTTTTGATTGTTTCCTGTGGTTATCGCAGTATTTTAATTAACGCAAGGATTATGCATACAGCTTACTGCTCCTATGATTAAATTCATATTCCCGAATCAACCCATCAGAACAACACTTGAGAAATTACTATGGTCAGAGTGGGAGGCACGAAAAGGCGAACCATTGAGTAATGCTTAATAGAACAGCGGTAGTTATTTGCTTCACTGCCTAATAAGTCCACATTATTTTTCATAAGATTTAAACAGCGTAAACTTTTCCTTTCGCCCGGCACTTTCTGAGCAAATACCGCTGGAATGTCGGAATTGGTCAAGACGGCTAGCACACGATTGGTCAAGACGGTTTGCTCATGCGTCAGTAACAATCGTCCAGCTTTTCTCACAGCACGAGTAATGGCGGTCTACGAGTACTCAGGCTGAAAATTCTGACATTCAAGCCATGGTTTCTCAGAAATGGTCAGGCGGAAGGAAAATGTAGCGGCTTAAAGTTTTTGACAAAATATATGGATTTTTTTTTTTAAGAGTATGAAGCAAATATCCACCCTATCCCTTTAATTAAAATGCTTTTACAACAAGCGTTATATAGTTGAAAATCAGAGCTGCACTTGGATTACTCTAGCCGCGTGGAAACTCCCCCTCCCCCCTTTTCTTAAAGGTAAATTTTACTGTCAGGCATTAAAACTAGTAGTTTTAACAACATACACGTACATTCACACATCACAAAGGATGTCTACAGTTAAGGGACAAAGTTACATGAATAACATTTTATACATCTTCTCTTAGGAAGCAGTTAAACGATAATAATTTATGATTTACAGAATTGTTCAATAAAGGTTGTGACCATGTCTTACTCCATAATGTAGTTGGCACTTTTTACTGCCGGTCAGTATAATCTATAATGAGAAGTAAATATGTCTGTATTGTGCATCGATCGAAAAGAAACGCACCACCTGATCATTTGTTTATACAACCAATCTGAAGGGGAAAATAGTAAGAAATGGAGTACTGAAATGTAAACACAGTGGTGGAAATTCGTTCAGAATCTTTTAATTCTTAAAGGTAAATTTTGAAACTTTAAACGATGTAGAGCGAAGACAAAATTGGGATGAAATGCTATTGAAAAATCATTTTAAGTCTCATAGAGCTGTTGTACCTGGAACGAGTACATGTGTGAATGTACGTGTATGTTGTTAACATGTGTGAATTTAGTTGTCCTAGTGCTTTAAATGTTCATGTGCTGTACTGTTGTATTTTTTGCTTATGTAACACAGTTGTGGTGTGGGTTTATCCCAGTAAACAAGTTAAACTTGTTAATAATCGAATTATATTCTCCTACTTTAGTATCTCCGATATTGACAGGGGTCGATAAAATGTTATCAAGTCATTTTTCATTGAGGAGATGTTGGTATGTGTTAGCTGCAGATGTCGGCTCTGTTCGAGTAGAATTAATTATTATAGACAGCAGTTTGGAATCATAAAATTGCTTTGTAATACAATACCGTGATAGATCCATTTCGTGACGAACACATTGTATACTCACAAGTGATAAAACATATCCGTTTTTGTGGCAAAATAACGACATATAAGCTATTTAATTCTATCATAAAATACTAAAATCCTATACTGCTAAGTTTATAGGCAGAAAGGACAGACGAAGATTTATCAGCATAAGAGGGATAATTAATTGGTTTCCTTCTTGTCAGAACTGCTATTTCATTAGATACCGCCCACAACCCCTGTGCTGGACATGTTTTCTGTGCTCAAATAAACCAGGAACACCAGGTCTCTCACTTGCAGGTTTAGTATTAAATCATTCACTGTAACAGAAACCTGTGAGATAGGCTATTATGAACAGCACCTAACTGACTGTCGAGTTCCGTAGCATTTGCCTTCATTGGCTAAGACAGATCACTTCCTTCCGGGTTTAAATACAACTCTTACTTCCGGGTTTAATTAAGAATCAGTCCGAGTGATAGCGTCTGAACGCGCCCTCCTCTGTTAGTGGTGGAACGGTTCTTTGTAAGCGACGTCCTTACAAGCGCACCATGTGCGTGAGCCAGCGGTAGCGCGCGTGTGTGTGGCGGGCGCTGAAAACGGACAGGAATATCTTTCTGACATGGTGTTTTGGCCACTGCCGGGCACTTCATATCTGCATAAACGATCAGTTAGTTTCACAGATGAGATAGCCTCTGCGTTTGACGCTTGTAATAGCCCACATAAAGAATTCCTGATGGCTTGCTGCAGGACATCGGCCGGGTTAGGTGATTTGCCATATGGAACGAAATAATTTCTTGTATTCTTCCGACTACTGCTGGCACCGAAACTCACGTGAACGCCGCTTAATCGCAGTTTGCATAGCCGCACTTGCACTTTCTAGTTCTTCTTCTCCTGTATCACCCCTCCCCTCCCCTCTCCCTCCACTTGGCCACAGCCTTATCATTTTTTTTTCACAGGCAAAGGCCTTATTTTTCTTATATTCTTATAATATATATAGTGAAACGGTCTTTGCGCAGGCACCCCTCGAGACATAGTATTTCAGTTGAAAAAACAAACTGCGCCACTCACTTGCCCTCTCCGCTTAACCGCAGCATTTTTCATGTTTTCTTGGGTTGCATCTACACCGAGTCGGCTACATACACAACAATTACGGTTTCAAAGGTGAGACAGCTTCTTGCTGGACCTAGTAGTAATCAGCATTAATGATTTCCTGATGCCTGCCAGAACATCGACCGACATAGGTAATTTACCAGAACAAATGAAATGATTTCTCATCTTCTCTGGACATCTGCTGGTGTTGAAACTACAGCAATCTCAGCTTTGTTGTTATTCGCCTAAACACAACATTCGACCATAAGTACATTCAGCATAGTAATCCTAAACTAAATAGTGTCGTCAAAACGCATCCTCCGCTCAATGCTGGCTTTTCAATGTTCCTATGAAGTTGCTATAAAGCGAAGCCGACTGTACCTGGATCAATTAGGGCTTCACAGATGAGAAAGCTGCGTTTGACCAGGAGGCTGTTTACTAACACAATTAATACATGGTCGCTGACCTGACTCCTTAAATAAACCTCATAATGAAATCATGATGTTTTTGAGTGCACGGAACGTCATCGGTGATTTACCAGAACTTGACCGGAAGAAATTAAATTATTTCTCGTATTTTTTGTTTATTTGACGGTCCGGAAAATGCGACTGAAATCAGTTAGCCAACTTCGAGTTAATCAAATCCTCATCATTATTATTATCATAAATCGCATTATTTTTCAAACAAAGGATGATCCAAAACAAATAGAGCTACGGTCATTTCATTGACCCTATGAATTTCCTAACTGAAGACAATAATCCAAACTTTTAATCACACTATACTAGCCATAGCCATATATAATCACTTTTCCTTTCGTTTAATAAAAAGCAATTAATCCGGGTTGAAGATTCCTCAGATGGTATCTCTCTATTCATTTTTTTTTCTCATTTTTTTGTTTATATGTATTATTTGATTTTCTTGATTCCTTCCTTTCAGTCTCTTCTGCCTTTCGATTGCTTTTTTTTTCTCTGTATACTCACCTCTCTCTCTCTCTCTCTCTCTCTCTCTCTCTNCTCTCTCTCTCTCTCTCTCTCTCTCTCTCTCTCTCTCTATCTCTTTCTCTCTCTCTCTGTCTCTGTCTCTCTCTCTCGCTCGCTCGCTCTCTCTCTCTCGCTCGCTCTCTCTCTACCCCTTCATCTCTGTTATCCTTCCTTTTTTTCCCATCCCACCGGAACGTAAACATAGGGGCGACAAATACGAATGTTCTACACGATAACACTGTCATGGGAGAATGGACGGGCAAATAAACTCCCTTGTGTACCAGCTCGACAGTCTGTTGATTCTGTCATATCGCGCACACAACCAGATAAAGAAATCCCCACAGAGAGATATTGTGTTTTAGGGACATGAATAGAAGAGACAGAGGATCACAAATGGAATGAGAGAATTAAGGAGGAAACAAAGAAAGAACAACAGAGAGAGACAAACGAGAGAATGATAGAAAGATTGAGAATGACGGATGGGGATAATGAAAATGACAATGGAAATTTTGCATTCTCTTTGATCATGGAAAACATTCACTGCTCCCTGATGTCCGAATATTATATGCATCATTTGTCTTTTTCCCCCTCGATCATACATGTTGCTGCCATCTGTGTCTCTCATCCTCTTCGTTCTCTTTTGCATGCAGAAAAGCGCCTACACACCCAACGATGTTTGCACCATTAACGAATCGAAGACGAAAAAAAAACAACAACAAAAACCAAACCAATAACAGCGACACAACTTGCCTCTTCATCATCATCATTATTATCATCATCATCATCATCATCATCTCCTTCTTCTTCTTCTTCCTCTTTTCCTTTTTCTGCGTTCCTCTGTCATGCTATCAGTTCAGCCCTTCCCATGAAGGTTGTTTTCCTCTGTAATTTGATCAGATCCTCCCTGAGTTTTCTCTCGACTGTTGTTTCTAGGTATGAAGATGTCAATAGCACCTGGCAGAAAAATTTTAAACAGTCCCTACAAAATCAGAACATTGGCCATGAGGATGGGCAATGGGGTTGGATTTGAATTGTAAAGGCTTAGATTGGTGCAAATACATATGTAGACTCAGGATAGGTGAGGTTAAACCATTCAGGTATAAACTTTGTGGTTGTTGCTTGGTGGGTAAGGTTACCCTGTTTACTGAGTGAAAAGGCTTAAAATATTAGGTAACCTATCTCACTGCCCAAATGCTCAAAATGTAATTGGTTTAGGGGCATTTTTTTGTATCAAAATTTGGAGGAAAAGCTCAACAACATGTTTGGAAAGTATTTTGGCATGGGACCCCTGGATAAGTTAATGTGAGGTGTGAAATCTAATATAGCCAATCGTGAAAAAAAACCATGATTATCTTCTTACCTCTATGGACCAGATTTGCTCTCTCAAGGTTGTAAGGTTTGGGCATTTCTTACAACCACTTACAAAGTTTAATTGGTCCAAAAAATAACTGGACCATCAGAGTCAATAATTTTAGAATATAAAATCAGCCCTTTGGACAGACTGTGTAGAAATGATTGTATATCATGAAACCACACGGCAAAAGTGATGAAATTCAGTTCTGAAGTTGTTTAAACAAAATATTGCTGCAGGCAGTACCTCCCAATAACGTAAGCAAATTTCATTTTGTGGGCTTATGGTCTGCAAAAGAAGGTCAAGTTTTGAACTCCTTTTCTTCTAAATTAAATTGTGAAAAATCTAAATGAAGGCCCCCCTCCCCCTCCTCACCCCACTGTAAACAATATTTAATGTGAGCTCGGTGGTAGCACCAGATCTGCAGACCGGCCTCAGCCATCTCGGAGTGTTCCAGTGGTTGGAGGAGGAAAGTTAATTAAACGGTTCAGATCGGCTTTCGCAATTATTTTACAATTTATGGGCTCCTGCAACCTTACGGATGTGTTGAGATGTCTGGTCTGCAATGCCACAGGGGCAAAGAGGGCTGGTATTCAGTCCATTGCATTGCAGATAGATAGGCTAGTCTGTGATATCCGGTTCTGGACCGGAAGAAGACTCGCTGACTTTTTCTCGACAGCTGGTGCATTGTGACTTATGAGAAGTTGCAATGTTCGTGTTTGTCTTTCCAAAATGGCAAGACTATCTTATTACACAGTTTATGAAAGCAAAACGAAAAGGGTAGTAAATATGATTTTGCCTCACATTTACTTTCAAAAAGGTAACCAGTAATGAAAGCACAAGTTGACCCCACTGGAGAAGCAACGGTAACGATGAGTTGGTTGCACCGAAAACGAAACGAAAACGATAACCATAGCAGCGGTGTCGTATTTAGAGGCAGCCAGAAATGATCACCATAACTATAATAAAGTCGACGCCATTTAATGACAATCTGGATATTCGCAACTGCTGATTAATTGCAACATTTATCACGTATTTACAAAGTCGCTGGATAATCGCAACTCTTTTTAATCTCAGCTTTTACATGCTCTCAGCGAGTTGAGATTAAGGGGAACTGACTGTACTTGCTAGCACACAGAAGAAAGCTACAGTAATGAGTCCCACGCACATGTCAATGATTGCATATAAATTATTCAGATCGATATGTTTGTCTCTACTTCAAGGTGCCAAAGTACATTCTGTGAGGGGTATGAATCATAGGAGAGAAGAAAACATGTTGCAAATTTTACACATCATTACTTCTAAACAATAGCAGTAGAGTAATGATTTACACAGACCGCCCACTTTTCCTTTTATATTTACATGGAGCTGATCGATGTCTCTCTCTACGTTTTTCCAGCTGGACGGATAGGAACGAATATTGGTCAAAAGGTCACATTGCTTAATGGGCAATATGCAGGAAAATATGGCATAGCCGAGAGAGTTTCTAGTAATAATAATTGAGAACATGCGCATTAATGATGGGATTTCTTACCATTGTGAGGATTACATTAAGTCTGCATTTTGAATGCTTCTAAGGGTGCATTCAGCACCGATGCACGAGTGTATGTTTTTCAATGGTAAGAGATCCCAATCTTAATGCGCAAGCTTTCAAATGATAATGTCTTGTGATTGTCCTAAGGATGCTTTTTGTTCCCTTATTACCATTCTCCTAAACTAGCTCCTAACCTTAAACTAGACATAAGGTATAGAACAGTGTCTGAATATTACAGCTTATAGCAGACTATGATAAAAACAGGAGAGGAAAAAAAGACACGGATGAGAGAATTCCTAAATAATGATAATGTCTTGGGACAGTCTCAAGGATGGTTTTTTTGTTGTTGTTGTTGTTGTTGTTTCATAACCCTTCTCCTTACCCTAAACCAAGTATAGGGTGGAAGAGTTCTTGAGTATTACTGCATAAAGCTTCGGGGTCAATAAACATATAGTTATTGTTATTGTTAGCCTCTACAAAGGGCCATGAACACCGCTTCGACTCTTTGATTTTAGAAATTCCTTTAGTTCTGTTGGACAGTAAACCAGCGATCTGCAAGATTTCAGTGTAGTAAAGAGAAGAAATGGAACACCCTTATATGAACTGTGTGATTGAAATCTAATTAGTGACGTACCCCCTCATGTCTCTCCTCGTCTTTTATACCCCGGGGTGGGCCTTTAAGATTGTAATGAGAACATTTGGGAGAGGAAGAGCTGGTGAGAGCAACATTGAGGAACCAGAGAGAGAAAGAGAAGATTTGCAATTGGCAATGACAACATACAAAATCCTCAGTGTACTTTATGAATTAGCAAACACTACCTCCTCTCACAATTTCTAAATCCGACAACACCAGCCCTTATCAATTTCCGGACTAGCCCAGCGTGTGTTGTCGCCCCTTACCGGAAGTCAGCCATGCTACAGGAACTGCCACGCGCCAGAAGGACGAGACTGTCGGGGGTTTCCGGAAGTCTCCGAGAAAGGGGATCCTTGCGCAGGTGAATGAGAAGTTTGTGTGAATGCTAATTGGGTCTTGTTCCTCAGAATACTTCACGTATAATCTACATTAGGTGATTGAAACTCCCTATGGCTGACTATACATTTATGAAATGTTAAACATTATGTCTCTTTCTACATTACTAAGTACAAAACACGTGTCTATGCATTTCAGGTATATTGTTTCTTTACTTTGGACGCCGGTTGACCTCCGATGAAAAAAAAAAATCGATACATTGATGTCTCTCTGATACTGATGATAAGAGCTGAAATGCTGGGGTGCCAGACGGAACGGGTTCTTTTACGAACTGCAGTGGAGGCAACTGATTTTCTCCCGAAATCTCTCTTACTGTTTATTTGGTTAATATCAGATTGTTGTATGCAGGCGAAATTGATCGTTCTCATCTGTTTTCATGATTTCCTGTTTTCAGTAGCCTTCACTTGGCATTCCCGTGCCTTGATAGGAGTGTTGCATTTCTGTGGCAGTACGCTGCTTGGTGGGTTCCGAAGCAGGATTTTCTTTTTGGGTTGAGTTCATAAGCATGTAAAACAACCGGTTTCATGGCATCAGCGGAAGGGGAACTGAGGTTCCCAAGGAGACGAGATTGACCACTCTGTATACCAGCTCTCAGGACGAGATCTTTAAGGATTGTGTGAACCGACAGATACATATCTAGATACAAATACGACACATCATGTAGCCGTGACATTTTCGTGACCTTTCTTTTTTATCGCTGACCGGACGACGTTGACACCAGCTAGATCCGGTGAGTCACAACACAACTCTGACGTCATCGTACGAGGGGATAAAGGTTTGCCAACGTCACGATATGCCGTGTCCTGCCTTGTCAGGTTTGCCATGTTGTATCGTGTCTGGATCTGATGGGTTCACACCCTCAAATGCAGGACGATTTCTTCTGTCAAGGCTTTCATTTCGTTCGCCTTCCTCTCGCCTTCCCAACTTCTGTGCACTCTTGTTACTAGTCATCATACAGTCAACTGAATGAGAGATGTTGGCCGTCTAGTCACCGTCATACACTACTTTCCACAATACTTTACAAAGTATGTTACAGTCAAACCTGTGTATAACGACTACGTTCGTTCGCTATAAAAGCTATCACTTTAAATAGGCGGTAGTCTTGTGCAGGCTGATATTATGGGATCGAGATGTAAAAACGATAATTTGCTTCGTTTCCAAGTTTAAATTAACATACTTTAGTACTTTGGTTTGCAGCTTGGAGCTGCCGTATGAGAGAAAATGCGAATTCAGACTAGGAAAACAACCTGAATAACTAACTCTATAGTCGACAGCGACACCCTTGAATGGTCTTTACAGTGTGGCAGATTAGCCGATTAGTGGCTATACTATACAGATTTTTTTCTTATATTTTATTGTGTTTTGGTCGCCTTCGCGATAAAGAAGTGGTCCCAATATGCAGTTCACATAATATAGGAAATATGAACGATTGTCCTTAAAACCGCCGGATCAGCTTCGACTGTCTTTTTCACTTAACACTGAGTAAGACTGTGTGATGCAGGAGTTTCCACTGGCGACAAAAAAATTTGCTTGTAGTTGTAGAGCACCGTTAACCCTTAATCAAGAAATAGACTATGTTATTTTTGTATGCATTTTATTATTTTTAACTCGGAGGTTGCAAACACAGGTTCTCACCCCCCCCTCCCCCTCGTCCCCCTTCTCTCCTATATGAAATTGATTTCATCTTTACTTCCACGCTACTATAGGAGAAGCTATTCAGTGAAGAAATTACACCCCGGCCCTCTCAACTGTTTAAAGAGAGAAATGGGGTCTTAGAGCCACGCAGCCTTTGGCACATGACATCATACGTAACCGGTTTCACGTGAACTGACGAAAGACCTCCTTATGATAGGGCCAGTCTACACTGGTGGCTGAGCCTGATGCTTCTAACTATGCTGGATGTATTGAAAATAACGGCTATGATTAACCACCTCCTTCATTTTCACACATGTGGCATTGGTTTGGGCACTGTGCCAGTGAAAGCCAGTTACTTGATATAACAGCAGGTCCACCTCACATCTATCTAAACATGATGTTATGAGTAAACAGTATTCCAAAAGTCCATTTATCCTAATGTTAGGTATGGGAAATGTAAGCTGCCTTGTTAAATTTCGTAATAAGGTGCGCCTACAATGTCATTATCATCCATCTACTGACGTCTTGGAAGGGATGTAACTCAGACTATCCTCGAGATTTAAACAGTGACCTCTTTCTTCTAGAGTTGTGTCTCTTGGTCTTTGCCGACACTGCCCCATGTCAGTGGGCCTTTTACTAGTGGTATAACACGAATCATCAGATACATTTTTAAAACATGCCACCAGCAACATCATCATCATCACCATCACCATCATCATGAGCATCTTCACCAAAATTACCAATACAGAGTTTTACCATTATTACATACACCACTAGCAGTACTAAATATGTTTGATCATCAAGCAGGAAGAAGACTGCTTGCTTGCTTGCTTTGATTGATTGATAGATTGATTGATTGATTGATTGATTGATTGATTGATTGATGGATGGATGTATGGATGGATGGATGGATGGATATGGATGGATGGATGGATGGATGGATGGATGGATGGATGGATGGATGGATAACAAATGGCAGGACCAGCAGCTGGCTGGAGAACGAGTTAACAGCACACTCAAATACAGAAAAATCCAACAAAAATTTTTATTATATGGTTTTTTTTATATAACATTAGACTGTAAGGAATGTATGAAAACTTTTTAGACCCATATGAAACAACATTATCACACAAAGACAGCTTTTTTCTTCCAGTGATTGTAAAAGGGATTCTCAGAAAACGTAATCATTTCCTTGATCTGTTAATAACACATGTATAACACCCGAAGGCGTAGCTTCCATATAATCTATGAATCTGAGATTACCAACATGTTATCTGTTTGTCTAATGAAATATCACCTCTGTCCTATTTCACTTATGTGCCATTTACAAGCATTGACAACACGATTGTGTAACCGTTAGCTGGATTTCTTCGCCGATAATCTGTGAGCCTAAACACTGTCTAATTCATTCAACGCTCCCATATTCTCAGTGCTGTGCATCCAAAGGCAATGTAAGGAGAGAAACTTTTAAAATAAGTGGCCAATAATCTGAGAGAAAAATTTGCTTACCGGTTGTTTTGATGATGTTTTGTTGTCTCTTTTCACTCAAGATCCTTTCCATGCATGACTTCTCGATTTTTTTTTGTTTATTTTTCAGCGACGAGAGGCTGGTGGCTTAGACTGTACCAAGGTTGCCCGATTTGGCTCTTTTGGCGAGTTTTTAAAAGCCGCTGACTCCCATCCAAAACATAAAAAAAGATATAAATGCTAGATTAGCTAAAAAAAAATCATCCTTGCTACGCATCTGTATAACATAATTCATAATATTCACAACAATAAGTTTAACAGTTCATTAACCATAATCAGATCGTACTAGACAGTATATGGGCGATCAAGTAATTTTTAACAAAATATGGGCGGTCAAGTAACATTTAACAAAATATGGGCGGTCAAGTGACATTTAACAAAATATGGGCGGTCAAGTAACATTTAACAAATAGCGGGACCCGGGACAGACACGACAGGTTAAACAGAGCATCATCATAGACAATAAAAGTTTTTTAAAATTCCATACATAGCGTAGTTTCAAGAACATATTTGTTAGTAACACTTTGTTTACCAGTTCTTATGGAAGCCATTATATAAAATTCCTTGCAACTGTAACTTCAGATTCTCTCCATCCCGTGTAATCTACAAGAATTCGATTACGGGGCAGCCATTTGCAATCCAGCTAACAAGAAGCGACTCTTCACTCCGCAGAAATCACGAATACGCCAGTTGGCAACCTCGACATAGGATCGGCATAGATCTGGAAAAGCATTTACTGTGTCAAGATTTCAACAGTAACCCAGTCTAGAATGCGCTCTCAACATTCGATTCGTAGAAAATGGTGGGGGTGGAAAAGGGGGCGGGGAGACGTACAGAAAATTCGACATTCGTCAAAGTTGGTAGGGAAAGGGTTAAACAAATAAATACTCTACTGTAATCACATCACAAATGGATAAGAAGCAGACGAACATGATCAGTTCCTTAACAATGTTATAAGCCAAGAACAGGTCTATAGTAAATATGTCACATAAAGATCAATTTTAAAAAGTACACAAATAACATTGAAAAAAAACAACAAAGAAAAAATCTCCAGTGGGAGAGTCTCATACTGTATTTACATAATAATACCTCAAAGCAGAAAAAAAGAAAAAACGATGCATGACTAGATACGAAGCGACTGTAAGCAGCCGAGATTCTGGACGCCAAAAATTTGGTCCCTTATCGCTTAATTGTTGTAGTACAGTAGTATGATTATTTTACAGACTGTAAATTTCGGGGACTGTCGGAAATATCCATAATAAAATAGATGCCCAGCAGTAAAAATCGTGCAACAGTTTTGCGGTGGGCTGTTTTCAGAATTATTTTCTGGGTTTTTTTTTTAAAATAGTTAGAAGATATCTTACAATGTTGGTATGGATGCTTTAAAACTAGACTATATTTAGGCTGATGAAAAGCGAAAAAAAATTTGGTGTCAAAATTTTCGAGACAAGCACTCCTTAATCTTAAGTATCAGGATCAACTCCTATCACTAAAGGTAAGTAAACACCCTTTGTTCATTTACTTCACTCAATATCTTGCATTAATATACTTGTTCATTTCACTTCACTCAATGTCTTGAATTAACATCCTTGTTCATTTCACTTCACTCAATGTCTTGCATTAGTATTTGGATGCCTGTATATAAGAATACATTTTAAGATAATGATAACAAAATTATCTGTCATCGCTAACATTTCTTAGTCTCTGTAGTGGAAATTGGCTGACGCATGGAACAGGGAGAAGGCTGATATTTCCAAGTTCAAGGAGACAACTGCAAGGCTTTCAATAGGTCTCAATGTTCATTTACGTAGTTATATCCCCTGTGGCAAAGTTCTTGGATGGATGTTGTTTAAAGTAAGGTTGGATGAGAGAGGGAGACAGAGAAAGAGTGAGAGAGAGAGAAAGAGAGAGAGAGAAAGCAGCAGTATGTCATAAAAGGAAGAAGCAAAGGAATGAGCAACAAAATCTGAAATGAAATACTTATCATCATTACGGAAAGCCTTTGAACAATCTTAGAGAGAGCAACAGAAATTATAAGCTATCGTGTTACCCAAAATCGGGCAATTTTAAAAGTATTAAGACAAAAATAAGAGGAGCAATAGAAAAAGAAAGGAAGAAAGAAAGAGAGAAAGAGGGAAAGAAAGAAAGAAAAATAAATATGTCTTAATCCTTTCCACAGCTCAGTCTCTTTTAAGAAGACAGGCCGCCACAATCGACAATATGAAAAGTTCAGACACCAGCAGCATCTCATACAGGCCTTGAGCTCTGATCTTGGAGGACAAGCTCTTTCTACACTCTGGAATGTCACGGCCCTCCAGCACATTAATCAGGAGCCTCTGTAGGTTGTACACCAGTAGGGTGATCTGCAGAAGATACATGCGGATTTTCTGACTTTTATTGAGATGCCCGTAACACAAACGACTCGTCAAGACCAATCCGTAGATGCAGAACAGCGTGGAGATCGTAGACAGAATGGACAGGTAAGGATATGGCTCGTCCACTTTGTACTTCCCGTCTTCGTAATGACCATCCAGCCAAGTGACAAGAACAGCCAGGGAGAGAATGGGGCAGAGCACGACATTCTGCAACACCAGGAATTTGATACGGGCAATATTCTGTTTGTTGACGGCTACCTTGGGTAGACAGCAGATCCAGCAACATAGAGGCGGTGAACGAAGTGACACTTTGTCGATGCCGCTATACAATACCGTTTTGTCCGCGAAATGGTTAACCATTAAAGAGGTCAGGTTGTAAATGCAAACAGCCATGTATGTCTGGGCCAATAGATCGGAGACATACGTTGTTCTGGGAATGCAAAGTGCCATCATGGCTGTCACAGATACCACAGGGAAGATCCCCCAGAGTTGGATATATCTGTGAGCCACGAGTTTCTTCCTCTTGTCTTGAGCAACCGAATCATCAAAAGAGCTTGCCATCCCAGAAACCGGGTATCCATTTATACTAGACATGTTAGTTGTACGTTCAGCGGCGCTGACTTTGTTCGATCTCGGAGATATGGACAGCCTGGTCATCACCATTTCCATATATGCTTTGTAGAGGAATATAATGCAGGTGGAGATCGACAGAAACCCACTGGCGATCACGCCGATGAACTCAGCCTCTGTGATGTCATCGAAGTACGTCTTGGCGTACGGCAGTTCATCGCTACAGCTGGACATGGTGGATGTTCACTACGACTTGGGCTGAAGGGAAAAGTAACAATGCAAGTCGTTAAATACCTGCCCGGTGCAAAGAAAAGGCGAAGAGAGACATGAGGAAACACTTCACTAATTTGAATTCAGTCGCACGCTCACATCAGAGCAACATATTTCCGAATTTCATGAGTAAATGATCTCATACTGCATAGAAACTTTTAAGACAGCTGCTTTACTGTCCCATTGCATGTTACGGAAGAGAAAGTTGATATAAAAACGTCTACTATTTGAAATATGAAAGCAGATCCATCTGGGTCTAGGCCGTGTCCACGGACACTTGTAGGCTGGGCTTTTCTTCTGACGGTAATGGGCGCAGCTTTATGTTATTAATTTAATCTTGTTTGATTCATGCAGTAGTTTGCACTCTTTTGTCAGTGTAGATAATTATAAAATGTGGACTATATTTTAATAACACTTCTGTTTCTCTGTCTTCTAAAGTTTGTATTTTGCATGACGTAAGCGCACCACCTTTGAAAGACTTTATTTTCTATTCCACATTGTCAAAAAGAAATCGAAAATTACCCGACAGACAGTAAAATCTATGAATATAAATTGTAGTAATATGGAGACCAAAAGGTGATAATAATGACCTGAGGCTAAAACATAATTATCTTAATGTGCTGTCAGTTCAGCGGACGAAATCAGTGTAGACGAAAATAACAATTTCAAAACCTCATATAAAATTTAAGAATAAAAAAAGATCATGACATCGAGTACATGTTTATAAAACATATCTGGGCATCTTATTTTACGTTTAAAGGAATAAATAATTGTATCAGTAAGTAACTTAAATATCACCCTCCTCAGCGTGAAGGACCAACAAAGTTCACAATTAATACCACATGAAGACAGATTAAATGAGAAGTATGTTAAATTTTATACTTATCGGTTTGATATGGGCAATATCATAGAAATAACCATGGCATGCTTGTGCCAAGAAGAACAGGGCAATTAGAAATGTGTCCTCTGTACTATGAAACTGTTCCTTTGGAAATTTTGGACATGTATGACAGGTAGTAGAAGGCATATCATTAATGTGTAAACCTTTACGACATCTGACTAATTCAAAAATATCATTTAAAACGTGTATGATCGACGATCCACGCAGCTCAGATAAATTTGTTAGAAATAGTCAACCAGCTCATTACCTGACAACGCTGAGAACCAGTGTCCCTGCTATAGCGACAGCACGTCATAGAATGCCAGCTTGGTCACTGGTAGAGACCAGGTATATGCATTGCTATTGAAATTCTCTTCTTGACCTTTACGGGCTGGTGTCAAAAGAATCAGTTATGGTCCTACGCACTGCCAAGAGCAGGGGTTAGTTTAATATTAGACATGAACTCAATACCTTTCAATGCAAGTTTCTATAATGGTCTACAAAGAAAGTCCCCCTTAACGAATTAAACGCAGAAGAATAGTATCTGAATGGTTTCAAGTAATATATTGCAAACGTATGTTTTACCATAAGCAGACTGAATGTATGAGGTAAAGACTACTTCAAAACTAACCTGCCAACTATACCCTAATTAACCCTTGCATGTAAATTAACAACGTTAGGTACTATTATTTTAAACTGAATTATGTACATGTATACAAGGTATACTCAATACTTAAGTCATGCATGCAGATTCCAGACCTTAGATCTATCTCCGTGACATCTCATACCACAGTAAAATAGAAACCTAACGGATCAAAAAGTGGAGGTGGGCAACATTATATCATTGATACAAGTTTGTAACTTGCTGATCTGACAGTTATTGGCAAATAAGGACGAAGAAAAACAAATTATATTGGTCAGAAATTTCTTTCAATCTTTTCAAGGAGCACAGATGGTAATCTTTTTATATCCATGTGAAGTTTATCTAATTATGATACTATCCAAAAGAACTTTCGTTTGCTATAACTCAGAAGGTGTTTCACACATAGCCTTCTCTGGCCCTGTTGTCTCAGTACCAAACATAATAATGCTCTCACCTTACCTTCTTGATCAAATATTGTCCAGACCTGACGTAAGCCAAAACTGACCGCGCACGATCACTTCAGGGTTCGAGTGTTGGTCCATAACGATCCAAAGTGTAACGCTATTTCCCCCCTTATTCTTGACCTCAGACAGAGGCCATAGAAATCAGTGTAACATTGTTTTTTGGTTGGCCTCCAGCACAGAATTTAATTATCGTAGTCTTGTTTTCTCAGCTGAACTGACCAGTGTCTATATTCAATACTTGATCTGTAACAATAAGGCTGAGTCGTAAGGAAAAAAAGATTAGCAAATCTAAAATCAGTTCCAGTGCAGGCGTTGGTGTAACGCAATGCCTTATAACGTGCACTGGAGTTGAAGACTATGAAAGTGTAAATTTGTTGCAGCGACTGGACATAAAGTAGAGAAAGAAAAATGGGTGTTAGGTATTCAGATCGTAGATAAACTGAGGATACAAAATCATGTTCAATTTAACAAATACTTAGGTAACTAACTGACTGACTGACTAACTAACTAACTAACTAACTAACTAACTAACTAACTAACTAACTAACTAACTAACTAACTAACTAACTAACTAACTAATCAACTAACTAACTAACTAACTAACTAACTTTATAACTAACTAACTAACTAACTAATAATCAACCAGCATACCTACCAACCAACCAGTCTACCTACCTACCTACCTACCTACCTACCTACCTACCTACCTACCTACCTACCTACCAACCAACCAACCAACCAACCAACGAAATAGATAAGCAAATAGATAAATAAATAGTAAGGGAAGCTATAAAGAGATTAGCCAATTAGGGATTCACATTTCTAGAGACCAGCTCTCTTATTTCACTGAGCCAGGCTTCTGACGGAGCTGGTGTTAAAACTGAACAACTGACGGTGGAAAGAACAATATTGTCGGTGTGTGGCAGTAACGAAAACAAGAAGGAAAGAACAGAAAAAACGGCTATTGACAAGGAGACACTAAAGCGCTGCATGGACACAAGTATAGAGAGTGGAGAAAAGACAAAAAAGGCCGTTCTTAATCTGTTGACTCCAAAGTGCTCACTTCAAGCAAGCTATACATGCAAACAGTAGCGTTATTGCGTCATCAAATCTCGTTTCCGAAATTAAAAGATGTATCGGCCAATGAAAGCCAATGTAACAGACCATATCAGCCAATCATATTCCTCTGACAATAGATTAAAAAGAAAGCGGTGGTAATGATTGTTGGAGTTGTGGCTTGCGAAATCCAGATCACCATGTATGCATAATAATTGAGAGTGGTCTATGGAGCTAACTATGCAATGAAACCAAGACAATTTACAGTAGACAGGATAGGCATAGGGAGAAATGGACAACAGTAGGGACGAACTGTCAAACGTATAGACAGGCAGCCAGGGTGAATGGCAAATAGATTGAAAGGCAGACAGACAGACAGACAGGCAGACTGTTAGCTAGATATAAACAGACTGGCAGAATGGAGGAGAGGCAGGCGGGGCAGACAAGAGGACGAACAGACAAGAAAGGAAACAGGCAGACGCATACATGCATTAGAAGCAAGCAGAAGCAAGCGAGAGGACGTAAAAAAACAAGAAGCAAAACTGAAAGGAAGGACCGCAAATGAATGCACGCACTTTATTACACTAAAATCCAGGAAGACAAAAATATAGAAGAGCCAGACAGACAGAAAAAAAAAAGAAGAAAGCACGAAAGAAAGAAAGAAAGAGACAGTGTCTGAGAGATAGAAGCACGCAAAAGAGATAATACCTAACCCATTGTTTGTTACAATAGGAACATAAAGGCCGTGCAAATGGGATAGCTCTTATCCCTTGTCTCCATCAAGGAGACCCAAAAATGCTACTGCTGCAGGGCACGCTGGGTGCTCATCTTGAGGAAACGAGAAACAAAAAGCAAAACACTCACGTCGGAAGCTCTGGGGCGCGTTTACCCATTACTCTTAGCAACAGGGGCGTTTCCAGACTGGATGGTAAAGAGGGGTGGGTGTAGGATGGAGGCTCAATATCAGAGGTGATTTACATTGAATTTTTTTTGTATTGCTTTGTTTTCACAAATCTTTAGAATGCTCTGATTGAGTTGTAAAATTTCTGGAAATGAGTGGGGGTTGGAAGGGGAAGGTTGGACCCATCTTGGGCACGCCGATGTCTTCAGGAGTAAAACCATCGCTCCACAGATTTCCTCTCTTAAGAGCTTTTTAGCCTCAGCATTAACTGTTGACATGATCATGTAACTATCTTTGACTCAACCACTAAAGTTGCGAGACTTGGATTGGATAACACTCAGCATGCAATTTCTCTTCTCTTCTCTTCTCTTCTCTTCTCTCTTCTCTATTGCCAACTCTCTTGCTCAGGCTTTCCAGTCACTCAGTTTGTGTGCAATTACAATTCTCTTGTCTACCTAATCCTCTTTACTCACGGACGCACCTCTTATCAGTCTTCTGTTTTTTGTTTTGTTTGTTTTGAACATGAATATACAAGATAATGTCAATAACCTGCGCAAGGGCTGGCTGTTATTCAGACAACTTCATTAAGATAACATTTTGTACGTTATACTGAAGCTATACTGAGATGAACTTATGTTCAGAATAGACAAATCTTAATCCGAGATGTATTCGTGAAATCATCCATGCTACGTTCCAGCGATCACTAATGAGACTACCTGACACTGCTGGACATCCAACTGATTTTCGCACCAAGGGTCTTTTCCATACGTGTTGACACGAGATTGCATTGCTTAGAGAGCAACTATGATGCAACATTCTTAGTGCGGGGATATACCTGGAAGAACGGACATATCTGCCGTGAGGCAATCAGATTTAAACAGATTAATATCGAGAAATATGACTGACTGATGCGATTTGTACACTCAGTTTTATTGGTTGATACACGCATCTTACTTCCGGGTTTATTTTGAACACAGCTTCATGAGACAATCAAAATAGAAGATACTGAGGATTCTGACTTTTGCGATTTGAAATACTCATTTTCATTAGCTGATAAAAATCTCTAATTTCTGGGTTTATCTATGGGTTCCAATTCACATTAAGCCTCTCTCTTCTCCATTAATGATCTCTATGCCAGATTTGTTAATGGTTCTCTGCTTGGAACGGTGTTCTATTCTAACAACACAAAGATAAAGCCAGACCATTAATTATAAATCAATAGGCCAATATAGAACTATTACTATGACTCAGCTGCCTGCATTAATGGAAGGCAGCAATTTTGTTGGCTACAAAAGATGAGGATGTACTCAGTTTGCTTAGCTGTTTAATATTTCATCGCGGCTCTCCGCTTATGAACATGTCACGTCTTGCTTTTAGGCTGGGCTTGCTACTATCTAGGAACACAGCACGTAGGAGATTGTAGGCTTAGACTCAGTGCTGGACTCTTGGATCTGAACTTGGTCTTTAAGAGAAACCTCGAGAAAGGTACACAACGCTGTTACTGTTTGTAAAGTAATGTGATGAGTTATCACTATCATCAAAATCATTATCAACATCTTCATTATCATCACTGTCATCATCATCTGTATTTTAAGGTAAGCGGTCATTTGGAACAATAGTAAAAATGAAAGGGTCAAATAAACCGCACATCGTGTGAAACATAAACATACAAATTTGAACAGCAAGCTCTAATCTCTATGACAACTTGACGCCTTCCAATTTACCAATTCCTGACATTCCAATTTTGTCAACTTACTGAGACTTATATGCATGTAAATCATAGCAACAGATGACAAAAGTATAAAAGAAAGAAACAAAACTTACCTATAAAGGGAGAGAATTTAATAGATCTATAATGCGGTCAGCTGCCAGGGTTATTTCCCATTAATCTTTTGTTAATGTAGGCAGTAACGTCTCTTGTCGACATTGTCAGACGTTGTCTTGAACGTCAACGCTCTCGTTGTTTCCATCATCAGCGCTAGTTTCGTGTAAAATTGAAATCATAGTGTCCAGAAAGGTCTTCACTACTAAGATAGATCATTATTTTGCTGAAAATGGGCACGTTTTTTAGAGGTGAGACAGGTCTTCAACAGATTGCTCATTATAAATACACTGCACTGTATTGCTACTATCTGACCAACTGTCATCTAGACCAATTCTGTACTAGTTTGGACACTTCTAACAGTGGACAAATTCTAATCAAAATTTTTAAGAAGAAATAAACACATGTCTTACTCATACATGGCCTTTGTTAGTCAGTAAGCCAATTAATTTTACTAATAGAGGTATCTTTGCTGGAAGTGGTAAGTGCGTTATGACTGATTTTTCAATGAACAGAGGCTAACGGCATTACTTTATTGGCTAAGGGTCACAACTCAGTATTTATAAAAGTATGAAGTAACGCCCCTTATAAATGGACTCCTCTTTATATTTATAACCTATTTTTCCGGCCATAAAAGTACTGGCCTCTCAGCTCCAGCCTCCGTCATTGTGTTTGCGGTAATTAGATTCTCTATAAGTCCTATCCGCCAGGCTAGATCTGAAGAATACTTGTTCTATAAAGATCAGTTCTCATACTAATGTAGTCAGCAAATAGTGGACGTGATGGCGGTGTTCCATCAGCTCCACGTCGAAGTTTGAATAGGACATTCACTTTGAAGGACTGCTGAAATACGAAGCCGCTGTATGGAACATTATATAAAAGAAGAAAAACAAACTGCCTATTTGAAACTTTCTAGGAGTTTGTTTAGAATGTCAGAGGCTAGGCAGAGATTTTATAGATCTGTTATTGTTGTTGTTGCTATTGTTGGTTATGTTGTTGTTGTTGTTGGTGGTGGTGGTGGTGGTGGTGATGGTGGTGATAATGATGGTGATGGTGGTGGTGGTGATGGTGAGGGGACGTAAAGAGATTCCATAGATCCGTTTTTTTCCCTTTTGTTGTTGTTACTGTTGTTGTTGTTGTTGTTGTTGTTGTTGTTGTCGCCGTCGTTGTTGTTGTTGTTGTTGTTGCTGTTGGTGTTGCTGTTGGGGAGAGGGGCGCCAGTTATGATTCATTAATGAACATTCTTTCATCAGTCCACGTGGGCCAATACTAGAGGCTGCAAAGCAAGCTCAGAGAACCTTTATTGCTTTATCAGTGCAGGAACTGAGCAAAAGGCTGCAAAATTGCTGACTCTGATATTTAAATGGACACCAGCCATAAAGCCACAATAATCAATGCTTGGCTGAGCAAAACTTCCTGCCTTTTTTTCTTATTTATTAATATGTTCCATAGACAGACACGTTCAGATGCTGCGACTTAATCAGTATGAGTAAAGCTGAGCAAAAAAAACCCAAATCTCATTTCAGCCTCCGGACGTGTTAGTTAGTCTATACATTTTTTTGCCCATTGGAGGCATCCCATCTTTGGTCAGTGGATATCACTGCTGGACACGTACTTGCTTTCATGGCTCCCCGTTGCCCATTCCATCATGAGATTAGTGGCCATGAAAACAGTACCGAGAGGAAATATTTGTGTTACTGGGCCTGACAATGAGCGATCGCCAGAACGTGAGGGATTTTCTACTTTCTGGCTCTTTCGCACGGAATTTTGAATGAGGGAATTCACGGGGAGAGATTGCTGGGACAGGATGAGAGATGGGAAGAAATTAACTGGATCATCGATAATTGATTTGATTTTTTGGTAATACGTCTAAAACCCATACTAAGATCTTTGCCTCGAAGAGGCCCCACTGCTTGAAGTTCAACGCGGATGTTGGCGATTGTGTGATATTACTATTTTGACGTTATCAACTTTCTCGATTTCTACAAGCATACTTACCTATCCACCAAACATCCATCCATCCATCCATTCCTCCATCCATCCATTCATCCATCCATCCATGCATCCATGCATCCATCCATCCATCCATCCATCCATCCATCCATCCATCCTCTGTCCATCCATACTTCGTTTGCATGTAAAGATTTGTGTGTCCCTCCATTTGTGTGTCCGTTTGCTTGTCTCTATGTCTATACATATAAAATCCATATAAATGTCTATCATTCGTATGTCTCCTTACGCGTTTAGCTATTTGACCGTTCTGCCGTCTGGCCCTCCTTGTGTCTTTCTTTCGTTCGTCTATCTCTTCATCTTTATGTCTATTCTTCCGTAAAACAATTGAGTTACAAAGCGTATATTCACTGCAAGATGAGCCTAGTCAACAAGGCAATTTCTTAGTCACAAGGCAATTAAGCAAACGGCTATTCTGCAGGCTATTTTCTTCTCAAACTCTTATCTTTAGCCCCAGACAGCCGGAAAGTATCCAGAATCTTGTAATGTTTTATGGCTATTTGAACACCCCGAAAACAAACAGCCCACGAGGAGGCACTTTAGGTAGGATCGAGATCATGTGATAGAGCTGATGTGTCTGAACTTCTTCCAGTAACTTACATA
The DNA here is from genome assembly GCA_033807755.1 of Ellobium chinense. NCBI lineage: Eukaryota > Metazoa > Mollusca > Gastropoda > Ellobiida > Ellobiidae > Ellobium > Ellobium chinense. The sequence continues at coordinate 1,860,961 of JAWQUT010000022.1, forward strand.
TGCCCTAAAACTTCGAAGTTGCCAGAAATTATACATAAGATAGCAGAGCAGCCCTTTAAATTGGGAGCATCTCTTTAGTGTCCTAGACATTTAGCGTTGTGCTAGATAGCATTCCACATAATTTATGCCATTTAATCTTAATGACTTACGGTCTAATCTACAATAATATGCTGTTGTTTTCTCGCTTCTTTCATAATTTCAATGACGACTTTTTCCACAAAGGCTAGGAAAGGAGTGGGTTGACATTATAAACTTTGACAATTTTTTAGCATAAATGTTTCAGGCTTCCTTCTAAATCCTCGAATGCCGTAGCAAGTTTAACAATTTTTTTTTTTTTTATCTGAATCCCAGATAGCAACTGTGGTACATGGGCAGAGTAATACACATTGGCCATGGGACAGCACATGATATAGATAATAATGTAGATCTATGTACAGAAGTCACATAAATAACAATTAGATAATGAACGTTTACAGTTTAGCTTCATTCACAGTTATTCGCAGAGAACGTCACGTAAGCTGCTTCTGCAGATCAGCTTCATAGAACTGAAACTTTAAGAGCTTCATGCAGATTGAAGAGCGTTTTTCCCAAACCCTGTAAGTGCGCTTCCGTTGACAAGAGTTAACTGTGTATCCAGAGCTCCAGTTCTTTATTAAATCACTCAGAATAAAATTGAGCTTGAAATCGTTATAACAGAATAAAGTAACTTAAAAAGTATTATCTAAAGTGCAATGACCCTCACATGATTTCCATTTATTTCAAATGCTTTTAGAGAGCATTTAAGTTGCAGGAACCTAACTGGTCAAAAAAAAAATTCAGAGCAAAAAATGGCAGGGTATAAAATCTGTCTCTTTGGATAGACTTCGTAGAAATAATCGTATAACATTAAACCACACCATAAAAATGGTATGATATACTTCTGCATTATAATTTTGTTTTTGTTTTTTAAATATTGCAGGCAGTTTTTCCCAGTAGTCTGCAAACAAGGCCACACTTTTTAATCCTTTTCATCTCATTAAAACTGTGAAAACCCTAAATGAAGGATCCCCAATGTAAACAGTAGCCTACATAATTTCAGCTGACTAGCTTAGGCCATCTCTCCTGGGGTTCGAGGAGAACATTTTATTAAATCACTCAAATATCGGTTTACAATTTGGTTTCTGCAATCTTAATAAGTTTTGAACAAAACAAAATAAAACAAAAAACACGTTTCAATCATTGACTGATAAACCTTTCTAGTTATGAACACGCTATGGTACGTTAGTTCACGATCCTTTCATATTCTCTAATGTTGACTGGCACCGAGGAACTCTGTTATTCTGCTTCCTTTTCCAGGAAAAGTGATGGACACCGACCTTGGGGAAATAACGGAGCTTTTTGAGATCGAGCTAGTCATCGCTGATTAGGTAAACAAGAGGAAGAAAAGTACACAGACAGCTCATTCAATCTTGGCTTTATTTGCAAACATGTCTGGTCCAGATGAGGGCGACATCCAAATATTGAAGACATACAGCTGCATCAGGAATAGGATGGAGCATCAGAGACACTGAATCACACAGGCTTGATGAAATTCAGAAAGGAATATGCAGAGTAAGATTAAAATAAATATTATTACGGTTCGTCTGTAAGCTCAGGAGGTCATGAAATTAAAGTATCTTATAACCAATATGATGATATGTCTCACGATAACAGTATCGAATTTGAAGTTTTAGAATTTGTACCAGCCTGTCGCACTAAAAGAGCAAAGTTATGCCCACAATCTGAAGTAGGTTTCTGTGAAGTTTCAGTCAAATGAAAATTCTCGACGGTTCAATTTCTAATTTGCTAAATTGAATGTGATGATAGAAGACTCTTTTACTGATTGGAGGTTTAGGATTCGCTGTTATTTTCACTCTTTATCTCCTGACATCTTTCCCTTTCTGTTAGAAAAAATATTTTTTAAAAAATAACTGTGCCTAGTCTATCTATCTGCAATATACAAAAGTATGTTAGGAAGACAGACGATACAAGCTGTATCTTCAGATTACATAAAAAATTATAACAGCCTCAGTATTTGATATTAGGATGATGATGGACTCGACGGATCAGATCTCTGAGATCGACTCTGGCCTCTCTGATCCCTATAAATAGACAACACGTAAGGCTGCGGTAACTGAAAGTTTACTCAACACTTACAGTAATAATAAGATATGAAAGCTGTGTCTGGCTGATTTCCGCTGGGAGACATCCACCTAATTGTGCAACTCTCATTTTACGCTGGCAATCGAAATCCAAACCCCACTGTGTCCCAAAAGCTGCACAGAAGTCACCAATACGGTAATAGCATCATGACCCATTTTCCCACCGCCATTTTGTTTTATTTTCGCTCCCGTCTCGTCTCGGTTAACGTTTACGAGATTTGTCTTTCCCTTGGAGCCGCCCGGACCGTCATGCATCCGTGCCAATGAAGCGGAAGTCAGAAGGGCTCATGAATATCTGCCCAGAAGGGGAAACCCAATCGCTAAAGGTTAACCAGATGAATAAAAGGGATCGGGTTTGGGGGTACTTGTGAGTACTGTTTTGCTTTTATGGCCTTCGATTTTCCTCTTCTCCTGTACTTCAAGCGGCTGTTTTTAAATTCATGGAAGGACTAAAGAGGCACTTTGGCTTTCGGGCGAGTCGTTTTTGTTTTTTTTCCTTTGGGTGCAGAATTTGATGAGCGAGGCTTTTGTGTGGGGTGAGGGGAGAAGGTATGGAAACGATAGGAGTTTATGGTCTACGGATCGTGTTTTTGCTAACGGCACCAGTGATGTACTTCATATCACTATAAAACAACAGCATCGTGATCAAAGAGGAAGAATAAAGTGTAACACAGTGCAACAAAGCCAAAAAGCAAACAAACAAACAAACAAAAAAGAAACATGTTGATGATGATGATGATGATGATGATGATGATGATGATGATAGTGGTGGCGGCGGTGGTTGGAGAGTAGTGGTGGCGGTGGTAGTGGTGATTATAGAAACAAGAAGAGAATATCAGTTGGGAAGAAAATGACTGCGGTTCCTCATTGTCACAACTAGAAAAAAAAAAAAAAAGAAACAACGCAAAGGTGATTTGGCCAAGGTAACTGATTTAGTGATTCATAACATGAAAAATAAGCCACATTCATGTCTACATGCTACAACATCATCGTCTATGCTTGAAGTGTAAAATAGTTCCCATAGAAATGTCTCCACAGTTTCCAAAGCCTGGCTTCTCGTATTGAAACTTTTGGTACAGTCATAGTACGCTGTCTTTGTGTTTAGCATCAAGAGACAACGCCGTGGAAACTTTGATGTTGTTTTATAACTTCTTATTTATTGTAGCTCCCACTCCCTACTACTTTAATCAATCAATCAATAAATCAATAAATCAATCAATCAATCAATCAATCAAGCAAGCAAGCAATCAATCAAGCAAGCAATCGATCGATCGATCATCGATCATTCGGTATTTTTGACTGTAGCTCAGCCAAACAACAATACGTGGGGACAAAGAGAGTGCTTCATTATCCTTGTCTATTACGATTGCTTTTTTTAAAAAGTTAACGAAAAATTATAAAGTAACTGAAAAAAACAGCCAATTTCTCGATAATTTTAATTCACCGTTTTAATGTAACATTGTAACAGCCCACTGGATCGAATGTTAAGAAAACTGCATCTGATATCAGTTGCCTATGGCAATGGAAGATAAAGAAGACACCTCAAAAAACAAAAAACAAAAAAAAAATCATTCCCCAAAAGACGCCGCTAGGACCTTTAACCTTGAACTTGCCCTTGCTTTTCTCGAATATGGCGATATGAGATGCAAAACATTGATCCACACGAAACAGAACAGGAGAAGACAGGTTTACGTTGCGTGTTAATTAAGAAACAGCAGTCCCTGCACATTATGATACGATGGAAGAGATTGGATTTGTATTGTATTACTTTTTCGTGAGATATCATGCACCAGACCCCTCTTCTTCCATTTTTCCCGAGAGGGTTTATGGAAATTATGGGACATTCTCTCCAGTAGTTCTCTTGCCATAAGTGTTGCCAGGTTGGCTCCTGAAGAGCTAGATTTGGCTACTTTTCCATGACACTTGCCTAGGCTATTTCTTCTTGGCTACTTTGTGGGCCCCCATTTCCCTCAAGTGAAAGCAGTACGAATTTTTTATTGAAAAGAGAACTTCGAATATGCTTCAAAGCAGAGGAAAGCCATTGTTATATTTGTATGGCATTTAGTGCTAGGTGCCTTTGCTCTATATTTTCCATTCCTGTATAAATGATTGACAATATTTCTATTTTAAAACGGATACGACATTTTGGCTCTTCTTGACAGTTGTTTGTTTTTTTTTACTAGTTTTAAATTTTGCGTTGATTCCTTCATAAAAATATGAACTGGAAACACTGCGTTGACACGTTCAGTTCCTTTGCGGACTGTCGTGGATGGCCTGCTTAGGGTCTATTTGAGATTCCTATGAAGCTTTGCTCTATCATCTTCGGGCAGTTTTGTGAGGTTGACCAGGATGTGGCAGGATATGATGTTGTGGGTCATCCTCAGTGATCTTGGTGGTTGGTTGGTTGGTTAGTTGATGGTTGTTGGTGTTTGGCTGAATTTATAGTCCCCTAGAAAGAATGCCCTGTTCGGAGACTTCCAAAAAACACCCAGAAAAAAAATAATTTCATTAAATGAATAACAACATGGAACTGCTTGACACTCCTGTAAAGCAGACTCGAGTGTTCTGGACAAGATACTCATGTAGGTTACCCACTCCATAGTGTCCAGGATAATATGATTTTAGGGCATACTTTGCAGTCCTGAGACATTTGGTAATGATATGGTCTCGAGTCCGAGATTGGGGCATAATGGGATCAGGATGAAACACCATCATAGAGCACTCTTTTTAGGACATAAATTGTAATTATGAGGGATCCAGGATGAGGCACTTGTCATAGGGCACTTTTATACACAGTGGAGTCCAAGTGAGAAACTGTCATATGACGCTCTTGTAGGACACCCTGTGACATCACAGGATACCCTGTGACATCACAGGATACCCTGTGAAATCCAGAACACCCTGTGAAATCCAAGATGAGACACTACCACCCGACACTCTATACAGGACGCGTGCTGTGGAGTCCTGGATAAGGCTCTGAAATGGAACATTATTTTCTGAGGTTTTATATTTTAGGCTCTGACTCAGGTCAAAATCTTTCAGACGGATATTTTTAAATAATTCCGTTGAGCTATAAGTGTAAGGTATTCAGTGAGAAGGAGCGATGGCACAGCCAAAAATAGTATTCCACAAAGACACTGGAACTACTAGAACTGTTGTTATTGCGAAATCACTAGGGACCAAGTTTGTAACAAATTGTTTACGTATGATTAAATTTAATACACCTGGTCTAATTAACTGATCTTGGCGACAGACTAATTTGGGACACAACCGTACTCTCAGTCTAACAAGTTCCTTTCCCTGAGTGATAGACTGATTTTGTACCTGATGACTTTGACGCTGGACCTAATGAGCTCACTTCGTTGATTCCCGTTTCGGTGCCAGAGGTGTCTGGCCTGGCTGTCGCAGGTGTCGCAACTAGCCACTATGAAACTTAGGCTACTGTGCCAATTAAAGTCACGGAAGCCATGATACTAGCAAGGGAGCTAATCAACGCTCCATCTCATTTCCGGTGAACTTCTGGCATTGCCCGTCTTTGTCGCGTGACACCATGGCATGCGTCTTTATGAATGCTGGACTTCCACATCCGGGGTCTAATTTTTTTTTTTTATTTTGTTCCTCTAACATGCGAACGCGAAAATGTAAAACAGCACATTAGTATTGAATATAGCCAGGTCAAAGTTGGTGGTAGTGGTGGTTGTTGTAGTGGTGGTTGTGATGGTGATGCGATAGTGGTGGTGATGGTGGTAGTGTTGGCCAGCGGCGGATTTGGGGATGGGCACAGCGAGAATGTGCCCAAGGCCCCGCGCCAGTAAAGGCTCAGCGCAGAGAACGGGACATGTTTTATGTGTAAAAGAGAGGAGGAAGAGGAGAATGAAGAGAAACGACAGAGAGAGAGAGAGAGAGAGAGAGAGAGAGAGAGAGAGAGAAAGAGAGAGAGAGAGAGAGTGAGAGAGAACAGAGTGCCTTTATTTTCTCTTTTGCAGATCACAAGCCCGCACAAATGAAATCTGCTAGGGCCATTGGGAATTACTGCCTGCAATATTTTTTTTTTTAACAAATTCAAGACTGCATTTCACCACTTTTCCGATGTGGTTTTGTGTTATACTATTATTTCTATACAATATGTCCAAAGGACAGATTCTCTGCTATTATTGACGATGCTAATCCGTTTTTTTTTACCGATTAGGCTCCTGCAATCTATACAGCAATTAGTTTTATTTGTTTAATTTTTTTTAGATATATACCAAAACTTATAACTTTTCAGAAATGTGCATAGCTGATGGACATTCGGCTAATTGCCATAGTAGTAAGAATACTAAAAATACTTTTGTAATATCAACCATTATGTTCCACAAAGAACACATATAAATTCAACGAGACGTGTGAAATTAGAGGCTTGTCATGATTAAAAATTCAGTCTCTTTGCTGTTCTTATCCCGATCACATATAAGCATGAAAAAAAAACCTGAATGCTGTGCGAAATACTCTCAACTTTTAGGGTAAGTGCAGTAATCAACAAAATTTAATGTTAGTGCTCAGTTGTCTTGTCTGTGTTGCTCAGTTGTCTTGTCTGTGGTGCTCAGTTGTCTTGTCTGTGGTGCTCAGTTGTCTTGTCTATGTTGCTCAGCTGTCTTATCATTGGTGATCAATATTCGTGCTCTGGGGCTCTGTTTCCGGAGTCCCAAAAAAAAAACAATCAAAACCCATGACTTGAAAAAATGTGGCGCGTGAGGATACCTATCTGTTTTCAAGTTTAAATAGTAATGCATTCCTCTTTTTTTTTTGAAGTTGTTACCATTACAAGGATTGTGCTGATCGGATTTCAATTCATAGTCTTGTCCCCTTAAAATTATTTCAAGTTCTTGAAAGTTTTGTATAGTCTAGTAAATTTTTAATATAAAACCATCTTCACATATTTTTCGTTTCTTGGGAACAGCTGCAATTTCTATCTCATTTTGAGTTATTTTTAAGATCAAACTTAGGGTCTTGCTCTCTCTTTTTTTCCGTCCATTTCTTCTTCTTCTATCCGCACTCAAGTCTTGCACAAAAACGACAGTTCCTTCCGAAGCTCATTAATACAGATTTGTTCCGTGATCTAATCATGAGCCGTGAGAGCTTTTCACAAAACCTTTTGGGGAACATAATAACGTAAGATGGGGCTAATTTCTTCATGTTCTCTATAGCTAAAAATATTCCTTGTTCATCGCCAGAAAAATTTGGGTGACTGTAACATCGCAAATGGGAATAAACATCCTGTTTTCTTGCTCACTGTCTCGTTCGAAAGGAAGAAAAAACTGTTTTGTTTTAGAAAGAAAAATAAATCGAACTGAATGAGACGATAGTCTGGTACCATCGGAATGAAAACACAGCAAATGGATATGTTGTGAACAAGCGGTTTTTCGTATTTTCTTCATTAGATGAGTAACTGCGCGAGCGTCGTTTGTTGGTCAGAATTGACACCATTCAGAATAGACCTTGTCTATTTCTTCGAAGTTTGCCCACCTTCAGTACGCTCGCACGACCTCCAACTTCATGTTTGTTTGAGCAAAATGTTTGTCCCTCGGCATTCTTTGGTACCTTATCTATCTATCTGTCTATCTATCTATCTATCTATCTATCTATCTATCTATCTATCTATCTATCTACATCAATTACGAAGTGGGAGTGGACAGGAGCAAACTAATTCACAATAAACAAAGAGCTTTACACTCCTCACTTCCCCGGTCCTTTCTGGAAGGTACCATGAGTTATAGAAAGTTTAACAACTTCCTTCCCAACTTTTGGACATCCCAGTTCGGTATAGCACTGCAACACATTGCTCTTGAACGCAACAGCTTATGCATTGTACTTCTTGGATAATATCAGTTTGCCCACGTTACGTCTATTCTCTCCGCAGCACACTTTTCGGACGGACGCATGGACGGACGGGACTAAGATTAGATAGTGCCTCTGATAATCTCAGCCCCACTTCAAGCATCAGAAGGACTCCTCTATATTGCCTGGGGTCCGAACTACTTAACTGACAGGAACTATCCCTTCTTAACGGTCTTTTTCTGCATTTTATAGGTTAGCTTACCCAATTCTGGAATTGTACCTGAAACGGTGTGATTCCAAACACAGAAACAAATAAACAAATCCAGCAAATGACTGTCTTTATTTGACAGATCTAGATCACTAATGATCGGAAACTCTTTACAAACTCGACAGTAGAGACTGTTGTCCTGGAATTCCACTCCTTGAAGTCCTGATTTAACTAATTCCCACGCATAGCCTCGAAATTAATACATGTCAGCTCATTTCCGGTCTGGAGCCTACATTCGCGGGGCACCGTGGAACGAGAATGGCATCATTAGAAAAGCTAACAATAAACAAAAAGAAAGACAAAATCACGGTTCCATTCGAAAGAGTAACTAAGACAGGCAAATTTAGTAATTTATTTCTCTGGAGTTTTAATATTATTATTATGAGAATTACCTCCTATCTTTTAGGTAAATGAAAATGGCTATCTCATCATTGAATTGAGTAGGAAGGGGTTTATAGTTTCTTTCACTACAACATTACAAAACAGGATGTTGTCAGAGCTAAGTAATATCACTGATTTGAGCGTGCGAGTCACTGAATATCGGATTAAGATAGAGAGGCAAAGAGAAGAGCGCTAGCCTACTAAAAAGCACAGAGGGATGCAAACAATCTAACCATCAATCACACAGAAGTGTTGTGTACGTATTCCTAGAGGCAAGCCCTAAGTAATGAAGTGTTTGCTGCCAGTCATGAATCAGCTGAAATAAGTAGGTCAGTAAGTAGCCTACATCGACCACAACAACAGAGCTCAGAATAGAAATGGACGCCATAGACTCACAGTCATTTAAGGGTCTTTTTAAACCAGAGCAGTGTATTCATTGGTAATTTCATTGGTTGTTATAATTTACTCTGCTGATACATCTGAATCCTATTAACTGCAAATCCTTGAGGGAAATCTGCAGTTAAAAGGAAATGCGATCACACAATGATTTTTTGAATGGAAGCACAGCATTCCGTGGTTTAAACAAATGTGATATCGCTGAACGGGAGGTTTTAGCGGAGTTCTTGGCAAAATCAAATAGGAATAGGAACATTTTATATACGAATTTATAGGCCTACATATTTCGTACCATATACATATCTAAAAAATCGCCTACATTTTGTGTTCGACCTAGCGTCATCAAAGCTGCTCAAACCGACATGAAATTTGCTATGCACCTTCCTTTTGCTCTGAACAAGCTCCATTTATAGGCTTCCGAGGTTGTAGCGACCTCCAAGTATTTTTTAGGAAACTATTCTTTTTTCGCAATGCATTCACTTTTTAACCCACGCGGTCTCAAAGTGGCTGAAACGACGTGTGAAAAGCGAGCTGAACTCTGTTTTCATTGGCTGACGAAAAGAGCAAAAAGTATTCCATGCATGCCAATAGAACGTCACTATTTCTTGCAGCTCAGAATTGCCAAGCTGACGTTCAGAAGCCATTTCTTTTTCAAATTTTAACTTTTTAGAATACTATCAGGCAAGAGAAATCGTTTTGCATTTCAGCTTTTTATTGGTTAAGAAGAAATGTTATGCACCTGATGCAGACACATTAATGACTATACAAAGGGCCGTGTGAGTGCGAGTAGATACACATGATTTGACGATTTGTTTCACACAGATAATAATGCCCTCGAAATCTGCTGGCGTCTCATCCAATATTGACAAAACTATAACAAAGTTATTTACAAGTCTGAGACCTCCAAAAATAGTCACCAGATTAGTCAAATATATCCTAATTAATATTGTTATCGAGAATGAATAGCGAGGGCAAAAGAAGGCAAACCGCTGTAAGTATGGTCTGCTGAAAGAGTGTTTTGCTTTTCATGCAAAATCATCGCATTTAATATTTGGTATTGTGTCTTCTTTAAGAAGGAAAGGCATTTTGCGTGGGGCCGGCATCTCAAAGGTGTATTTTCTCCTCTTGAATTTATCGTTCCAGAAACCTCCCATGCAGGAAACAAACAAACAAATAAACAACCAAACAAACAAACAAGCAAAAAAGTCCATCAGATTGAATTGAGTCCATCAATCATTGAATCATTGATTTACATGTAGTACTAAAAACACAATATAACTTCTTCAAACGTAGTCGAAGAGTGACCGCAACATTATTTCGGGGTGGGGAGTTAANGTATTGATGCATTCAATATCTAGACTCTCGATTCAGGATCTAGACCCTGGTCCTGGTGTTTGGATATTATTTTGATACTTTTGATGTAAGGGGTGACAGTTTGTCGGAAATTTCTTTGAAATCATCCTCTTTTATGCCGTCTATATTTTCCCCTTAAGAATATACATTACATCATATTTTCAAGTTGACAATATTGAAGGATATCAATGGGTATCTCGCAACGACTGGCGACCTCTGATAAAATTGTTAGCAGCTTTAATCTGTGCATCGTTAAGCTAGATTATGGTTTTGTTGTCAGTATAATTCCCTTCTTAAAGCCAAGGCTGACCAAGTTGAATGTCCCTTGTCTAGACAAAGATCATCGTGCACTCACGAAGTAAATAATAATTAGAAAGGAGAATGTTTTTTTACGATGAAGACAGCGGATGTCGTTACTCTTTTCAATGAAGGTGCAGAGCTTTTGTAGGACAAGACCATTAGAACTTTGTTACCCTAGTAAAGACACCTCTCCACTCATTAAATGGCAACTTCTTTGCCCGGGGTGAAGTTTTAAGAGCTTTGTTCCCTATTTTATTTCTCGATACTCAGATAATGATGAGCTGGGAAAGAACTTAAATGACAGCAGAGTAGATGAAGTTCAAGGATTTGGATTTCTTTTAAAAAGTCTTTTCCAGCTAAATTCTTTGCTTGAAAGTTAGATAATGATAAGATCAGGATGATATAAAATGACAGTGCGAAAAGCCCCGAAATCAGATTATTGATTCGGTTTAGGATTTAAAAGGCTACAATTTGAGCCCGAGAAGAGCCTCTGTAACTCTCTCGTTGGCGCGTAACACGGGCAATTAGAGGTACTGGAAGAGTGATTCGACGGAAGAAAATCAGCCTCATTTCGTATAACATGTGCTGTTGTGCTTTCCAATTTCCCCCTGAGGTTATTGATCTCATTAATGGATGATCACCAAATTAGGACAGGGAAGAAGTGGTTGGATGTAAAAAAAAAAAAAGAAAGAACGTTGTGAAAAATGGAAGAAGTAGAGATGATTGGGAGAGTTGAAGAAAGAGCTGAGAGATAGAGAGGACGTGATAATGAGGGATAGACTTGGGTTTAGCTCTTCGAAAGAAAGTGGGCGAGGGATAGAGATATGAAGGCCAAGACATAGAAAGACATGTGAGGTCATGAAGGAGTTACTAGTTTCAAGTGACAGATGAAAGTGGGTCTTACGTTGAGTAATGGATATGTTACAGCTCGGATTAGTCTTGGCAATCAAAAGAGCCTGTAAGTGAGTAAGTGAGTCAACAATCACATTATTGACCTTAACGTCATTAAGGGACTGTTACTATTGGTTTCAAATGAATGGTGAAAGGTGGGTCATAGATCGTTAACTGAATGATGGGTTGGTAAGTGACAATTTGATATGGCCTTGGCATTTATCAGAGCCTGTGAGTAAGCCAACAACCACAGAGTTGGCTTTAATATTAAGGTCATGAACAGTGTGTTACTGTTGGTTTCAAGTGACATATGAAGGGTGAGTAATAGATGCCCATGTCTCTAGACAGGAATTGAGTTATCAGGCTTTAAAGATAAGTGAGCCTTTCGGGTATTAAGATTCATTTGTTTCAGAAATTGAGATTAAAATCATTTCTGTACACTAAAATGTTGTGGGTGGATGATGGATTACTGTGGATAAATTTGACTTTTATTGGGGCAAATTATGATTGATGAAAGGTTGTTTTTTAGTCAGGCTTTTTTCATTTATTTTTCATTGTAAAGTCGTGTCTCCTTGCCTCCTTAAACGTCTAAATCTTAGGGCCTAAATATTGATATGTCAAAGTTTTTGGGTTTTTTTTTTCACCGTATGAGCGTACACATTTAAAGCTTACATTTCATCCCAAATAACTGATTTAAGTCAAAAGCGACTTATGACTCGTTTTGAACAGCTGCAAGACATTTGTCTCTTGACACTCATCCGAGCCTGTGAAGGAGTCAACGATAGCCTGCTGAAGGCCTATTTAAGGCCTATGACTCAAGGCCAACAATCCCTCTAGTGGCGTCTGTCCTCTTTCTTTTGGTTAGTTGTTCATATGATCTACATCAATCTGGACTTTAGACATAAAAAAAAAAATAATAATTATGTTTCCCATTATCCATGTTCCACCAAAAATCCTGAGCAGTCCTCAATCTCTCCCCAGCTATCAGTCACATTTTTTCAGCTTTCCTCTGTTTATACAAAATTGCCTCTTCCCTTTCATCACCAACAGATCTGAGCTGGGTGTGTGCATGGATAGTGATAATGGGTGAGGAGGAGGAGATGGAGAGCGTAGTAGGCAGACTTTAGTTCCTGTTAGCCGTTTCGACCATCACGTATGATTATTTGAGTAAATCGACCTAACAAGCTGGCATGTTGAGTGAGAAATACTGATTGAAATACTTCATCTGATTATAACGGCGAAATGGACTCCGTGAGACCTCCATGAGTTCGCTGGAGAGAAGCGAACGTACCCATTTTTATAGATTATATACCAGGATCTGTCGGTAGTGACCACTACTCGTCCCTTATTAAAGTAGCCTACTTNGGGTCTTCTTTAACAAGCTTATCATTTTCATTGCAGATTTAAGAAAAAAAAAACACTGTACCTCCTTAACATCCAAGTTAATGTACCTTGACACTTGGTAACCTTGACTGGTGGTCACGATAAACAAGCGAATGCAAGAACATGTTCGACCGCACGCTATTTCCAAGTTCCCCAACAGAAGATGAGAATATCATCCCACTCTGTCTGCAGGAACCCTTGAAAACGGCACTTCTTAAAGCCCTACTCCCCTCCCCACACCCAACCCCTAGGGGTGCCCCAACATTCTCTCTTCCAACCACCATAAATTTCCAGACACAATTTCCCCCCAAAGACTTTCCAAATTCTCCAAGCGAGGCAGTATATATGCCTCAACGCTCTTAGAGCTCTAAATTGGGTTTTGTTGAAAGCTACTTGCTGTTAGATGATTTTTTTTTCTCTCTGAACCAACTTTGTGAACCAGGCAAAGGCAAAATATAGAATACAAAAAGGCGAAAAAATTAGATTCATTATGTCATTAAATATGTGATGTCATGCCTTCATAAATGCTCTCTCAATGTCTCTCACAACGTCCACACAATTTTCAACGCCACCAACAACCAAATGCTATTTAAACAAACAAACAAAAAAACCTTTAAGTCATTTAACCTTTGTGAAGCTACGGTAGAACCAATTCTCACCTTCACTCCGGCGTTCATCAGTGAAAAGGGCCACTTGTGTAGTGGTTTTGACAACTGCGTGATCGACGTAGTTGATCAGAGAGTGTGCCGCTGGTGGAACAGAGCATGTGACTAACCTGTGCCTTGTTACAATATGGCACTTTCATGTATAGAGGATTTCACAGGGATAATGGCAGTCAAATCCATGTTCTCTCAATGAAATTGAGAAATCCCGGCAGGTGAGAAGGGAAGAACAAGTCAATGCAGTTAGTAAGACGGGGATCATAGATGTATAAAAAGTTGCAGCATCCGGGATGTTAATAAGGTTACTTGTATTTTAAAGAAGAAAAAAAAGCAGGTATCGGTTTCACGGATAGAACGGGATCTTACCTGAATCGGAACGTTCAGCCTCGGGACCTCCGTGGGAGACCATTGTATTTTTATTTTACTGCTGCCCTTGGCTCACCGGTAGTTATACACCATATACTTTTCATATATTGACCAGATAGCGCATATCATGCTTGTCAATCACAGGAAACCCACAGTGTGTGTTCTAGTGCACTCACTAGCTCTCGATGTATAAACAAAACTTTCCGTCATTCACTCACTTGTATTCACACACACACACACACACACACACACACACACACACACACACACACACACACACACACACACGCGCACACAAACACACAAACTCCAAATCCAAGGCGTATTAGTTCGTGGGAATATACTGAAACATCTGGAACTGACGACCTCTAAAGACGTTTTTTAAATTTCGCTATATCTTGGTGTCAGAAGTTGAGAACAACGTATTTAGAGTTCTAAGCTCTAAGCAAAGCGGTTTTACACACAAAAAGGATGTCATTTTCCTCTGCATTGTGGATGTAATAGTAAGGAGCATCACTGGTGCGTGAAGGTAAATGCTGGAAAGAAAGTACAGAACCTCATGATGCGCGGCTTTTATTTAAGCACTCTATTTTTGTAGTGTACCTTTAGCAGACAACACCTTACATCGCAAGATGTCCGGGTAAGCCTTTAAATTAGAGTGAACAGAGAGTTAATGAAAAGTGCTGTTAACAGAACAACTGCCTCCATCAAAACCTTTCCCCACCACCATTATAACTTTAAAACGCTTATCACAACAGGTCACAGAATGGGTTTTTGTAGCAGCAACAACAAGGAAATTAGCCAACATGACGCGTGTCTCGCCCCAACACAATTTAACTGACGCCCGTGCTTGCATTTTAAATCAAATTTGGGACAAGGGAAAAATCCAATCTTCTCCATGGCGCTCTATAGTGTTTTGTCTCAGATGTGGAGACAGGAATAGAGGAGATATAAAGCTATCACACGTGCCTTCCTCTACAAACCCTTGACTTTTTTCCTGTATGCTTTTTGTTCTCTGTTTCGCTCGTTCTCGTAAACAAAACGCATCTTTTTAAATTATGCTCACGGCCCACCTCCACAAACCCACGTTCACCTTTAATGTTTAAGCCCGCAATGGCGGATTTCGGCTTTGGCCAAATATGCGTTGTTCAGGACACCGCCCTCTCAGATATGACGATGCCAGTGGGTGTTTTGTTTTTTTTTCATTGTTGGCTATATAAGATTGTACACCCCTCGTTAACACATCCAGGGATCTCATGCCAAAATACTTTCCACACATACTATTTAACTCCTTCTCGAAAATTTGACACAAAGAAAAATGCCCCAAGACCAATTAAATTTTGAGAGCTTCGGCAATGATGGGGCAATTCTAATACTTTGAGCCTTTTCACACAGTAAATACAGTAACTTTACCCTCCCCCACCCACCTCCACCCCNACTTTGCAACAACCACACATTATACTTTAATGGTTATACCTCACTTATTCTGAGATTACAAAGGTATCTGCACCTATCTTTGAAATTCAATTTCAATCCCTTTCCCCTCCCCATGGACAATTTTCTGATTTATCAGGCACTATGTAACATTGCATACATACCAAAATGCCACGTACAATAGGCATTTCACACCTTTAGGACGCCCCCGTGCCGGAGAGTGAGAAAATGCTTACAGATAGAAAAAGGAGATAAGGATAAGTTTTGAGAAAATCAGAGAGAATGAGACTGAGAGATAATGAGAGAATGGGAGAGAGGGAGGAAGAAGGAGGAAGAAGAAAGAATGGGTAATCCTCATGGGAATGTCCAATGTTTTTTCGTTGTTAACCTGTTGCTATGACAGGCTATGCTCTAAACATGGCCTACTTATGGCACAATGGAGCTCTGGGCAGAGTCTTCTTGCTGGGCATTCGTAACTACTACTATAAATCGAACACAAACCATAGCCTTTAGAATAATTATTCATACTCTCTCTCTCTCTTACTCTCTCTTCCTCTCTCTTTCTCTCTCTCTCTCTCTCTCTCTCTCTCTCTCACACACACACACACACACACACACGCACACAAACACACACACACAGACACACACACACACACACACACACACACACATACACACACACACTTTACTGCAGTGAGAGGGGGCCCCGCACCTTTCTTCAGTCCAAGGCCCCTTCATACCCTAAATTAATCCGCCCCTGAATGCAAAGGACACGGAATAAAGGGAGCTTACGATACTGCGTAATCGATCTCGTTACCATAAATCTTGTTTCATGTATCTTAACCCTTACCCTCGCCACATTTTCGTGTTACGCGATAAATCAATATAGATGATATTCCAACGCTCTTGTCTTTAATCTTACTCAGACGCACACAGGGATCGCCTCTTCCTTTTTCGTCTTCTAAAACTGCATTCTGGAGACGAGGAAGGGATTAAGAGAGTTGCAGCATTTTCTTGGCAATTTCTCACCCTTGACAAAGACAAATCACACTAATGGGCCGCTGCTCCTGCGGTTAGTGTCCACTGTTTGCATTCTTTCTTGCGATGTAGTTGTTTAATACTCTTCTGATGTCAAAAACGATGGCGCAGTCGGCATTCTGCATTAGCTTCTTTATAACTTTTGCCCATAATGACGACATGATCCGTATGCCAGCTTGCCTTTTCACATGTGTCCGCATAGATTATTATAGTCAGCGGAAAATGAGGTATTTTCAGACGGGTCAGTTACACCACGTGATCTAGGGATTGCTAGGATATTTTGATAAATGAAGAGTAATCATACATGAGCAGAGCCTCTCAACAAACCAACGTGTGAGCAAGATTTCTTAGGTCACGTGATGGAGCTGAAAATACCTACTTCGGTGACTCCGGTCGCAGGCTCGAATCTAGTTCGTTTCGGGTGCTATTCTGCTGTGTACAGGTTTCTTGTAACAGGAGCGGATATAGTATGACCTTCCTCACTACCTGTCACGCATTATAGTCTAGTTTGTTAGCGCTGTCCAATGGCTGGATGGCGCAGTGGTTAGAACTCTAGGCTTGAGAACCAAAGGTTAGGTGGTTGTGGTCGGGCTTCACTGCGGGGCATGTTGTTGTTGGTTTTTTTTTTCAAACATGTTATGTTTTTGATGAAAAAGCCGAAAGAAAAAGCTGTTCAAAAGAGCCAAAGAATGAGAAACAAGAAATAAGTTATCCAAAATCTTATCAATATTATCCTTATAAGTCTCCTATCATGTCCCGACTTCTTTAAATGGGAAGGTTATCTTATGGAGGCACAATATACACGTGTACTGTGGATAGGAGATTGACTTCCGAGGTAGATGCCTTTGTTCTCCAGAGTGGGCGTCGCCAAATATTGACTGAATCCAAAATCCTGCGTTTTCGTGTGTCACAACAATGTTCTAAAGCAATGTATCTAATTGAAAAACAATGCTATTATTTTCCTAATATGCCTGTGTGTAGGGTAATAGTATATTTAGTATCGAGGTCCAAATCATTGAAAAATCACGAATCCTTGAGTATGAATATACTCAGTAACGCGGTTAAAATATGACTGAGGTATTTCTTATCAAAGTTCTTCTAGTAATGACATGGATTGTGATGTTTTTTGGCGATACATTCTATTTCTGAATTGCTTATATCAAATATTAGCGTGGTCGCATGGTGGTGTTGCTGATTACATCTGACATATAAGAAAGCATTTGTTTTCTTTTTGCAAGTTCATATCTAGTCTGGACTGTTACGGCAGAGGTAGGCATGCGCTATTATGGCATTTCCTGATGTTACGATCATATTGTATCTTACAAACTAATTGTGAAATTCACATCTGATTCTAGTTTGTGTTTTGCAATTTGAAAGTAACACTTGGAAATGCTCAAAGGCATGCCTGGTTCTGCCATAATGATCCGTAAGAAATACGAACGTCGAAACAGAAGCTCTCTGTTACATCATCTTGATAGTGTCTTCTCCTCACGGATCCTAATACTGAAACCGATTTTATTTATATGTGAATTCAAAGCATAAAGTCGGTCAAGCGTTTTAGATTAGCAGTCTCTTGAGCTTGAGCCCTTTGGCCTGAGTTCTCTCAGGCAGCTGCTATAAGTACTTACCATAATAGATATCTCCTTTTTTTATTATTTTTTTTTTCGATTTAGAGAATTTCATAACGTGTTATAGAATAAGTTCCCTAAATCAACGTTGTCACAGGAGGAGATTTGACCAGTGGCATGTGAAGTCATTACCAAGATGTGAAGGACCCTCTGGGATCTGCAGAGGACTGTCAAGTTTATCAACAGAGCAAATGTGAAGGCATGACAGAGAACAAGAAGAAAAATAAGACAGTTGTCCAATTTATAAATTTAAAGTTTGAATTCAGAGTTATATTTCACAGAGTATTCAGAAGGACAGCAAGGAGTCTTGACTCGAGTGTGGCTCAGTCCCTCTAGAGTAGCAGGAAGTCAAAGGCCGAATCATTTGCTAGATGGGAGTATCTTCATCTGAAAGATCTTCTGTTTACTTACTCTCAGAGCGAGAGCGTTTCCTATCCGTCTTTGCTTAAGATCATGGCTTCCTCTCAATAAAAACTTGAATACATTTTCTGAATAATTCACCTTCTGAGCTAGCGAACCTGTCCGAAAAAGCTAATACTGTATATATACACATGGTTAAACCAGACCAGCTGAGACCATGGCAAATGTGGGATGGTTTGTCTTGGTTGGATGCGTTGGAAAAATGAATTGTTTCAATACATTATTGTATCCAGCCTATATTATTCAAGACATTCATGAGAACAAGCAAGGCAAATTAAAGGCATGAATATGAGGAGCAAGTATTGAAGTGAAGTACAAATGTATTACTGACATAGGATAGTTTATTTTATGAAACCAGCAATTTTCATCTTTTACAGGTCCTATATTATTATGATTTAGTTTCACTCTGATCTAAAGAAACTTGTGTTCACTGGGAATGCAGATAATTATTCTGGGAATTGCTTCTCTCTAAGATGTTTGTCCTTTTCCTATTTTTTTTTTCATAGGGATGGGAAGTGGAATAAAAAAAAGATGGGGGAGAAATAGAGTGGGACAGCAAAAGAGTAAAGGGGGAATACCCTTGTCCATACTTTAGTAATAAGTGCTTGCAGTGAAAAGTAGCTTGGGAAAGAATTTGTGGTCTTTAAAAAGCATCTCAGAAGTGTTATGCATCAGCAACCTCTGGTTCATTTCAACCGAAATCAAGGAAAGCATTTGGGCCTCGCAGTTGAAATCAGTTCAGTCATGATGCAGTTACACGTCGGGGAGATCTGTTTTCGAAAATTCTGTCTCGTCAAGGTAGATGAAATCGGCATCGAAAGGCACAGCGTGTGTTGCCCAGCCGCCTGCGCTCATATCGAGGTATGTCACCTGGTCGCGGTCATTCCACAACACATCCTCTATGCCGTAGTAAAATTGGCTGGGACCAGAATTCCGTTGAGGATAGGAGTACGGTTGTGGTTGTTGGGCTTCTCTGGTTACATTAAATCCAATAATATGCACGAGGGCAACTTGTGGAACGCCATCAAATTCGGGATCAAAGTAGGCTGTGGTGGTTGGCTGATCGGTTGTCAAGCGCGCGCCACCGTTGGCAGTACGTTGGCTGTTGACAGATGATATGACAGACACCAAATTCCTCTCCAGTGTGTACAGTTTGACGAGATAGTCGCCGGTGTCGAGATACAAGTTGTCAAGCCTCACAGCAATACTGTCAGCCTCGCCTTGCGTGACGTCGATCCTGGATTGATCTTGGAGCACATCTTGTTGGACGTCAGCGATAACTTTAATGAACTTCTGCTGGTAGGACATGACTTGGTTTTGCAGGGTATCTACATGTTTAGAGAGCTGGGCGTCCAGAGCCCGGATCTCTTCTCTGAGGGTGTCGATGAAAGTGATTCCACTTTCAGTGAGCCCATTTAAAAGATCATCCAGGCGCTTGGCATTCTGATGGCCTGTGAAATCTAACTGAACCTTAACGTTGTTGAGGAATCTATTCCTGAGGCCCAAGTTGGCGTTAGCAGATGTGCTCAGCTCTTCAATTTTGGTACGATGGAGCTCCCTACGACGTTCCAGGGTTCCAAGTACACGGTTGATGGTCTCCAAGTTGGCCTCCGTGTTGGGAAACGGAGATTGGTCAGGAGAGTATCCATATTGGGCCGAGATGATGCCCAGATGGCAAAAGACAGCCACAACTACAAGTGAAGCGAACATGGCGAACGATTTGCCTGTGAATGTTGAAAAATGTTTTGTACATACACGATGGAGATGTACGTTTTTAGACTACTTCGCCTAGGACAAGAAAAAACAGGAACAAAGTTGCAGATTTCAGGCGAATCTCCAACGAATGAACTTATCATATAGGAAAAAAAAAAGAAATGTACACTATAATGTAGTAGGTGAATTGAAAAATAAAGAATCTTGTGTAGGAACTAAAGCTATCAGATTTTTTTTCTGAAGTCAGATAATGGAGTTATATACGATTTACCTCTAAATGTTTGCCATAGGTTCTTGTGAGTAATCTGCACACGACTTATACACATATTTGGCAAAATACTGTGCCTCTTATTCATTTTCTTTGGGATAAACATACTTTAATGATATCATAAATCATCTTCATTTTCCCCTGTTCTGTTATAATTCTACTCTCCTAGAAATTTCCTGCCGTCTGAGCAAGTTTCCAGCAAATTTATCTCTTTTACCCTTCACCTCACATGTTTAGCAAATCATCAGCATTTGTTTAGGGAAGATCCATCTATTGTTAACTCCAGGGGGTCTCAAGGGGTCCAGGGAATTAGGAGAGACCCTTGTTTGCACTGAAACATGGGATAGAGACTAAAAGTGGACGGCAACATTAATAGCCAAATAATTCAGGCACATCCCTGCTAAGTGGTTTTTAAAAGGGCGTTAAAATGTATTCATACGTTTGATATGCAAGACACAGCATTCACTTTTTTTTCTGTGTAAGTAGGCTTTAGTATATTGAGTGGACTGAGTAAAGTTTACTAAATTTCAGAGTTGAATAACCTGAACGTTTTATGCAGTTGGAATTTGACACGCATTAACAGATGGATATTATGTGTTGTTGCTGCGGATTTCATATGTTTATTTGCTTTGATTGCGTCACTGCTAAAAAAAATTAAAATCATTGTTTAGCAATAGCAAGTTGTTCTAGCATCAAACACATCGGCTTTGGCACGTTATATTTTGACATGTGTTTTCATATTTTTTTCCACGGTGACAAAAAGATAAGATAAGATATGATACGTTTACTCACCCATAAGGGAAATTTGTCTTTGTTGCAGTGACTACAATGGATATGTTTACAGAGATACATAAAGAAAACTACTCATGCGTGCAGATACTCCCATATAGCCTCTAGTTCAGTGAAATTTGCAACATCTGTGGATTATATATGTCTGTTAATGAGCTTTAAAAAATTGCATTCTAGTTTGCATAACTGCAGTGGACTTTTAAGCAAATGAATTAGTGAGGGATGACTACTCGGTGTATTGCAACTTTCCTAAAAAATGTGTAGCCTTTGTTTTTCATGCTCAATAAAGTGAGAACGATATGTCATGGAATATACGATCATCGTAGGTGCACATAATTTGAGTGGGTTATAATTTAAGACTTATTACTTTTCAGAATGGCCTTGTCAACATTTTATTCAAAACGCACCGTTCCTGGCACCGCGATAACTCTGGATCATCATTTTAAAATATTATAAGTAAAGTTCAATAAAAGTCCTGTAAACTTCACGCCTTAAGGGGGCGGGGGGGGGGCTGGG
>JAWQUT010000022.1:1911212-1913712 GCA_033807755.1 Ellobium chinense
TAGTAACATTCATTACAGGCTTTTGCTATCAGTTGTTGTTGTTGTTGTTGTTGTTGTTGTTGTTGTTGTTCGTCCATCGCGAGCGAAGAGGACCATAAACATCCTAACTACAACTGGGAGTCCATGTGAGCTCTGAAGTGACAGTCAGTATGTCCGCAGCAGGAACATAGTTATAATATATGGGGTCTCTTCCCTAAATCTCTTCAGCTATCTAAACACATTAGGAGAACCATTTATTAAGGGTCTACAGTACCATTCCACCAGCGTTAGTAGCCATATATCCGTAGGTTTGGTCTACCCAAGACTAAACAACTCTGGTATTATTGTACAAGCTGGCAAATGCTGATGATTCCTGATCCCAAGTGCCCTTACCAAAGTACCATGCCATCACTCAAATGTCGGTTCCAGACAAACGCCATTATAATTGCTCGCAGACCGTTGACCTCCATGGCTACTTAGGCTGTCAACACCATAAATTAGTGCGGCCAATTTCGGACAAATCCGGAGAAGACAAATTGGATTTGGAATTGGGCATGAGAGGAAAGCTGTCAAGCAATGGGACTAGAAGACGGTCGTGCTTCGGTACAAGGCAGCCCTTGAGAAGGCAAGGTTTTATATACGTATCATCGACCAGGAAACCATGCGTGTATTTTAAGTGCACTGAAACTCTGATATCAAAACCAGGCAACTCCAGGCCAATGCCTAGTCAGTTACGCTAATTTATAAAAAGCACTGACATTACAGCAGTCAGTTTTGATATATAGTCAGAAACAACCACAACTAATTTCGTAAACTCAAAGCTTTTCAGACATTCGAATAATTCACGTGGCTTTCTGCTAGACTTGTCCGCCTACCCTTCGAACCAAGCTATTGATTGTGTGTTATCAGAGGTTTCGTGTTATCCAGAATGCGTTCTTATAAGAAACAAGCAGTTGGTACCGTTGAATGGGTGTGTGCCAAGTTGGGGATTGTTTGAAGCAACAGCTGTGTTAACAGAGGTCCACTGAATTACAAACAGCAAGTGATGTAAAGTACCATTCATTTCCTGAAGATGTTTCCATGGCAAAATATCGACTGCAACCTGAAAGAAAACTGCCCCATACTGAATCATTGGTCTTGTCATTCTGTGTCGTCTGTTCGACTTTCTGGCATACTGCAATCGCCATTTTTCATACATAGAGAGATGTGCTGCGTGGCTAAGCAGGGCAAGGTGACACGTCGATGTGAATCACAGCTTAGTAATATTCGAGATACTATAGAATTTGGATTTATAATATGTGCACAATTCCATCAGATTTGCTTCAGTCTATTTCCGTTCGCTAAAAGCTGTGCGTAAGAAAATTATGACACCCGGAGCACGACCCCACGCAGATGATGGAACTTCGATATTAACTACTGTACTAATTTAGGAAGTATGCCTCGCAAATAAATACATTTTTTCATCTATGGATTCATTTTGTTATTTCATAATTCAGGTAGACTTCATATAAGGTATTCATCAATTAGAAGTACATTTTTCTTTATGCGTCAAAGACACACCTATTATCAAGGTTCTACTGTATATGCGTTGTACTGTATTTCATTACGAAGAAATAAAATAACTTGGTTATCTCCCTTACATCTCCCCTATATCTTCCTCATTATGAAAAATAGTCTGGTGTTTTGGGACGTTTTTGACAAGCGATAAAAAAGGAGTAGAATGCAAACAACACTGTCAGGTGTCATTATGAGCTGTTACTACAATGTGATTGAAATTTTATTCTCCATTACAATGTCTCGAGTGACAAAAAAAATCACCAGGGCTATTATTTGCTTAGTCACACAAATCTATAAAAGGGTATGATCAGTGAAGAAATATCGTACCGTTGGTCATTTCAACAACTGCTTTAGGAATATTCTCACTCAAGAATTCATCATTTCTGAGTGTCATGCTTTGGGGTCTAGCAAAATAGTCAGCAAATGCAACAAGTACACTAGACAGACTGTGAGTGTATATTGACAGAGACCAATGTAACAGTATCACTTATGAATCAAATGATTACATAGATTGTGTCTATGTAGATAACAATATATGACATAAAGTTGTATTACACGAAGTAGACTAGGTTAAATTGGTATCCATTTTTGTTCAACATTTTAAGCTATTTTGATGACGTAATTAAAAATCATTTGCTATTTGTATGTATTATTCAAATCTTAATTTTGTTGCACACTTTATTATATGTCATCACGACAGCAGTTTGATCTAATATGTCTCACAATGGCATCACTGCAAGACTATTCTCAGAGCAATTTGCCCTGCGCGTGGAATACTGTGACATATTCTCTTCCTCGAACTGTTAAACATGAGTGGAAACTGATGTACGATGCGAGACCAGTTCTGATCAATGCAATGGCCATACATTACACAAATTTGCTTAAGACAAATCCCGCAAATGCCATTGGATCCGTGGGCACCCCACAAAATTGTTCCAGGTGAGTTGATATGAAATAGGGCGAC
>JAWQUT010000022.1:1918712-1954842 GCA_033807755.1 Ellobium chinense
CGTGTACAGTCTTGGAATACTGGGGATCTCATATGGGTATTATCTGTACATTTGAAATGAAGAATATTGCTTGATTATGAAATTGTTAGCGGGAGACCAGATCTAGATACTCTTGGCATCCCCATTATTTTCTCCTAAATGAACTCATACTTCTTCATTAGAATGAATGTATGAAGGCATTTTAACGTTCCACAGTATTCGGATACTTTTATTAACGCAGCAGATCACTCCCAATTATTATGAGTGCATGGTCATCAGAGTCATTACAACCCACAAACTCTAACACTCAACATTTCCGCATTCTATTTTTCCAATGTCAGAGGGAATATGCTTGGCTTAAAGGGTCTGTTACACTGACTTTTATTGATGTATCTGGTGCATCTTTTACTCTCGGAAGGAGATTTGATGACGCAATTATACTACTATTTACATTTACATTTTGTTTAAACCGAAAATGAGCTTTGTTGGAGTTGAATAAT
The DNA here is from genome assembly GCA_033807755.1 of Ellobium chinense. Taxonomy (NCBI): domain Eukaryota; kingdom Metazoa; phylum Mollusca; class Gastropoda; order Ellobiida; family Ellobiidae; genus Ellobium; species Ellobium chinense. The sequence goes on from JAWQUT010000022.1 coordinate 1,919,192, forward strand.
TAATATTGATTGAGGGAAAATGTATTTTCTCTATATAAAGAACAACAGACTTTTACCCACAGTTCTCAGGTTAATTCTAAATAATTCTTGGTTCTCTGTGATTATGCCATCGAAAGATTTACCTGATTCCCTTAATGTAAATAGCCATATTAGCACTATAGCAATTACAACTTTAAAGGGATCCACCCCACTTCCCTTACAGATCATAGGATAATATTGGGATGCGCACAGTGCTTTTCTAATTCAGTATATTTTGCATACTTATTTGCGCTGCGCACCTAAGTGCTGAACGATGCATTTATTTTCATATTGTAGGTGCTGATCGAAGGAAGACTTTATCTCAAAAATACAGGTGTTACTTCACTACCAGATTTCAATTATGTGAGTAAGATATATTAATGCACGTACTTAAGGAAATGTTTTCAATATTTTTGTCTTACTAATGAGTTACACAGAACTAAGGGAAAAGGACTGTCTCTCATTTTGAGACCCATAATGAGAATTAAACTTAGATAAACAAAATGCCTCTGTTAGTATGTGCAACAGGTTTTAGATAAATATTATATGTGAGATTTGGTAGCTTAGTAACCACTATATTTCGAGATAAAGTTTCCTGAGGTCACGACCAACAAATAAAATTTGCACTATGTAGCACTTTGGTGAGCAATGTTGAATGTAACATGCATTGCATTAGAAAGGGGCTATGTGCACCACAGTAATGCACTGTCATTTACAGTGGGTAGTAGATCCCCTTAACAAAAGATGCGTGACATGAAAAGACAGGCATTACTTGTTCTCTGAATGCTGAGGTGAGTGTCCGTCAGTATCCGAGGAAATGACGAAAGGAAAAAAAAAAAGCATGGGTAGTTGGTGTTTCCTGCACCACAACAAGACAATAAAGATTGGACAAAAACAACATCACGGTGCATTATATTACGAGGCTCATTTCCATAGTAATGTTTCTTTTTCTCGTCTGGCATTCAGAGGTAAATGGCTTGCTTTGCATATACATGAGCATAAATATTTTGCCATTTGTAGACAGTCACATTCAGTCCCTCTTCTTCCTCTCTCTTACACACACACACACACTCTCTCTCTCTCTCTCTCTCTTCCTCTCTCTCTGTTTTCTTTCTGTTTCCCGTCTGTTCTCATCTCTATGTGTCTTTCTTGAACTTCATTTAATCTGAAGGCCATGGATCTATTTCAGTGGTAAATTTGTCTGCCTGATATTTCCGTTATAACCTTGTCTTTTCACGGAAGTAAAATACATACACTTTTAACCAAACATATCCAAACATGCACACACACACACACACACACACACACACATACACATACACACACACACCACACACACACACACACACACACACACACACACACACACACACACACATATCGATCAATCCATACATACATACACTATGCCTGCACGCATACAAACACACCGACACCTTCTCACCAATACACACACACACACACACACACACACACACACACACACACATCACACACACACACCACACACACACACGCACACATATATATATATATATTATACATCATTACATCGTGCACGTGTCCGAGCACACACCAACACCCCGACAGTCCCTCACCAACACCCCGATACACACCAACCAGCCACCATTTCTCCTCTTATCTTGCATGACTTTTACTCAGGGAAGATGGATGCCGTGCCAGTAGAAGATAGGAAGAAGACAGAATCGCAGCGTCTCAGTCATCGTTATTGTAATTTCCTTTCAAGTAGTAGAAAGTGGAACCGTGTTCTAGCATCTTAAGCGCCATTACCTTATCTTTCAAACTTCCCAGAAGAGAACCAGACGCCTCCGTTCCGAGATAATGGTGGGCGATACCTTGGAAATAAATATCGATACTTTTTGCAAGTAATACTTTGTACTAGTATCGCTATTTTCACCTTTAATGTCCCTGTTTCAGTTTTTTTTAAAAATCATTTCTGTCTCGTCTATCTGTCTCTGATTCTTTTATTTCTCAGTCGTCTTTCTTTCACTTTCTCTCTCTCTCTCTCTCTCTCTCTCTCTCTCTCTCTCTCTCTCTCTCTCTCCTTACGTGAATTTCTCTAAGCGTGAAATAAGACAAAGCTTATATTAGCATAAATTATATAAATAAACTAAAAAAAGTTTCGGTTTAACTTCTGAAGGTATCGATACTTTGTCTTAAATGCCTCGATACGGAAAAAGCATCAGCTTCTCAAGTTCTATGTATCGATACCTACCCTCCGTCGCAACTCCAGCCAAGCCAAGTGTAATCAAGGTCATCTGATGTAAATCTTAGAAGGATCGGCTTATACCTCATCCCCCAAACGATTTTTCGATTTTCTTCTTCCACGCATCTGTCCCCTTTCCTAATGAGACCGTTTCTGCTGCATTTGCATAAAGCGGTCCTAACCTCTAAGGAAAGAGATAACTGGACTGGTAGTTCGTGTCCACTGTTTACGACTGAAAGCTGGGTCAGTGAGGGTGACCAAATTCTCGCTAGAGCTCTTTTAAGAATGAACGTTGGGATTTGTTTTAAAAGCGATTTACGCGTTTGTCTGTCTGTGAATATTTGACAATATGAGAACTGTATATGTATGTACGGCACGGCAACCCAAGAGAGCCCAGACATATCGGCTGACTAGGCTATGTTATCGCCTCGTTTGGCCATGTGCCGTTGACCGTTTTGATACCAGCGGACCTGGACCGGCCTGGGCTTCTCGCGGGTGAGCAGAGAGTTATGAGTGAAACCGACATTTGCATTACTCGTACATCGTTATCAGAACAACTAAATCCGGTTCCAGCACTTCACACGTTAAACTGGAATATGTATTCTGTATTTTCCTAGTTCTAGCTATATGACTTACTTACACACGTTGTCGCACTGTGGAGTACATTAAATGATTAGGACAGGTGACAGTTTACATACACCTTAAACACAGTTGTCCATGGGAAGTATGACAGATGTAACACATGCAAATAGCAAGATACAACCATGGCCTAGATGCAAGGGTTTGTGCAGAGACCAAATATATTTTAAACTAAATAGCCATGGCTCTTATCTTACATTCACTAATGAAGTGCTGTGAAAGAATCTGCACACCAAACCAACATCCTGTTTGTTTACAATCTTCAGAGCCTTAATACCTAGCCAAATGAACAAAAAAAAACATTTTGTGCTATCAGCTTTGACACAAATTGCAGCATGAGATCTGTGCTGAAAGGCTGGCGGCGCGATTATTGCACCGGATACGGTCCGTTAGAATCATTGATCACAAATTGATTTGATATAGGTGTATGAGGCAGAAAATGGTAGGTGTTTCTATTTAACTCTCCGTTCCTCTTCTCCTGTGTCCTCGTTCTCCTTGACCGTCTTTCCTTGCCGTAACTTTGCACTCTCTCTCTCTCTCTCTCTCTGAGTGTGTGTGTGTGTGTGTGTGTTTGTTTGTGTGTGTGTGTGTGTGTGTGTGTTCCCTGCTCTCATCCATTCTCAATATCTCTTCCTTATTTTTTTTTCTTTTCTGACCTTCCTTCTTTCCCTCACTCTCCTCTCAAATGACACTTTGAACATGTCTGTCAATGTCTATGTTGGTATTAAGATGGAGTATTTTCTCTGCTTGCTTTTATTTACGCTTTGACTGTATCCCTATTGATGGGAGTGTATGTTCCTGTGAGTGCAGACGTATCGCACTGCGCCCCTCAATTAGCATTCATTCTCCCAGTTGACATTAAGAACTATATAAAAAGTTTTTTAACTTGCTGCTTGAATCCACAGTCTCACTGACTATTCTGCCCTGCACTGAGTTGTTGCCATAATTATATAAATATGTGAATCGGTCTGAAGCAGCTGATCATGGCTTTAATACAAAATTATGTGAAACCTATAGACTATTATAGTGAATGTTTCCTCATCATCCAAGGATCTGTAAACCTTCTTCATCCGCTCTTTTCAATACAACTGTGCACCCTCAAATATAAGCATTTTACTATGTAAGTTTATCTCCAAGATATTTGATGAAATAATATGGAGCAAAGGGATAAGTGAAAATGAGTTGGATACTTAATGGCGCCAGATCAGTGGGACTTCAGCTGGCAAGTACAAGAGTAGGCATTTAACGTAAGACAGGATTTCATGTCCCAAACCAATTTCATATCTACACAGTGCAATGTCAATAACAACTACCATGAAGCCAGTGCGATATCCTTTCATAGCTGTATCGTGCGCTACACTCTCATTGTCCATGCCATTTTTCTTCTTTATTTAACATTAGATTAAAATCATTTGTGTATGTAACGAATGTTATCTTACTGTAAATGCAGAATAATGGTAGATCTCTAACTATATCACCTCCGAATCTTCATAGGCTGTGTTTAGTAGCCTAACGTATATGTTCCTATGGGCCTTGACAGACGCTACAAATGTCTTTGAAATCTCTAGCTAAACTTTCTCGTCATTTTCTCATCTGTATCTAGTATCTTAATGTCGAACTTCCTGTGGACCTTGGCTGACACTGCAAACATTTTTGAGACCTCTAGCTAAACCATCTCTTAATCTTCACAGGTTGTATCTAGTATCCTAGTCTCTATGCTCCTGTGGGCCTTGACAGACGCCGCAAACATCTTTGAGACACCTATAGCGAGCCTGAGCGGAGCCTTTGCTCTCAGCAAAAGTCCTGATGTTGTCCTCAATTCCTTGACGGAAAATGTCACATTAGAATGTGCCCGGAACCTATCGATTCCAACTCCAATGGATCAACTTTTACAACTCCGATTACTTAAGTCAGAAGATGGAAACTCTTGGCGACCTTTGATAGAACTGACGGACAACCATCACATGTTTCACACCGATCCCACTATGTTGGTAACGGGACATATTGGTAATGGAACGGATGGACACATCAGAGGAGCGTGGGCCATAGCCAATTACGATATATTAGGGCAATATCGCTGCGATGCCATTGGCTCTGACAGAAACCAGAATATTGTAACTGAGACAACGCCTGTTGTAACTGTCGAAGAATATAATATTTCTGCTCATGAAGTTTTTATGATGCTGCAAGAAGAACGAAAACAATTTAAAGAAGAACTGATAGAAGGGTTCGAGCAATGCAAGGACGCCATTCTAGAAACACAGAAATATTTTAATCAGGCACTTCTAGACCAACGTGCGCATTTCGAGCAAGAGTTAAAGCGGCAACGGGAACATTTTGAGAGAGAAATTGTGCATATGCGGGAACAGTTTGAGCAAGAAAATGTACAAATGCGGGAACAGTCAGAGAAAGAACTCAAAAAGAATTGGATCCAGGACTATCAGCTCATTCAGTCTCTGCAAATCGCATTCAGCAATTTATCGAACAGGGTAGATTCCGTAGCTAGCCAGCCACCGGTGGTGAAGTACGTACCTTACATAGACGACGGAATGGTGGAACCCGTTTAAGCGGGACACGCCTGAGCGGGACGACGCTTAAGAGAGACGAATGCCTAGGGAACGGAATATTTGCTATTTAAATGTATACATGTGAGCGGGACGGCCACCCGCTTGAGCGAGACGACTTGGAGCCAGATCTCCGCAATATACATCTTGTTTTTGACAGGAATGCTGCAAATTATCACTATTGTGCTGTGGTTTAGTGCTTGTTTACCTTTGCCCATCTGCTGAAAACCTGAGAGCTACAAAGAAGCTTGTATCGACGGTCCCTACAGCCTCCCTTACGTTTCGTGAGAAGTGATTGACACTACCTCCCCATAACCTCCTGTCAGGCAGTTGACCCTTCGGCGCACGCATGGACGAATCAGCGCGGACATCCTAGCCGCTGGTCATTTAAACCGCGCAAGCATCAACGGATCAAGATTAAGTAAACCTCGCCTCCTGTCAGCCACACTTTATCCTTTCTTCAGCTTGGGCAATGATTGACACTTACGAACCTTACCTGCGCTATTGCACAACACTCAACCGAGATGTCGTTCACATAGGCATGACCATCATTCGTGATAAGTATATTTTAAACAGTACAGATACAATCTAAAACTGACTCCGTTGTCACACCTCACTAGCAACATGTCATGATTATCCATTAACTTGAGTGAAACGCACAAACTATCTAAGAAATCACTTTATAACTGATAGCCCGCCTAAACGGGACGCCAGCTTAAGGGGAGGGGATTCGTGGGGACCGGAGCCGTCCCGCTTAAGCGGGATCCATTGTATATTTTGGGGTCCTTTATCGCCGCTTTGTAATTCTGCGAGTCCCTATGATATGGAACGGAGAAAGAGGCATTTCGTAAGCCATCCTCTTTTCAGGTTATCGGATGTTACAACAGCATCTCAGGCTATTCACATTTGGGCCACCAAAAACCACTACAACACTCTTTATCAAAGTTTCATCTTCACGAGAATATTATGTTTTGCTATGACAGCACCAGGCATAAGCTTGCATGTCTAAAAGGTTTCATGATATCTACTGCAATGGACAGATCTTGTCATCTTGAATTTTGCAAGATTATGTGCCTTAACGAAAGGGCTACCAAATTTTCAAGGATCATTGTGGAGGCTTTTTATCATCTTGGAGAGCAGCTTCATGTCATCAGGCTATGATTTCCTTTTTTGAATTTTTCTAACCGATGACTGTTCTGCGTCGAATGTTGTCGTTCTTCATTAATCCTACCCTATTCAATGTTCGGATACTAAAGAAGATGTCAAAATGTTTATGGTATAGATGTGATAGACATGTTAATTTGCAGACATCACTTGCAGCTTGGACGCTATCGAAACTTAAACAGCCAAGAAGTAACTCTGCTACTACCGTGTGTGGACTAGAAAGTCGTGTATGACATGCCTATTAAGATATCAGAGCTGTTTGTTAATAACGTTTATTATAAAGCACAGTGTATAATGTTTGCATGCTTTAAGAATTCAGTGGAAGATACTCGTTTCCTTGATAAATATCTTTTAAACTTTCGTTGTTCATGTTCTTGTAATTGAATCAGCAGCAGGAACAACCATAAATGGTGAAGAGCCTCTATGGATGATGAGACATAAGATTCCAAAAACATCTTTCAGAATCTCAATAAATGATCTCATTAACATAGACCATTTACATTCGATTATTGATACTGGCGATGACAGAGATATAGAGTGATGAAGTTAAAATTGGATTTATTGCTTAAGAAATACAGAAAGAACAACAGTTGGAAGGGTTTCTGCTGAAGAAAGTGAAAATACTCAACTTTTAGAAAATGTCCATCCCGGCCGAATCTGCACTTATGAAACATCATATTACTGTAAAATTCGGTGTGGTGTCACAGAAGACACTGTAGAAGATTATAATTCAAAACTCACATGTTTTATGGTTGAGGCCACGGACAATTTTTTATTCAAATTCGTGCACCGTATACTGACATGCAGAATAACATCAAGAATAAGTAGTAGTCTGAAAACAACAAAAGTAACATCATCAATTGCAGTACCACAAGCCCACTAAAGTCCGAGTCTGTCTTTAAGAGGAATCTCGGTCAGACAACTTTGGTCAATAATCACATGCGTCTGGTCAAACTGCATGCAGGGTGACTGACAGGAAGAGCGATTCTGTTTTGGTGCTGGAGATCGGCTTCTTTTGAATATTTTCTGTGGGGAGATTTAACAGGTGGTACGAGCCTCAGCCCTTGGATTGTCATGGCTATGCTGTAAAGGGACATAATAACACAAATAAATAAACGGGATCTAGTTAATGGTCTGTTTTTTCCATCACAAGATAATGTTAATAGCCCTGTAGCTGTGTGGAAGTAGTTAGGAATAACTGAAAGAAAGATTTAATCTATCAGCACTGAAAATACTTCCTCGCCATTCTGTCTTGCTTCCTGTTTGCCTTTTGTCTGCAGAGAACGTTTTCCTAAGCAGAATTCCAACGGAAATGACGTGATTGATGGATTTCTCTGGCTCAAACCACTTCTCTCCATCACAGAAACAAATATTTTCCAAACGTTCACATAATTGCGCTATGTCATATAAAAAAATGATAGTGCATTGCAATCTTGATTTTTAAAAGTTTATTCTAATGTGGTTTGGTTTTCAGCGTTTTCTGTGCATTATATACATTGATGTGTAGCTTCATTTCTTAAGTGTTGCCGTTCTATCTGTAGCAAGCTTTTATAAAAACAAGGCCGTCTGAACGACGCCCTTTTCAATGCGCATGTCCAGTGGGCGTGTCTCCGTAACAACTTGATAAGTCTGGCGCGTGATCGCAAACAGTGAATGCCTGAGGCAGTTACTCAGTAACTAGACACAAGTTGTTCGGCGCCATGGTGCGTCGTGTCAAGGCCATTTTCATCTTAAAAAAGAGACGTTAGCTACTACTGATACAATTGAATAAAAGCATTAGCTTTAGGGGAAAATCGAATTTCGCGGTTTTGTTTTTAAGTAGTCTTTTCATATTGCCAGACTCGCTCTTTCAGGAAATTCGAAGAGGAAGTCGTTATCTGAAAGTCTGGAAACAGCCACGTCGAAGATGCGATGCCATCACTTTGAAACGAGCTTACAAACGTATATTCAGCGAGTGTAAGCGGTTAGCAGCCATTCAAGGCTTCTCATCTTTTGAGAATTGGTCCATTCAAACTTTGGCTGATCACAGGAGAATTGTGACTTCCGCTCGTGTGGTCATTATCTCTTTAATGTCTACTAATGACTCTTTTCATTACCTTCCTCAGCCTGAAGCTTTGTACTGTTTCCTCTTGGAAGCTCAGTATGCAACACAGAGGAGATCGCAAAGAAAATTCAGGCTTGTTTGAGTTAGCTTAAGTCCACTTCCAGTGCACTTAACTCCTTGAAAACTTTTCTTCAGCCTCTCTTCGTGCATCTTGATTGACTCTCATGTCTTCAGCTGGAGTAATGAGTATGCAAAGCCTTTTTAAGAGTGTCAAAAACAACATTTCTATGCTTACTTGAATTCTTTTCGAATTTAGATGATGGTTTTGGCTACTGAACCGAAGATGACATTGTTATTCATAATTATCTGAGAGTGGATCGATGCTCTGAAGCAAATGTGAACATGAACGATGTCGTGTAAAACAATTTGTAGTTGACAGAGGGCCTCCCTGTTCAAAGAATTGTCTATTACTAACCATTTAAAGCAAATGGGCATTAGTCTATCTTCTATTCACAACGTAAATAGCTTGTCTGAACCAAACTGTCTTAGGAAAAGTTAGTTATTGCGTTCCCAGCATTTGTATAACAGTGCATTTTCATTTTAAATTTCACAAAATTTATTCTCTTTATTACCTCAAGAGGACTTCCTTTTCTTCCTTTCCGCCATTTTCCTTTCCCTTATCTTCTTTTTTTTATTTTGTCTTTCGTGGCTTTCTCATATAGCCTCAACATTACCCCAGTTGTTTGTGCGCCCCAAACAATCTCCTATTCTCAGAGAAATTATACATATTATGACATACCCTTTTCCGTCTCCGAACAAATGAATGCATTTGGCTGTTGTGAAGGCCATTCAGATCTTTTAAGAGATCCAATATTTCATGCCATTTGCTGTTTTCTTCCTGTTTGTTTTTCCTTTGTCTCATGCACATTTGCCATGCTCGTGGGAATAATGCACATGTGCATAATTCTATTTTGTCAAATACATTGCGGCAGTGGATCAGGCTATTGCACAGAAACTACGGATTGTTATTGCTGCATGGCGATTATTTTAACTGCTTTTTCGCTGTTCCCTCTCTCTCTCTCTCTCTCTCTCTCTCTCTCTCTCTCTCTCTCTTTCTTCCTCTCTCTGTCTGTCACTCCTCTCTCTCGTCCTCCTTTCTTTGCTCTTCTTAGTGGCGTCAATGTTCAACTCGGGGATTGGGCGAACAACTTAACTTGCATATATCGATAACTCTTCATCGAGACAAAGGAATCATGAAAATGTGAAAGAAACAAAACGCAAAGCACAGAGAAATTTGAAGTCTGGCTGAGGAAAAACATCTCAAGATAAAACGGGGAAGTCATGGAAAGTGAAGAGTGGTGGGTTCTCAGGCTTAATGTATGTGTTTCAACATTACAATGTAAGAGCATTTCTCTTCTTTGGGCCTACGTTTGGTTGGTATAGGCATTGCCAGATGAGACTGTGTTTTGTGATCGTCACCAGAAAACTGTTGTTTATAGTCTGTTCGTCTGTCTCTCTTTTCGTCCGTCCGTCCGTCCGTCCATTCATCTATATGTCTGTCCGTGTGTCTGTTTGTGTGTGTGTGTGTGTGTGTGTGTGTGTGTCTGTGTGTCTGTCTGTCTGTCTGTCTGTCTGTGTCTGTCTATCTGTCCGTTCAAACACACCAAAACAAACTGTAGTTTCTTGGACTTTAAATAGGGTTACTGTATGCTTTATGACTTAATTTGCCCTTCCTCTGCATTGTGCAGCTAGAGCAAAAAAAAAGATCAAGGAGATTGGCACATTAAGCTAGTAACAGCAACAACAACAAGAATAAAAGAAACCTTTTTCTCGGGAGATGGCATTCCGATGAATGTACAGTAACCGACTCATCTTATGTAACGATCTTTGATTGGCTGGCCAGCCCATGGACGATAGCTGAGGAGCTGATATCTGTGTACTGTTTACCCTGTTGTCTTATGACCCTGCCACTGATAAGGAGAAGGTCCACTAAACTAATGGATGGGACTATGTCTTATTCGATGTTTTCAAATATCTACTTATGTGAGTACTCACAACTTTGGTATCGTTGGTAGTTGATATCTATGCTGTGCTGTCATGATGGTTCCATGAGGTTACTATCGAAGTCAGTGTCAAAATAAGACACTCAAAGCCTATGCTGACTCAGTTAGATGTTGTCTATACTATACCATGTTTCATTATTAGCAGAAGTCGTTTGGTAATTTTTGCGTGTAAACTCAGTATAATCTAAATAAAATAAAGTACACAATATTCTAATATAACCATTGAAAGTCTATGGCTGGAATTGTTTATTTGAGGCAAGCTTTTTGCGAAATTGAAATTTACACCGCCAAGCTTTGGAGTTTCAAATTTGGCAAGTCATCCGCAATTTATAAGAAAGGGTTACCAAGACGTCTGTCATTAGCTCTAGGTGCGTCGTTTGGGTCTCTCGTGGGATTGAGAGAGACTATTTTGTGCATTGAATCTAGGGAATGACGGTAAGCAGTCACGCGATGGCAATAGACAGGGCTGATTGACAAGTCATGCCCACCAGTTACCAGTAATGTAGTACACAACATTGCAACACGGAGTTGCCAAGTTGGTGTTATGAGGTCAAATGTCTTGATATGTCTGATCACAATAATTTTGCTTGAAGAAGGGAAGTGTAAATGTGCGTAAATGTTGCAAGAGTTTGGTTGCCCCCCTCCTCTGTCCTTATCCCTTTTTTCTCGGGACACACCGGCACACTTCAGCTAATTACATTAAACAGCAATATCATGAATATCGCTAACACAGTTTTGGACGTCGGTGCTCTTTATGAAGGTCAGTATCGAGAGTACTAGTAATTGTCAGTTATCGATATCCACCAAGGCACAGCGTTACTAATGGAGCTGGCCCGATGCCATGTCTGTGACAGGCAATTCAGGTACTAGACCTCGTCCCCCCTTTAATCCGATATATTGACGTCATAGTGAGGTCACAAATGCAGCAGGACACCGAAGACCAACACAATCTATCTATAGTATAGCTGACAAATGGAGTAGATTCCATGTGGTAACATAAGACTCTTTTTTGGACATAGATAATTGGGTTAGTGTGACAGCTGCACATGGCATCTTAATAAGCTAGTCCACTTCTCTTAAGGCCACATTCCAGACTCTCAAGGCTCCCATTGCTTTGCCGTAATAGTCCATTCATCTGTCCACTAAACTGATAGTGGAAAGGGGATAACAGCGGTACACTTCGAGAGAGTCTATGTAATTTGGATCCCCTTTTGTTATTATCAAACACCTCAGAATATTTCTCAAGCACTTGAGAGAGTATTGGATTGTTTCAATTCCTTTCAGACAATAATGAATCTGAATTCGATAGAAACATTATTGTAATGTTTGTTATTCTTTCATGTTTACGCTGAACTGCCAAGCCTATGAGAAGTGAATTCCAGCTTCCTCATAATCAGGGTTCTCAGCCATCGAGAAGTAATCTGTTGTCCCCTAAACCGACGGGATCCTATTTTCCCCACCGGTAAATCCCTCTGAAGTTGGTGTGGACGTTTGATGCATCGCACATGCCCTTCATCCTCTTTGTTTTGTCCTGTTTGATCGAATGGCATTAGGGCTATTCCGTTAGGCCGATTCCTGCTTGAACTTACATTTGTCTTTGTCTAATTGAAGCCGTAGCTCAACAGATGTTGTCCTAAGGTTCACAGATTCTCATTCACATCTTTATTCCCATTGATTCTTTACAAACTGTGTCTATATAGCCAACCTTTGTCCATGGCGTTTTATGGTACTATGACAAGTACTTGGAAGTCAGCGAAATGTTTTTCAACACATTAGATTGCGAAAAGCACTATGATGTATCCAAAATTACCATGCCTTACTTCTTCAGGTAAGGTCAAATTGACTGTATCTTTGAACTTTTATTGGTGTTAGGACCCAACTGTGACTAACAAGAGGGACGGGTGACTTCCAAAGGATAGCAGTTACATTCAGTAACAAGGTGCTAACCTAGTTATATTCTTGTATGGCATTGGCTTGGAACAGGATGATAACTGGAAGTACAAGAATGTAAGAATACTTTCACTGAATTAGCGTCATTCAAAAATGTCTGTAATCTAGGTGCTTTCAACCCACATCACAGCTTTACAGTTTTTAAATAAATAATTGCTAGCTCGTCCCTCTATATTCATCTGATTCCACAACCCATACATGTTTTGCATTTGCTGTATTGTTTACTTCCAAATACGAACGTACAAGAGATCAGAAAGAACTGAATTCTATTTCTTGCTGCTATCTCCATTACGAATATGTCCAAGGTATACTTCTACGCTTCCTAAATCCCTTCTATGGCATATTCATCGACCTGCAACTGCACGCCGGGACAGCCTCGCGATATTTTTGTTTTCTTCTCCAAGAGCTTTTTATATCTCCTGCACTTTAATTCTGATCATGGCTTATATTGGTTCATATTATATTTGTATCATGATATGTGCGCTGTAAATCGACCTGTCTATTCAGTTATGGCCACCCACCTCCCCGTGATCTTTTCCCCGAGCTGTCATGCAATGTCTTAATCGAACAAATACTTATTGTGACAGCCCTGATCACTGTTATGTATTTTCTGTTTTTACTCAGGGTATTGCTAAGAGCATTTCGAGCATTTATCCTTGACAAAGGCTCCTAGCTCTAAGCATGGACACAGTAAATGCCAAAAAAACAATGGCAGATTTCAAGTAGGAAATTAGCATCTCTGGGGGAATTTCGTGTGCTTCTCCTCAACAAAGGCACCTAGTTCGAAGCATAGACACGATAAATGAAAAAAAAATGATTGAATTAAAGTAGGAAATTAGTTTGGAATGAGAATGGCAGAGTCCAGTTTTCTGGCCACTTGGGAATGACGTCTGAGGCAATAAATATCATCTTTGTGCTGTACGGCGAGTCACCATGCCCCAGCCATAATGTCATCACATTCACTCACATACTAAAGCACGTCCTGGGTGAGAACTTGGTCTATGCCAAACTCAGTTCTAGAAGTAAGTGAAGGTAATTGTAATCGCCCTAACCATACACTTGGGTGTCGGGTCTTTTCTACTTTCCGTTCCTATTTCTTAGCTGACCAGACCATTATCTTTTCTTTGAGGGAAGAATAGTCTACAGTCCCAGGACATATTTGTATCAGAATGGCTTTACACGACGAGACGTGGGACACTGCGAGTAAAGCTGTGCCTGAGACAAACGGTGATGCTGTTGATTACCATAACACGACCAATCCTTATCTTGTCGCTGTGACATTTGTGCCTTAGTAATAAATAAGATGTTACATTCAATTACTTGTTTCAAACCCTTTGAAGCATCATTGCTTTAATAGTGTCATCTGTGGTGTGGAGCAGTGTAGGCAAATGATTAAGAACATTGGGTTTAAGATGTGAGGGTCGTGGGTTTGATTTCAGTCAATTACATGGTGCATGTGCCCTGAGAAAGCATTATTCACATTTTCCTCAGTTTTCCGCCTGTGAAATAGATACCTGGCTAAAGGCAATGAAAGATACTCGCATGATGCTGTTGATCAACGTCTATCGTGTGAACGGCACTATTGGCGCCTCAGGAAGTTGAGAATTAATAGTCTGACCTGTTCGGGTAATAATAATGTAAAATCCAGAAGTTTCCTATCCAGGTGCTTCATAGGGCTTGAAACAAGTAATTGCAATTTACCATTATATTATTATTATTATTATTATTATTATTATTGTTGTTGTTGTTGTTGTTGTTATTATTCTTTAAAAACTGCGAAATTGGTAAATCGCAGATTATTATTATTATTATTATTATCATTATTATCTAAAAACTACAAACTGAATAATCACAGCTCCGGGTAATGAAAAGTAATCACGAACCTGGGTACTCGATTATTTTTCTCACCAGTCAGGCCTAGTGAGAATTCTCACACATGGCATGTTAATGAACCCTTTAATCATGACACTGAATTGATGTCTCTGATGACGTCTTTCTCTGGCTGAGTTCTTCGTGTCACTGAATCAATGAGTAAATACTCCTTATGTGTTATGTCTGGGCTGAGGTGTTAATTATGTTTTGTTTTACCTGCTGCACTGTTGAGTAATATGTGCGTTTGAGGGTCTGGCTTGATTGAGTGTTTGAGGTGAGAATTAATGCGTATGTGTCTTGGGTAAGTAATCTTATTGACAAACGTGCGAGAGTGGCGAAGAAAGTGAAAAAACAACAAGATTGAGGGGTGGATGGAGTTGCTGAGCCCGTAGACGCTCATTCAGAGAGGTAGACCACAGTAATAATAATATACATACTTATAATGTCATATTTCACATACGTGAAGTTTAAAGCAATATGGAACTGTAAGCAGCCGTTCTTATAGTGCACACAAACCGATCTCACTCCTCAAGAAATTGATAATGTGCTTAGATTTTTTTCTTAGCTCACATGTGAATTTCGAAACTGCCTTCAGAATCGGTTGAAATTTTGAAGAAATTTTGTGTTACCAAACATTGCATTTGACCCAGTTTGTGAAATATAGTGTTTCACGCCCACATGGACGAAATATACCTGTGGGAGATGTAGACAGACAGGTAAGTAGACAAGAAGGCAAACACATTGACGGACAGAATATAAATATACACATACATACATACATACATATACACACACACACACACACACACACACACACACACACACACACCCACACACACATACATACATACATACATACATACATACATACATACATACATACATACACTCACACACACACCGACACAGACAGACAGAGACTGGGGCGTTTTGCCCTAGAGTATCTTCCTCCCATAAACCAGGCAGATTTGAGATTCAGACAGCGCGCTGTGCAAGGAAATGTCAACAGCACCCAAATAATTATCCTGGGTGTTATGACATCTTGGTATGCGTGCATGCATGTCCCTATAGAGAATTCTTCGATTACGTCAAACAATTGCCAAAGGGGCATGTTGCCACGACCAGTGGCGGAGCAAGGTGTGGGCGCGATGGATATGATCAGTGTCCGTAAACATAGTCCTTAGTTAGTAAACACACTGAGGTAACCACGAGATACTCTCATAACAGTAGTAGCGCTCATTGCAACTCGTTAATTATCGCAAGAATTATGCTTATGGTCAAAGGATCATGCGCTTATAGAAGGTTCCGCCTGAAGGAGGTAAAAAAAAAAGAAAAGAAGTAATGACCTAAAAGAAGGAAGGACAGACTGAGATGCAGATAGAAAGAATGGAAAGAAGTCAGCTCAATGATTGTTATGGAAAGAAATAATGACCTTCATCTTTTTCGTGCTAAAGGCCCCACGGACCTTAAATCCGCCCCTGAATACGACACAACTGTCCACAGTTATGTCGTGTGAAAAAGAACGGTTTTTTTTGCAGGCTGCTGCCGATCTCTCTGTAGCTTATGTGATTATCTAAGTGGAGAGTAAGGGCTACAAAAAGCGTATTTGAGTTTAATGGCTCTGGAAACTAAATTACGACATTTTTTTTGCATGCCTTAGGGAAAACGGTTTACACGTCAGTTACGACAAAACAGACGAGACCATAAATGTAAAATCTTAGGGACTAGTCCTAAAACATGTTATAAGTTCACCTCCACCTATATACTCTGACATTCAGTAAATATTCCTTGAGTAATAAAATCGAACCTGTGCATTGCGACACCTGTTGTTATTTACAGGTTTAACGAGTTTAACAGATAAGCTTAACATGCTTAGACCGTACTGGACGATATCTGGGCGGTCAAAATAACATTCAACAAATGATGGCACAGTCACGACAGATTAGACGGTACACCATTATTGACAATAAACATATAAAACTATAAATACGTAAAGTGGTTTATAGTAGACAGATGGTCTCCTTGAGCAGACTGACCATCTGTGTCGTGATGTAAGGAAAACCTTGTCCCGCTGGTTTCCTTGGGTGTAAGCGTGGACTGACATGTGGTACATTAAAAAAAAAACTTGGTACAAGTCGTTTATAGTCATATCAGAAGTTACACCTTCTAAACCTGCCGTTAGTCGCATTCAGATGAGCCAACTACCGGTCGTCATATACAGTTTTGCTTTGTTTCGTGATGCGCATTTCCAGCCAAGGTAACAAAAAAAAAATCCAGGTTTCTTAAGTGACCTATCCCCGAGACAAGTTTAACAAGTTATGAGCCCAGACCACAGCTGTGGTACTTCGGGGAACAATACAAGTATTATACGAAAAATACCCAAGTCCCGACAACAACTCTACTCCTAGTATAGTCAAATCCGCCCGGACTCTGTATATATATATGTCGCTACGAATACTGTAAAGGTTAAACACTGCTGAAAATGCCCACGGAAAGAAACTAGCGTTAGCAGGACTTAAACTTTTGGCACCAATATACCAACGTTTATACCTCTAAGTTATCCGACTGGCTATAATAAGAGAACGTCAACAACGTTCGTCATCAAAACTGGGAGTGGTGAAGTTCAGTTCAGTTGGGATATGGCCATTATGAAAATGAAGGCCCACCAACCAGGAAAGCAGCTTCAGTGAGGACCAAAAAGTACGGACATCAGGAACTGGCATGGCTATCAAAGATCTAGGGAGGATAAGAATGATTGGTGGAAAGACTGCCATCTTAAGGGGGAAATAAAATACCGTATACGCTAATTTAGGTATTTTCAGTTTCGTCATATAATCAAGGTATTCTTTCTCACACGTTGCTTTATGTACTGGTTTTGCGCACGCAACGATGCTCGCCATTCATCAGGAGCGGCTCGGCATGCGCAAAATGTGTAAATAAACTAAAGCGTGTAAAAAAAAACTATTCCTTGGTAAAAATCTTAATTGAGTATTTTCAGCTCCATCACGTGACATAGGAATTCTTGCTCACACGTTGGTTTGTTTACATGCTCTGCTCATGCATATCCTAGCAATCCCTTGTTCACGTGGGGTAACTGAAAATACCTCATTAGATCAAATTCACCATGGGTCATTTTGAATAGACATAATCTTCCTATCTTTCCATCTGGGTTATGCATTTCAAACTGCACTAAAAACGGCAGAAATAAAGTAAAATCAAAAGTAGGCTGAAAACCAAGAATAAAAACGCGTTTTGTGCCGTTTGAAGGACTTTTTTGATGTACATTGCAACTTGAATTACTTCAAGCATCCATAGAATTCTGCACTCTCTGATATTTTTTATTACTCACCCTTTCCTTTAATGTCAGCTTATATTTACTAAGGTACTGTTATCAGGACTTTCATTAAACTATACTTTCCATCCGGGTTATTCTCGCATTGCTTTCATAATTTCCGAAATAGTCAAGCGTGTACGTTGTTGATAATTGGAGAAATTTTAATGAGACGCGTTTGTTTTTTCCTAAATGTTTGTAAACGTTTGTGATTTGTGGCGCATACAGTCTTTTTCCTTAAAGGGATAGGGGTAGTTCTTTGCTTCACAGTTTAAGAAATGTACATTTTTTTTCATAAAATTTAAACCGCATAATATATTTTGCCTTTTGCCTGACAGTTTCTCAAAAAGCACTGCAGGAATGTCGGGATTGTCACCTTGCCCGCGCCTCCCTGCGTGACGTCATAACGTCAAAAAGAGAGGAAGGCTAGCCGACGATTGTTCCTGACAGCTTGCGGATACGTCTGCATCAATTATTTGCCAGTTTTTCTTGTTTTATAACGAAACTAGCACGAGTAATGGCGGCGTACAGAGGGTGAAAATCTCAATATGCCAGCGGAAAGAAACTGTATGCGGTTTAAAGACTGAAAAAAACTAATGTGGATTGTTTAAAGTTGCGAAGCAAATAACTACCCCTATCCCTTTAAGGCGACAGGAATGACATCTGCTGTTCAATAAACTTGTTAAACTTGTTAACAACGAAGTATCCTGGATATTTACAATATTATTAGTGATTAGCGTCAGTGTAGAGAACAAGTGCTTTTTTGTCCTCGTAAACAATCTGTACTCTGATCGATTTTTACTGAGTGCTGGGAAGACGAGAACTCCTGACGCAGAAAACGGTATGATCTGGACTTCCCCTCCCTTTAATTAAAGAATCGAAATTTGTTGCTGAATCCACTGGACAAAGTTTGTAATTACAGTGATGGGTACAGATAGCACTGGCGCATTGTTTGATGAGAAAGAGAGATGGAGAGAGAGAGAGGGAGAGAGAGTGAGAGAGAGAGAGAGAAAGAGAGATGAAAGAGAGGGAGTTAAAAGCTACAGTAAAAAAGTCCTGAAGACTATGTCTTTCTCTCTCCCGCCCAATTATTGATTGCGTAAAGTGTTTTGGCAGTGTCGGTTCTGTCACATTCAGTCTATAACTCGCTATAGTATGACTGTTTTAAACTTAGGAAACCACACTTGGTTGTGGAAGGAGAAGATGCAATGTACAAGAATATAACTACCTGGAGAAGAGAATGAACCATTCTCAGTTATTATGCCTGCACCATCATGATGG
The DNA here is from genome assembly GCA_033807755.1 of Ellobium chinense. Taxonomy (NCBI): domain Eukaryota; kingdom Metazoa; phylum Mollusca; class Gastropoda; order Ellobiida; family Ellobiidae; genus Ellobium; species Ellobium chinense. Next base: position 1,938,345 of record JAWQUT010000022.1, read on the forward strand.
CATAGGAAGCCACAACTGCATACTTATTACCTCCGCTTTCCATTTTTTCCATTGTTTTGATTGGCTGATAAGGTCTGTGACATAATTTATAATGGTTGATGTATCTTTTACTTTTAGAAGCTGTCACACTACTGTTCAGCTTAAACCGGACGGAGTTTCTTAAGAGTTGACAGATTAAGATCAGTCTTTTGTGTATAAAAAAATACTAGTACCTTACATTTATCTAAAATGAATGAGTGATACGCCGACAGAAAGAGAAGAATGGATAAAGAGAAATGAGACAGAAAAGTATAGAGAAATAGTTTGTACATTGTCCATGTCAGAAGCGACATTGAGAACAGAACAAAGAGTAAAGAACGCAGCCTCCATTAGTCGACCACCAATGTTAACTTTAGGCATCCATTTGCTGTCTACAGAATGCAGCTAAGAATGTGATGATCAGGAAGGCAAACAACAATCTTAAAAGTCAAGAGCACTTTGTGGTTTCAGAACTAATAACCGCATTAAAGAAAACTGACTTAAAGAGCAACACTAAATTACAGGCTTTCATGTTTTAAAAAAGAAACGAGTCTCTTGAATGGCAGCGATTATGCCCCTTGTAATTCTTGACGTAGCACAGCGAACTTCCTGCCCGGCCTTGAACTCTTCAAAGCCTTCAAAGGTAAATGGCGTGGGGGAAAAACTCTTCATGGAGTAAAGTTTGCAATTACACTATGAGGAATATCGACTTGTTGCTCTCCTCTTGCGAACACCAAAGGTTAACGTCTTACGCGCTCATAATCTATATTAGCTGCTGGTGTTCCAGCGCTGCCGGTAACGAATGGTAATAGGAGGTGGGTGGGGGCAACCATACTCACAATGGACAAATAGATTTTTTTCGATTTATACTATTATAATAATTGTAAGAATAATTTTAACAGTGACTGGGACAGGACCCCCTCTTCACAGTTATCATCGGTTATCCTTCTTAATTCGAAAGCTTTAAATCTATTGGAAGTACGTGCATATACATAAAATTGGCTGCACCTCCAGCGAAATACTGCACTGCAAAGCAGCGCACTTGAACACAGGGGCCTGCGCGTGGCACGAATTTTGCACCACTTGGCATCACAGCGCACCTACCGCAGACCGTTTCGGAACAGAAGAGGGCAAGGGTTTTGGAATGTTCCTGATAACTTCACCCCTCCTAGAACTCCAACGGCTTAATTGGGACCATCGATATAGCTCTTACGGTCTCTTCCTGGCGGTTGGAGGATATCTTGCAAATATTTTGAACCAGACAAACAAACGAACAAACAAACAAGCAAACAAATCCAGACTGCCTTAACTTTTGCGCTCAATTATTATTAGATAAATGAAAGTGGACTTGAGAGCTTCCCTGTCTCCATTATTCCATCAGCGTACATTGTACAGGATCTAGTCTAGATTCTCAGGATGGCCTTTTCACTTCCACTTAAGTCTCTGCGTCTCCAGTTTAATTGCCTTTCATGAGCGCATATTATATTAGTCTCTTTTTTTTTTTCTTATAATCGCACACCAAAGACATTACGCGAAAGAAAATGCCTGATGTGTTGCATTGCTAATTTCTTTCATGACCAAAAACATCTCCCAGTACGACTCTGCTTCTCTCGGCATTTCCCAGGGCTATTCGCAAATATCTCTCTCTCTCTCTCTCTCTCTCTCTCTCTATCTATCTATCTATCTATCTATCTATCTCCTTCTCACCCTTTCTCCATCTCTTTTTCTCTGTCTCTCTGACTCGTTCGCATGTCTCATCTCTTGATCAAAGAAGTCGCCTCCATGTAGAACCTTTAATGTTTGTTTTCAAAACAAACAAGTAAACACAAAAAATGGGCTGGAACAAGTCTTACATCCAAGTCTATATAATATCTGATTTATCATTTCTGACATTTTTATCATTATACCGTTTTTCCGCCTCTTGCTTCTTTACCTCCCCCCCTCCTCCCCCTCTCCTTCTCCTCCAACCCCTCCTCTACCCCATCCTCTTCCCTTCATTCCCCAGAGACCTCTGTTTCCCTTTCTGCCTTCATGGCGCACGTTAGCCATTTTGGAGACTGTTTCCATTGAGCATTTCCGTAAAAATGAAAGTGTTATATTTTCTCTGAATTTTTCTTTTCACAGCCCTCACTGGCCCCTTTTTCTGTCTGTCTGTCTGTCTGTCTGTCTGTCTGTCTCTCTCTCTCTCTCTCTCTCTCTCTCTCTCNCTCTCTCTCTCTCTCTCTCTCTCTCTCTCTCTCTCTCTCTCTCTCTCTCTCATTCTGGAGACGAAATTTCTGCAATGATCACACTAATAGACCAGAACACATGTTCATTGTTTCTGACATTGCTTCAGAGCAAATTTTAAAATCCATTCTTCGTGTCGTTCCTTCTCTTTCTCATTCTCTCTCTCTTTTTCTCTCTCACCAAGACTTTATCTATCTCGTTCTTTCATCTTATATTACATCCAGGCTAGTTATTTCACCTCACCTTTCCATTTACACAGACCTGCATCTTCTTCCTCTTCTCTCTCTCTCTCTCTATTTCTTTTTTTCTCCACTGTCTTCATATAGTCCTACAAGATTTCAAACAAAAGGAAAGTGTGTTTTGTTCAATTTCTAATCTTTTTTTTTTATCTTTCTTTCCAACCAACTCTCTGTCCTTGTCACTCCCTTTTTCTTCTGTTGCACTGTATTCCATTTTCTTGTTTAATGCAAGGCATGCAAATGGCTGATGACACATGAAATAATGACATGTGAGTGACATCTATCCGCTTACCCGGTCCCAGCATTTTGACATCGGACAGCTCAGAAATGAACTCACAGAAACAGCTCTCATGATACAACACGCGCTGCAAGACGGCAGTTCGCTATAACATACTGTTCGTTATACGAATGTTTGAATGGGACAGGGAACAGTGCATAGATGTAACTTCTACAAGTTTACTGGGATAGGTCTAGGCTATAACTGTGGTACATGGGGCAAAAATACAATAAACGACGGGACAGCACATGAACATTTAGAAAACTATGACTGCTAAATTCACATATGTTCACAACATACTCGCACATTCACACATGTTCACAATATACTCGTACAGTTTACAAATAGCATACATATACTGTTTCAGTCTTACGTGATTTCTGTGGTCTTATCTTCCTTGCATCTCGTAAAAACACAGCATATAAAATCAGGGACATATTTTGTGGAAGCAGTGAGTTCTGAACATGATTGAATGCGACTGTTCATGAGCTTTTATTTTCAAGTTCGGGTCTCAGATGGACTATCAGACAGTTCGCGGCCCGACGGTCTGTAACCAATACAGACGGTTCCACGGAACCACTAGAAAGATGTTGCAAAAGCAGTTCGCGCCCGAACGTCATGTGTACCGTAATAGCATGTAAGGGAGCCTACTGGGTGTATAAAGAGAAGATAATCCAGACAATCCAGACCGAGTGCCATGCTGAGCTGACACTTGTGTGCTCCTAAACTGTAGCTGAGGCTGGCTTGCACACAATGTATAATAATATGACTTTTCTGATGCTACGATCATAGTGTACGTTACGAACTAAAAAAGAAATGCATACTTTATTATAGTTTGTAACGCTAGTGACTCGCAGTTGTTACTTACCTGATACCCATTCATGTTTTCCAGTCAACTGCACACCGCTTATGAGAAATTATATTTTTCTCCCTTGCGTCCATTTGGGACCCATGTAGATAAGCTGGCAAGGTCGTCTTGTTTCCTCTTTGTCCATGTGATGCAGTCATTTCTACAGCTCATACGACACACACTTTATTTCCTCACTCTTGTGTCCACCTGGAAGATTTGTAGATAAGCTGGCATGGTCGTATTCCTCCCTCCCCCTTCTCTCTCTCTCTCTCTCTCTCTCTCTCTCTTTCTCTCTCTCTCTGAGCTCCATGATCGTTTTCCTCTAGCACCTTTATCAGCTCCATTTCCTTTTCAGTGAAACCTACCTCGGCTACCTGTCCACTTAACCGAGATAATCTAGTCTCTCCTGAAATCAGTGATGTCCATTCTTTTCTTCACAGTCGCCTATCTTGAAGCTAATTGAAGCGCTTGTGTGTCTCAGAAATCCTTGAGTTGAGCAATGCCGGTGGAGAGAATTTATGCCTGGCAGTTTCAACCAACCCAGAAACGTCTAGAGGAGGGGTCAGACAAAATGACAAAGAGAATAGGTGCCGTCTAGGTGCTTTGCGCAGTACCCACAGGCGATGGAGCATGCTGGGGGTCGCATCAGCTCACCTCGAGCTAGGGATCAAATAACCAGATAGACAGAGGTCTTCAGTCCAAGAAGGCTGTATACTTATGGGAGGAGGAATCCAGAGAAGAAACCTCAGCCGTCGGAGTTCGGAAGATGCCAGCCTCTCTGGCACGAGAACTGAAATCAGGCCTGTACTCTACCGATAGTGACCAACGGAGCCCATTCATGTGGTCAGACTGATGAAAAATTAAACTTTACACATTAATGGCCCCTTCAGCTCAGGATGCCAGTGAGGAATCCAGAGAAGAAACCTCAACTGTCGGAGTTCGGAAGATGCCAGCTTTCCGGGCACGAGAACTGAAATCAGGCATCTGTACTCTACCGATAGTGACCACCGAAGCCCATTCATGTGACCAGACTGATGAGAAATTAAACTTTCCACACTAATGGCCTCGGCGGGTAAAAAAAATGGATGCTTTGCTCCCTAGGGTTACAACAAAGGACGCCAGTAATGCACCTATCCAAATTCATTTTTTCAAGGAATTAACCTCCCATTTTTGTGGCTCTTGAGCCACAAAATGGGACTGCTTTAATGGAACTACTTTCAGACATGTTACAATGTGATCGGTTTCCATTACTAAATTTTCGTTGAACTTGTACCAGCTCTTAGGGCCAGATAAGCTGATTATGTGCTCTTTTAGTCTGCATTAAAAGTAATTCTGTTGTTGCAAGGGAGACAACGAACTTTTTTTTTTCTACGGTTACGAACTTCATTTTTAAAGAAAAAGGCATAAGTCCTATGTCCATTTATTGCATAATGAAATTTATGTGGCCGAACATATTATCGACAACTTAGCACGAGAAACGATGACAGCCATAACGACAATAGTATAAAAAAAACAACATAAGAAATAACAATAATAAAAAGAAAAATGATACAACACTAGATTATCCTTTTGTAAGAACAGGATATATTACACAAAAACAAGATCCATGCACCGATTAATGGCTTCACATGCAATAAGGATAACATGTTTTCATAGGATGATGTTTTGCTCTAAACTGACAATACAGAAAATTCTTACGACTTCTGAAGCAAGTCTAGTTCTTTCCCCGTCAATCTTATGTTAACCTTTTTCTTACAGCAATCCAAACAAACGACGTTAACATGCCACTTCAGACATAGTAATCATCTTTTCTCCGAGCTCCGACTTCCGGGATGTACTTCCGAGATGTCCTCCCTGGTAGTGTTAGAGGTGGGCAGATACCTCAACTCTTAAATATTGCAATACCGGCTTTGATGCTTCTGGTATCGAAAGTTTCAATTTTGTTTCGATTCTGATACTTAGAATATGTTTTTCGATCATTTTCAATATCTCTGGATACTACTGTAAAGCTTTTGATATCACTTGAAGAACACGTAGTTTAGATCACACGCTGTGGCCACTTACAATGACGGTATCGAAATGGTATCGAAACTACGGAGTTTGAGTTTGATACGATATCGAAATTATTGAGTGTCAAAAGTTTTGGTACCTCAGACACGATACTGCCCGGCATTAAGTAAAGTCTGGAACATTTCACAAGTGTCAGCTGCATAGAGGTAGTAAAATAATAATAAAAATGATGTTTACAAGTCTCTTATTGGGACATGCCCTTTAATGCGACTTCACATTATTGCTACCCAAGCAGGTCACATCTCCCATCAACTCTCTCTACTCCCTTTAGTGCATAAAGTGATGTGCCACTGATTATCCGCTGATAACTATACTCCGCAGCAAGCTTTATTTCACTGTCCGAAGTCCTGTGCCTATTACAGATGGATGGACTGATTTAGTATGAAATACTTCTTCAAGACATTTAAAGCAGAACCACGGCAAAAGTCGAAAACACTCCCTGTTTTATACTATCTTATTATATTATTATATATCCCAGTATGTATTGTACTTGGAGCGTGCCTTTTTCTAACACTTTACAATAATGCTGTCTCACTAGTTTACAGTAGCAAACGATATTTTGGGAGACTTATTCCTTTAACCACTTGACCTGATATAAACTGATATTAACATGATATCCAAAATGGTGGATAAAACTGACTCCATATCCAGCTATGACATAAAAGTACTTATTTCGCTTATATCTTGGAGACAACCCATCAGATTTTTTTCCAGCTAGTTAAACCGGTTACATATTACCATACCGACAAAGGCTGAATTCGACCGCATCGCAGTGCCCCTCTCGCGGACGAAATCATCAGCATCGCAATGAAGTGGTTAAAGAAAACTGAAAACATACACACCTTTCTGATCAAGCTTCTGAGAGCGTGCTATCAGTCAGGTATTGTGACGTTATCCAGAGTGCCATTTGTAAGAAAAACTATACAATCGTGACTTATTGAGAAGAGTTTCTTAAGAAGAAAACTTGTCAAGCAGTAGTTGTATTAAGAGGATCCCTCTGTGCTTGATGGCGCAAACTACATGTGCATGTGCGAGGAACATTTTAATACACGTCACAAATATAGTGGTACTAACAGAAATTCAAAAAATGGATAGTTCATTTGTTTTCAGCAATCGACAAGTCGACTAGATAAGATCTAATCGCTATATCAGGTGGTTAAGAAAAGAATATTTGAAAGTTCAATAACCTCAATGATTCAAAATGTATGCAGCTGAAACTCAGCACACAATCACAGATGGATATTAGTTGCTAATGCCGAAAATATCTCCATCTCCATGATTACATGACGGTTGAAACATTAGAGGCAAAACACTTCTAGCAACTGAGAACTTGCGCATTATCGATGGGATCTCTTACAATCGTAAGAATTACATTTACTCTGCATGTTGAACGCTACTGAGGGTGCATTCAGCACTATAGTAAGAGACCTCATCAGTAGTGCGCAAGCCCTCAAATAGCGTGCCTTGTGTGCGTCTACCACAGTGGCTTCAATACCTTGTGTTTTTTGGTTGTTGTTGTTGGTGGTGGTGGTGGTGGTGTTATTGTTGTTGTTGTTGTTACAAGAGTAGATGTATAGTACCTAGGTGTAGATCAGTGAAACTTAACAATAATTACACATTATATCTGTCTGTTAATGTGCTTAAAGTTGCCCAACAACTCTTGAAGTGATTAGGTTGGTTTTTTTGTTTGGTTTTTTTTTTTTTGGGGGGGGGGGGGGGGGGGNGTGGCATCGGTGACTTTTTTCTCCTTAAATCACGTTTGTTTTAGTCTTTTCTCGTCTGTTATGACAACATCCATGAATACAGATCTTTGTGGNGGGGGGCGAATATTTACACATATCTAGAGACATCACGTTTCAAGAATTGCGATCTCAAAGGTTAACGAGACTTGGCTTTGGGAACATCTAAAATAGCAGGCAGGCATTGAACTGTCCTGCCAGTAGAGAAAAAAACTGTCAGTCATGTGATGTTTTACTTCTTGCTTGGGCTGCTATAAAAAGGATCTTAATCGCTGCCAAATCAGAGCAGTACAAGTGAAGCGTACAGAGCATAACTGATCTATGCTCGTCATCGGATCTGAGGGAGACGTTTAGTGCCACGGAGCATAATTGCGATTACAACGAGGATGTGCAGCAGAAACTGGAGGATGAGGGTTCAAATCCTCCCCGAGGCAAAAAAAAAATCAACGGAAAGTCACTTGCGAGTCATGACTGTTGTGTGGCTGAACTTCTTTGAGTGTCAGGAAGTCAAAGGACAGAAACACTTCCAAGATGGAATTATCATCCTCTGAAGTTCTTCTGTTGCCTCGTTTTTATCTACAGTAGAATATGGCGATCTCGAATTTTAGGAGACTGGCTCGAAATTTTTTGTGAGGTTGTCGAGATCATGAGATAAAATTAATAGAGATGTAAAGCAAGAGACTGAAGCCTTGCAAAGAGTTGAGTAGGGAATTCTACACAGCGAATTTCGAGATCGTGGGTTGAATTGTATCATGAGAGTTATGGCAGCGTGTACAAACCATCTGAGCCACTCAGCAGTAAATCGGAATGAGAAACTTCGACAACATGCGGCTTTAATGTAGAATTCTCGCTATCAGTGCACAGGAAGGTAAAGTTCAGACGTGACTTCATGGTTTTTACTTGAAACTATAAGATTTTAGTTTGGTGATAGGAACATTATTTAAGATTCCCGCACAAATAGACAATGTTTTGCCAGCCGAAACTTTGTTTTTCTTTGACGCTGAGGCCTATTGCCTTGCAGAACGGATGCTGTATACAATGATAATGGTAACAATAATATACATGTTGAAGCAGGATTTCCACAACCGTATCTAACTAAAAAAAAAAAAAAGATATGATCTGTTCTGGAGCATTAGAACGGTGTGGAAAATACTGTCCTCTCTGAACCAGATTGACACCTGCATGTTCTCTCTATCTCGTTAAGACCCTCTTGATTAGCTCACTGAATTTGTTTACCAGTTGGCGGCCAGAGCAATGCATATTGCGTTGTTTTCTTCTTACTTAACCATTTGGCAAATCAACCCAATTCAGTTTATTAAAAAAAAAAAGATTTCTAAATCGACCACTCATCGATCCTTAAGCTGTTTTTCTTTATAACGGTGTTCATTTTCAGCTCGATGACAGACTTGGAGCACTTGAGCTCTGCGGCCTTCCGAATGTATTCATGGATTTTGAGCCGAATCTCTCGGCTCGAAATATTGCAAATCGCTGTAAATCTTTGCCAAGGTCTGAATGAGATCAATAAAACCGCTCGCCTCTTATGATGGCTTGTGTCAATATCATTACGGTCAATCAAAAGATAAACGTAAAATTACACCATCAACAGCTGAAGAAGAAAAACACTGACACATAGGCGTACCCATATGTTGGTATAGGGAGGGAAGTGATGAGCAAAATGAAAACTGAACTTCATAATGTTATTTTCGAACCTAGACTCCTAGGGCTGAGAGCATAAACATGGAACCCCTGAAAGAAACGAGAATTGGGGAAAGGGGGAGGGAGGAGGCGGAGAAAAAAAGGGGCAGGGGGTGAAGGGAGTTGTGATTTGTTGGAGCTTTGGTTTGATTTTAAGGATAGAGAAGCTTTCAGTGGAAGAGTCAAACTGGATAATCTATATAAAACAAATTATAGGCTAAAATTTGTGACATCGAGAACGCCACGAAGGAGCTTTAGAATACAGTCAAAAATTCACAAAAGTCGTGTTGTTATTTGAAGTTGTGCCGTTTGGATGTCTGGCGAGTGATTAGACCACGATTTAGACATAAAAAATCAAAGAAAGCAACAATAATTCAGGGCATGAATTTAAACAAAGCAACAATTATGTAATGATTGCTCCTTATGATGCGACTCTTGAACGCCATTGAGCTGCGCCCAGCACCGCGCGCACCGAGGTTTATGGGAAAAATGCACAATAAAGATATCGTCACTTTTTGCTTGAAAGTAAATGAACTTTTGAAATGTGACAGTCGCATTACTCATCAGTTACAGATTTTATTTAAATATATTTACTTGCACTAGACTAATCTGATGTTGCAATTTAGTCACCACGATCCCGCTCAAGAAATGGGCTGTTTACTATTGTATGCGGTGGAAATTACGGGACCTCGTAAAAGTGCCGATCTTGCCGAACAGATGGTTCATGTAATCCCTACAGGCTATGTTATAATCATTGTTACAAGATAGATGTCTGCCCTTGCTTTAGAACAGACCCCAGAGCTAAGCCTGGTTGGAAGTGTAGTCAGAGTGATTAGGAAATTATGAAGGCCCGTGGCTTTGGTTCCAGAGCGAGAATTACTACTGTTCTTAAACGAAAGGTTTCATGCCTGTACATGGATTCAGACAACAGTCGTTTAATGATGACAGATAGAGAAAAGAAACGGACACGAGTTTTGCCTTGACAGCTAGAATACCCCGTGAAGAGTACAATGGCTTGACGGCCAGATTAGACAGTTTTCGGTATGTGCCCAACAAAATGCTCTTGCCAATCAGCTTCATGAATATTGCCAGAGTAATAGCAACTGAAACAGAACATAGGGAGTTATTTATAGGCTGGTTCATGTTAAGGCTAATTCTTTCCTCAAATTTTGAGTCAATGTGTTAGTTCACTGAGCTGGGGACACGATTTACCTGTAAAAGTGACTTGCAGTACATAAAGTCAGTCCAATCAAATGGACATTCACGTAAGGAAAATTTACTCAAAACTTAATGTCTAGGTTTAAAGTACAATTCGGCTAGAATACCCCATAAGGCGTATTTGGGCTGTTGAACCACCGCACTTACTGCGAAAAGAGAAATTCAAATAATCTTATCTTTTACCTCAGGTTTACCAACACTTTGGTTCCCTATGTGCAGAGGTATCTAATTACGTAACATGGTTATTTTTGGTGCAGACGTGTACTTTCCTGGGGTGAGGGGAGATAATATGCCATATACTTGTGCTCCTCCATACTTAGACCTGAAATTTCACACTGAATTTCTTGACCCTGAAAACCTTAGTCTAGACACGAGATATATTATTCTAGGTCGATTTTTCTGAAAACTACAACCAGATACTGCATATTCAAAGCCGGCGGTGACCCAGCTTGAATCTGACCTAGTTTAACGCACTTCCGGATCTGAGATTTTGGTAGACTTTCTTCCTGTTGCTCACCACACCCACCTGGACCGTGAACCATTGAAAAACCTTTTGTTAGAATTTTTTGAGGTGCGATCATATATCTACTCGTTATTACTGATTATCTTAAAGGTTTCAGTCCACAAATGTTACACTGACCCACTCTTAGATGTTCAGAGCGTTCTGACATTGATCGCCCTTCGCCAGTCATCTTTTATTGATGAATCAGACAAGAGTAGAAGGGTCAGTGTGAATTAGTGCCTTTGAGAATCCAAGCTGAACACCTTGTGCCCGTCGCTGGTAAAGGGTTCTGCAAATTGATTCACGCCCCTGGCAAACACCTCCTGCAGCTAATCCAAATTAAAGAAAAGTTCTAGACTAGTGGTTGTGAGCGACTTTTGCGTAGCGGTCTAGTTTGACGGTTAAATGGTGATTAATATAAAGTTCAGCTTGAGATCTGTCCACCGTCCCGATAATATATTGAACATCTTTGAGCTGCCTCTCTTTAAGTTCTTTGCAAATGAATTTGGGTTGCTGATAAACATCCGCTTTAGCTCCAAGTACCATAAAAGATGTTGTGCTTGGATGTGAACGTTTTCCATCAGCCATGACCTAGATCTAAGACATTGCCGTTTGGTAGTGGTGATACTGGAAATAAGACCTGTTGTTCTTGTAATAGTCATTATGAGTATGTCCAGTCTGGCAATAGATATACTCTTAAGGCTGCAACAGTCAGTGCTATCTAAAACCTGAAATCTGTGCCCTTAATCTGCACACACGTTTTAATGCTCTGTGGCCGTGTGCATAATCCTTGTTAGTTAACTTACTGCGGTAACCACGGAAAACTCATAAAACATTGACAATGTTCACGGTAGTTAACCCAATACGTTAATTAACGTATGGATTAAGCATACGGCCACATGAAACCAGAATATTATCGCCTGTGATTGTCATTATATAGGCAACAAGACACGTTTAGACTTCTCCGCTGTTCATCAAAGTACAGCAGAGTATCTGGTCAATACCTGGTCCCTGGTCCGACATTACAGCATTGGAGGATTCACATAACTACTCTGCCTTCCTACAGTGAGCTGTTTGTGTACAGCACAATTAAACTGATATCTGGTTATATTATTTACGTCGTCAAGAGACATGCACGCCATTTTTACGGTACGCATGGACAATTCTCCCTCAAGTAATACGTTAATCAAGATTACTGGTATAACCCCAGACCACAGCCTGTGGACAAAACTATAATAATATTCGATGGGACAGCACATGAACATTTTTAAGCGCTATAACTACTTAATTCACATTAGATTATTGTACACCTTGGTGTCCATGTGAAGAACCCGATTAATCCACACTTCCAACACAGAATGGAGGCTAACAGCTGCAAAGATCCTTCTTTGTCAGTACCTGAATGTAATCAGGTCGCTAAGGCAATAACTCTTTTGAATAGAAGTCTCCCTGTGGACCCTCATACAAATTTGATCTCTTTGTTTTGCTATCAATTGAGATTGTCAACAGATCATCAGTCCTGCTTGTCGCGGCACTATCAATATAAGATAAAAGCTATGCACTACTTCCATCGCAATCAAGAGTCAACGACCATAAATAACCTCTATCTTTTATTGATAGTATCCATTAGGTTAATGAACTATGTGTCCTGCGGCGGCGTGTCGGTGCGTTTTAAAGCTTTTTGCTAGTGGTTTAGTATTTCCTATAAAAGTTAGTATTCCTGTGGGAACCATAACGATTTCGTCAATGTCTAATGTTAAGTCAGTGCAACAGTGTGAAAAATGGATTCAGTTGTACGATATGAGAATGATTCAGGTCTTTAATTTCATGGCAAGTTCGGGCTTTTCGTTATTGTAGTTACCGTTGTTGTTGTTGTTGTTGTTGTTGTTGTTGTTGTTGTTGTTGTTGTAATTGTTGTTGTTGTTGTTGTTGTTGTTGTTCTTCTTCTTCTTCTTCTTCTTCTTCTTCTTCTTCTTCTTCTTTTCGTTCTTGCTCTTGTTCTTATTGTCCTTCTGTTGTTGTTGTTCTTCTTCTTCTTCTTTTTCTTCTTCTTCTTCTTCTTCTTCTTCTTCTTCTTCTTCTTCTTCTTCTTCTTCTTCTTCTTCCTCTTCTCCTCCCTGCTCTTGTTCTTGTCCTTGTTTCTGTTGCCATCGTCTTTGTCCTTGTTGCTGTTGGTGTGTTGGTGGTAGCAGTGGCGATGGTGGTGATGATGATGGTGATGGTGGTATGCAAACTATCAGATTCTTGTGAATACACAAAAACAATTGCAAAGCAATGCTATAATTCATTTGTTCACCCCAGCCAGTGGACCATTTTGTCAGTTCAATTATTTGAGGCTTGTCTTATCTGTTAGTCACTCAGTCCTTCAAACAGTTTTAATGCGTTTGACAGTCAGCTCAGTACCAACGCATGGGTATCATGACATGGGATGAGTGCAATGAGAGCCATAATCGAATTGCAAGTTCCAGAGAATGTGTCATCAAAGTTCTAACTGATCCGGAAGCTTGAAGAAATTCACATATTAATGAGATATTTAGATATTCGAGGTTGTTTGGGAAAATGTGAAAATGTGAATATGCTTGGAGCACTTGACCATATTTTCGAGGTAAACGTTATGGATACTCCTATGGACGTAAATTATAGTGTACAAGAGAGTGAACGAAATGGCGATTACCCAGGGTAATAAGATAGTGAAAAGGTATCGAGCGTAGATGGCAAAATAAACAATTCGCAGACGGCATGTGTGGTAACATACTATTTTGATTAAGCTACTCCTGAGCTGACAGACTTCCAGTTAGAGCCCACAACAGAGAGTGAGAAAACTATGAATATATAAACGTAAACATCACGAGACTATCTGGAACTTAACCATCCGAAAATTGAAGTGTACAAACATGTCACGCACTGGGACTCCGAGCAGCGTTTCCTGACTCGACTGCTGAGACATCTGAGAGCTTGTGCAGGAACAATGGGGTCTCTTACCATCATGAGATTTACATCAGAGCATTGTTGCTGAAAACACCTTTAGTAACGTTCAACATGCAAAGTAAGTGTACTTTTTACGATGATAAGAGATCCCATCGTTGATGCGCAGGCTCTCAATTTAGTAAGTTAAGTATCGTATATCTAACCCGGATGTCTGTAATTCAGTACAATATTTAACCGCTTCAAAACCGAAGGATTTTTGCCAAACCACAAAGCCAGTATGCATTAATAACCTTTTAGATCTCATGGCCCTCATGTTCCTACCGTGTCTTGATAACTTACTGTATTTTGAATTTCCGGTGTGAATGGGACGGGCATGGCTTCGGATTCGGTTACGTAGGTCCTTCACCTGTGCACCAACTCCGAGCACCAAGGAGTAGTGACTATTACATCATGATCTCAGATCGATAGCGCCCAGCAGTAGCTATTTTTTTCTGTGTCAATAAATATGAAAGATTGATTCTGATTTGTCGAATCAACTCAGATCAATTCAGGAACTCTGCAACAAATTATTGCCATATTGTGCTGAGTGCGGCTAAAAACATGATGATCCAATATTAAACAAAATGCTTTTATGTTTTAGAAACTTTGCACAATTAGTTTCAGCAAGACTGACCTAGGGTTCCTTTTGTTGTTCATAGCTAAAGAGTTTTTATTCCATAAATCAAAAGATCTGAATGGAACGATTTACCTATCCACATCGGAGACAAAATGTAAATATACATGGCGGGCTCAGTGTTACTGGTGAAATAAAAATTCAATCCAGATTTCACAGAGATGAAGCAAACGTGAATGTTGTTGAGAATTTGTCGAAGCAATCGTTAATGTCAAGAATCGTGTATAGCCACAAGCAACAAGATATGCAGTAGCTACTCTACTGCGATTCTTTCTTTGATTTCATTTATACAGTGAAAGGATTGATAGTCGCCAATTCTCTATGCATTCCATCATTAATCAGTAAAAGTTCTTCACGTTCAGATTCTCCCCAGTGAACGATTCAGAAGTTACTAAAAACCGATTACGTTCCATCACGTTGGTGACTATTAATGTCCCGTTTGAATCTTTTGTTTTTCAAATCTCACGCACTCAAAAGGAAATTAGTTTTCACTGGAGTAGCAGCGCTGTCACGCCGTTGAAAAATGAGGTCAGTGTCCCTGAAGCCTAAAAGCTCTAGAACTAACTGTAAATTAAGTCAGGGCCATTGTTAGATACTATTTTGAGCCCTTCTCCACAAGTTTCCCCTAGGTCTAGCCTCCACTCTTGCATTGCGGTTGTAATTCATTGCATTCCATTTCATAAGTGTTTGCTAAACCTTGTACTTAGATGGCCTGACTTTTCCGCATTTCACAACCAAGGCATTTTTGGAAGGGATGCGACAGGGTATCTACGGCCCTGGAAGCAGTAATTTTTTTAGGTGAGGTTTGGGGAGATGAAAAAGTATTATGGTCACCAGCAGCGCTAATTTGTCACATGCAGTTAATCTGTTTGTGTGTCATTTAATTTTCACGGGCCACATGACCAATGCCGTCACTTCTATTTCTGTTAACCAACCTCTTCGCTGTTTCAAACCAGAAAAAAACAACACGTCTTTCCCTTGCACTATCACACATAACGAATTAAGCCTGTCAAGTCCATACACGATCGCAAAAACCAACGAGACTGTTAATGAAAACGAAGTATGTTAGTTAATAAAAAAAAATAACCATAGCAAAAACTGTATGAGGCAGGAGAATGAACCAACTACTATCAGTCGTGTTGCTTTGGAAAGCTTTCTATGGAAGAACTTCTCCACCCTAATCCCCGGACTTCAAGAATTAGCGTTTGATATTTTTGTAACTGGCATGATGATGATGATGATGATACTGAAATCCCGCCTCGTTTCGACGAATCAGTAGTTTAGGCAGACAGACTTCTTGGCGCTGTGAGAGTTCTTGTGTTAGTAGAGACCGATTTTCGATGCATCGACATCTTTTGCAGCCTGTGCAGGAGACAATGCCAAGCCCCATGTTTTCTTCTAGACATCTTTCCCTAGATTACCGCAGCCCTTCTCCGCTCTCATTTTCAGGCAAGGTCATGATCAATTTTAATGGATCCTCTGCCGTATGATGTAAAAAATCCTCTTTAAAAGTATGGTGTCTGATAGAGCCAGGATGTATGACTAGGGGTATGATATTAAAACCCTCGTTCAGAGTACGGTGTCTATCAGACCCCAGGATTATATCTAAGGAGAGTAGAAATGCACGTGCATTTGTGAGCACATGCGTGCACATTAAAAAACCGTTGAAAGATGAGAAGTGACATTATTGAGGAATACCTGGCATTTCAAAAAAAAGAATCAAAAATAAACCTTTTTTTTAGTTAGCTTCTGGATCTCCTAGAACCACAGTGTACGGCGAAGATGAATTTATATATCATTTGTTACAATTTATTTACCTTTCTGGTCACAGGAATGGTTTAAAACTGAAAAGTTCTTCGTAGGACACCCTGTATTTAGCACGTATCTCTCACTTACTTGACGACTTTATGACGCTGTAACGTCAAGCATTTTGGTCCGGACCACAAAACTCTTTGTGGTTGAGAGAATGGAATCATCACAACTGAAGTGCTTTGTTTGAGCCAGTGACGACCAAGTTTTTTTTTGGCTTTTTTTTGTTGTGGCGGTGAGGTCTGGGTGGGATG
>JAWQUT010000022.1:1968908-1973908 GCA_033807755.1 Ellobium chinense
AAATTTAGGTTCACCAACTTCCGTGGATGAACGGTGAAATTTAGGTTCACCGGACATACTGATACAACTGGTCCCCAATATCAAAGTAAGGCAAAAAACAGCGAGGGAGAAAGAGACGAACGGAAGACGTAATGGGAAACAGCATACACCAATACATATACGGAAGCTTCTCGGAAGCCATGACAAAGTTGATCAGCGGATGAAAATCTTCCCAAGACAATAAGATATCGAAGGGAAAAGTCCAGAAAAGCATGTTTTGTTGATTTTATCTGACTAAACCCAGAGCAGAAATCCCTTAATCTTCTTGATAATCCTGTTCATCTACGGTCCACAACAAGGCATTAGCAGGAAAAAGAAGGCAAGCCAAGTGCAGTTCTTCATATGGATTGGATCAGTATTGCCACTCTGATCATATGCTTATAGCGAGAGTGAATTTTACCTATGGAGTAAATTTTGTGGGTAAAAAAATCTTATAAATTTACCGTTAAAAAGAAGAAGAAGAATGAATTTACCCACTAAACCATTACTTTTTACGAATTTCTTTCAACAACTTACAAAAAGTGATTGTCTGTATTTTACATCAAGAAACCATATACTACCGTTGAAACGGGGAGGTAGAGAAACATACTATCGAAAAGAGAAAATGTAATTTGTGCGAAATTGATAATGCCATTGGCGATAAATGCCATGCACTGTTTAAGTGCCGTGTGCTAGAAACTAATCGAAGGAAATACATTTCAAAATATTGCTACAAAAGACCAAATACCCACAAGACAAAAGAACTCTTCAAAAGAATATTAAGAAATATACTTGAAAAAATAACCAGATTCATAATGATTGCTGTAGAAATCTACAGGTAAAAGTGTTATCTATTTATAAATATAGGGTTTGTTTGGTGGTGGTTTTTTTTTCCCTCGTGACTTCCTGGAGCTTCACTTTTTATTTTTAAACTGTGATATATATANATATATATTTACACACAGTGTGTGTATATATATACGTTTTTATCAGTGATAATGTACTATCTAATCTATCGTGTTTGTTGTGCCATTTGTTGAATGTTACTTTGAACGCCCAGATATTTTCCAGTACATTCTGAGCATTATCAATAAACATAATAAACTTGCTGCAGCTATTTTACTCTACGAAGGAGGACAATCTCTTCGAGTGGCAGCACTGAACTGGATAATCTGTTTGCATACACGCCCATTCTACGGGTAACCTTGTCCTTGTTTCCTTAAATGGGCAGTTAAACGAGTCCGCGGTAAAGTAATCAGCTCATTCAAGAGTGCAAAGCAGTGCGCGCGGGGCAAATTCACAGAAAGGGAGAAGTTGAGAAAGAAAGAAAGAAAGAAAGAAAGAAAGATAGAAAGAAAGAAAGAGGTGGATGTTGTGGGGTTTTCCATTCTTGAGCACTACGATCTGTCTGAAATTAGCTTTTCGACGACAAAACTTTCAATGTTTCCTTTCCAAACGGAAGCTCAAATACGTATTGGAAAATAAACATGTTGTGTGCCTCAGTGGCAATATTGCGTCAAAGTTTATATCTTACCCAATTGTATCTATGTTGCAATAAATTTCAACTAACATGAAGTTAAGTCATTCCAAGGGTCTTAGGACTAAAAGAATAACAATTAACCTGATTAAGCCGTGGTAAACAAAGTATTAAAAGCTTATCAGGTCTTTGAAGAACGCAAGGAGACAGAGATCGACATTTTTCTATAGCTCTGTCATCTGTTTGAAATAATTGTGTCATAAACAACTCAACCCTTTTGGCCTGATGTCTTTAAATCATTTTTGCCGTTGGCAAAAAAGAAAAGAATTTAATCGTGGGGACATTTGAGAGTACTGGGAAATGGATGAGATGAGTATAACAGAGAGACTTATATCAGAAAGAGAATGTTAACAGAGAGAAACAATTAATGCATGTGACTTAAACCTTTGTGTACACCAAAGAAACCTATAGTAAATTTTACGTCAGCGAATACTTGAGAGCGAAGCAACATAACGACATGCGATTTTTGCCAAAATTTATAGAAGTTTTGTAAAATATCACTGCGTAATATATTCATCTTTATATTCAACAAGACTAACACCCCATTTTACAAATGGGCAGGCAGGCAACGCACCAGCGGCGAAAGAATACCTAGCGCACCGAAAGGCATCATAGAGGAATGCATTAGACTCCGTGAAAAAGTTGGACGATTGGCGAATCGGGCGGATTGAAAAGATACATCGGAGATTGTATTTCGTTGCTATACACATTCTTTTCTTTAAAAAAGGGTAAAAAGAAATAAAGAGGACTGATGTGTATAGTTACTTTTTGTGTCGGCCTAATTTTCTACGAATTTAAACCGCATGTTTTTACGTTACGTAGTTCTCAAGAAATCTGTGACACAAATTTGGCTAAAGCGTTTTATTAATATAGATAACATCTTTTTCTTTAAAACAAAGCAAGTTTTGCAACATTCCTCAGCATTGTTTCGGTGAGGTGGAGTTTCCGTTCATTTCGTTTGAACATTATTTTTTTTTTCCATTTTATGTTTAGAATTTGAACTGGTCCCATCGTTAGGAAATCAGTTCAGATTTTCAAAAAGTATTCACCCACTGGATTAAGCTTCTAATAATATGAACAGTAATATTATGCAGAACAATCTCACAACCTCAAACCCCATTAACTAGAAATCCCTGCTATTTCATTACATTTCTCCAATTCCGAGCTCTAGATTTCTTCTGTTTCCTCTACCATACAATCTGGGATTTTCGGGCTGGAATTCCAGACTATGAGCTTCTTTGTGCCATTATTTGTTTGTAACACACATACCCTTATTTTTGATGGCCTTGTCATTGTTTCCATTCCAAACAACAGAGTTGAAATGTACCACGTTAAAATTATCAGCTCTCTCAAATAGGGTGTAAGAGGAATGGTGCTAGACAGCGAAGGAGACAGACAGACGGATGCTTGTGGTTTATCCTATGTAATACACTGGACCAAGGGTTCTCAAGCTCGGTTAAGTATAACTACTCCTGAAGGTGCGCATTCCAAATACAACGGATGCACGCGGAAGGTATATAATGTGAGAATCACTGAGCTGCTTGGCAGTTTGTCTTAACACAGTTCTACCCAGTAAATAAGATCTATGATTACAACCAGGAAGGCGTAGTATAACCGTAAAACTGCCCTGGAGCGATACAACCCTAACTTAAATTAACCAACTCAATCCATTATTATTCTTACAAATTGTGTCTGAATTAGGCCTGACTATGCTAAGTAACCGGGTGTCTTATCTATACCATCGTTACAAGCAGAATGTTTGATTGAATGTTTGATGTTCAAAATGGAAGGGCATGAATTCGAGGTTTCTTGGTTTGTTTCATTCATCTTGAAACTATATGTAGCAGGTCTACGAGGAGGAAGGGGGAGGGGTGGGGGTGTAAAACTGGTCACGGACACTGGTGAAGGCTGTGACGATAATTTCTTTCATTATCACATTTTGTAAAATAACTAAAACTGCCTACCACAGTGACAATCTAAGCACATACCTTTTTTTCCCCCAAAGGTTGCCTGATTCTCTGGGAATCCTTGACTTAAATATTGTGTTTAACGTCTCATTAAACAAATGGATGTGAACAAAGCTGCGACCTAGGTTGCTGACTGACCTTACTGTTTGTACCAGTACAATGCATACTAGCGGATCTTGATAGGGTAAGCGAGATTATCTAGTGGCATCATCATGAGGTACATTGACCATAAAAGTGTGAGAATCCGTGCACTATAATGTGAGGGATACACAACCCCTTATAGTCTGATGACCTTATCATTACTTCCCTTTGGAATGGAGAGATCAAAGTCTCGAGTACCCTGTTGGCAGCCAAAAACCAACCAGACGTTGATTCATTTAGAGAGAAAATTAAAAATCGATGTAAAAAGGGTTGCGGAGGGGAGAGGATCATGACAGACTAATACAAAAGAACTTGAAGGCAGGATAGTTCTTTTGAAAGTAATTGAATTTATAGAACAGTAATGAAGGGGGGATTTTGTGCCCCTCTATAACGGCCATGACGTGTTTAACGGGAGATGAAAGACAGGCAAAGTAAACGCTGGTGTCTTCGTTTAATTTTGTTTTCTATTTTGTCTGTCTGGCCCCTCTTTGCCTTGACTTTATATCTCTCTTCTCCGTGCTTTCTTCTTCATGCCTTTGAGGAAAGAAACTGTCGGATATTTTCCATTATCTAGCTGCCAAAGGGAAAAGCTATTTGAGACCCTATAACCGTCCGAATTTCTATAAAACAAGAGAACTCTTTAACAGCACAAATTAAAAAGTTATAATTAACAGTATTTGTATCATATATATTGAACTTGTTTGTCTGAAAAGCGCTGGTATGCAAGGGTGTATGTTCTTTGGTCCTTTATTCTTTTTTTATTGTTTTTGACAACACCATATAATGCTCCATGTAGTGCATACTAGTGTGCACTCCCGTTATCTGAACGGAACACTGGATGGCTACATTACGGATTTACCTGTTGACATGGTACTATATGGCTTTATATTGCATAGCATCATCAATGATAGGACGAGGGAATTCGAAATTCTGACCTCATTCTTGAAAAGAATGACATGGCGGAGTGGCATAAACTTGTCCATATGTTATTAATGCATGTTCGGCAGGTACACATTGATTGTAAACCTTCTCCTGTCTATTTAGTTGAGATTGATGGGTCTGAGAGGATTTTACTGACGACAGTTTTTGCATATATGGCAATGGAAAGCAGCCTACCACGCTCCTACGTCATTCTCATAATAGAGATTCTTGATTAATGGATTTCAAATAAAGATTCAATTAAGAACTTGCGCAGTAACGACGGGATCTCTTATCATCGTAAGATTTACACTTGAGAGCTTGCAGATTAACAATGGGATTTCTTATCATCGTAAGAATTACATTCACTCTGCATGTAGAACGCTGCTACGGGTGCTTTCAGCACTTATGCACTAATG
>JAWQUT010000022.1:1976408-1981408 GCA_033807755.1 Ellobium chinense
CAGTTTCTGATGTCTGTGGCAGACAAGGCAGTTGCAATTTATTTTAATTATCTTAATATCCTATCTCATCCCATGATAATTTGCATGACTGTTTGCATTGACCAATCAATGGAGGTTTAATGCATGACACCCTAGTTTGGCTCACGTGTTGACAAAAGGAAATCAAACTCGATGCGTCGCAGTATGTCAAAGGGTTCGTGGCACTGTGTCAAGCAACACGGAGCCAAAGAGACAAACAATGTAGCCTACACATGACATGGACTACAGCGACTTCCGAATGCCACAAAACCGTACATCCAGCATGCACAGAGTTTCTTGCAAACAGAGAGAGAGAGAGAGAGAGAGAGAGAGAGAGAGAGAGAGAGAGAGAGAGAGAGANAGAGAGAGAGAGAGAGAGAGAGAGAGAGAAAGAGAGAGAGAGAGAGAGTGAGTGAGTGATTGCTCCAAAGCATATTCTGTATTTGTTTTTGAATTTATGCATCCGGCAATAGTTACGTTATTACGAGTATTGGCTACGTGCTGCCAAGTATTTTGTCATATTGGCGGGAATGCTGTGAGGGCTGCGTAAATTCCTTCCTTATTCTGCTGCGGATAAAGACTATCTTATCTACCTCGCTACAAAGATACGCACTATGCATCCTTAATGCGCAGCGCAGACAATAACAAAATTCATCTAGACTAGCACGCTTTGGAATTTAACAGTTTTAGTGGTGCAGTTTAAGAGCAGACCGGAAGTTACCACTGGCGTGAAAACATCTGGCGCATGCTCCATTGGCGACTCATACCAATTTTTAAAAAAGACGCCTATAGGTCAATCAGGACAGTGCAATCTATTAAAAAAATCAGTCATTTCCAGTGCATAAAAAAATCCATTTGTTTCGAAATTACATATTGCTCAAGAGCAGCTGATCGATTTACCATGTCCTCAACATTGACCGAATTTTTCTTTCAGTATACATAGTCTAGTGAAGGAGAGATCTCAAAATCTGAATCCGCTCAAAGAAATCATACTCTGGTGTGCGGGGGAACATGGCTTGTTACATTGGCCTCTATGCTCGTATTCAGCGCAGGAGAACTTCTTAAATAAATCTAATTTCCTCTGTGTTTCATGGTTCAGGCTTTTTATCATGTTCTTTCTCACTGAGATCAGGAAATGAAATTAGGAACACAGGAGTACAAAAACATTATCATGAAACTATTGTAGGCCTTGAAGTTGAGGAGTCGATGAATTCGGAAAGAGAACGAAGGCAAAGAGGAAAAACGAACGGAGGTTCAGGAGGAGATGCAG
Organism: Ellobium chinense; assembly: GCA_033807755.1. Classification (NCBI taxonomy): domain Eukaryota; kingdom Metazoa; phylum Mollusca; class Gastropoda; order Ellobiida; family Ellobiidae; genus Ellobium; species Ellobium chinense. The sequence goes on from JAWQUT010000022.1 coordinate 1,977,697, forward strand.
GGGGTAGGGAACTAGGGGGCAGGGGGTCCCACGTCACACCTCGGCTACATGACACACTCCACCAACCCCCTTAAAAATGAATACATTATCTTTTCTTTTTTTTTTTAATTTCACCATACTGTATTTCAGCACTAGATGGTGCCAGTGCTTCTTTTATTTTGTGGAAAATGTTGAAGGGATATGCCCCTGGCTATCTTAGATTACGCTCCCGCATTCGGCAATCGCGCCCTCACCCCACACCATTGCTGGATTTGCCCCTAATGTAGTGCACAAAAGAAGGGCATGAGCTGTGTTGATGTTGGCACATCAATGTATAAGTATTGTTATACTGATGCTTTTAAACACATCGTTTACTCTTTTACTTTTGAGAAGAATATTGATTTATTTGATACTCTTTTACGTTTGAGAAAAATATTGATTTATATGATTTTTATGTCCGGGTTTGTGTCATGCTTATACATAATTATGTAAAACACTTCTATGTATTTAAAGCATTTCTGCACAATTCTGCAGTAAGATTTTTCACCTCTATACATGCTCTAAGACTGCTGCAATAAGGAAATAGGGTGGGAGAATTAGTTACGTTGAAAAGGAGGAAGAAGACAAAGCTATAAAATGGGAGGTGCTGGTGATATTTTGGGGATATTTATAGTCCCTCTCAACAGTTGTCCCTTTTCGGAGAATTCTACAATTCCCAAAAATAATTTCCATACTGAGAAGAACACCAGGGATGAAGTAATGTAGATTCTAGTCTTGTATTTTCGAAGCACAGCGATTCAGTATAAGTGAAAAACTCTTTCCATGTTATAGAAAAGGACAGACAAAGAATCATTTTCTCAAAGACAATGCCACCTCCTAGGTAACTAGGATGGATACGGTTTAAAACGTGGACTCTTTTATTTGCATTATTATGATCTTATTATTTATTTTATAACTTATGTTACATTATAAAAAACGTATATTTTAAGAGTATGATTAATCCTTTGTCATGGTTTCAATATCTGCATACACCGATGCTCAATGGCTTGAATTTTAAGGTATGGAAATCACAATTGATACCCAGGATTACGTTAGTTTGATCCCCGCGGGTGAACGAAGGTGGCAGGTACTGTCATTTTGTGGGCGGTCCTTCGGAGATTCTAAGCAATAGGAGTATTAGTCTCTAAGAAAGCCAAAACGGCTGGGACTGATGTGGAAGAGCTAGAAAAGAGTGCGCTGACATGCGAGTGATGCTTGCTATACTTGTATCTTTGTCTCTTTTAGTAGCATACGTACCACCATTGACTCTTGCTTCATCCTCCTTCCACACAAGACCGTTGATACAATGTTCCACAAATAAATGTGAACTCCAAGAAGGTAGTCGTCATTTAGTATACCTCAAAAGATTCTAAACTTTCTAACAAAGCCTAATATCTAGAAGTTCCATTCACTTCCTCGCTAGGCTAACTCGTACCCTAGGCCTGTGTCTTTGAGACAGCACTCATTCGTTTCCGGAAATAGGCGGTTAGGCCACGGATGCAGTCGTCATGATAAAAATGGACGGACTGGCATACTGACCCCTAAAGCAGACAAGCCTGTCATTGTTCTCTCGTCTCGTTATGTTATTCTCCCACGTCCATTAGATTTCTCTTTGTATTATCGTGGCACGTATTTTTGTCTCCCGAAATTCTTGACAGTAAAACCCAATTTGTCGATAATTCCAATTATCTCTTTGATAATTTGGTCGAGATACAGAACAAAGCATGACTGCAACATTAGCGTAAGTGCCTTTGTGGGATAACGTTAGTTACGGGGAGGTTTGCAATAAGTTTTCGAGATACTGTAATATGTACAAGGACAAGGGAAACGGAAATGTTTCCCAGACGTTGAAAAATGAATCCCCACTTAGACGTCAGTTCCATTTCCGGTTAACAGACAAAAACAAGTATGAAAATGGCATCTTAGGAAATATCGGTTAAGCCTAAACTTCTTTTTTTTTAATGGACCAGAGATGACAAGAGCAGCGGGCTTATTTAGGTCAGTAATGAAATTAGAGGCGCACTGAACTGGCTGGTCTTTAATGCCTCCTATATAAACAACTATAGACACCCCAAGGACTGCGGATTAATGTAAGGACAAGACGCGCGCATGAATTTAGGGGTCATACCACGCGTTCCAACGAAAGTGTCAGGTTCAATATAAGAAAATATACATAATATCATAAACAGGTTTAGGGCTGGTAATACGAACTTTGACGTGAACTGGAAAGTATTGTAAATGATTAGGATGATGAAAGAGTATACGGACGCCAAAACGGCTTGGACTGAAGTGGAAGAGCTAGAAAAGAGTGCGCGTTCCAACGGAAGCGTCAGGTTCAGTTTAAGAAAATAAACATGATGTGATAGACAGTTTTAGGGCTGGTAATACGAACTATGACGTGAACTGATATGTATTGTAACGGACAAATAGCTTGTGAAGAGAACGAAATAGAAGGAACGAGAAAGCATTTGGGAGTTGTGTGACAATGAAAGTGTCTGACAGTGGAGATGTGAACGCGGGTGATACCGTATATAATAACGGAAAGGCTGATGTGTGACAGATAACAATATAAAATGTGATGTAAATCGATAATTTGTTAAGTTATATTTGTGTTAAGTATTGGCATATTATGCCTATAATAAACTAAACTGAGGAGGCATTGTAACATCTCCCCCNAAAAAAAAAAGGTTATGTTACTATTCATTCTACATCATCGCAGCCCCATGTCAATATGGAGAAATGTTTCTTGATTCTGACTCTCTTTGAACTAGCGTGGCCTTATAGCAACTTACCAGAGCAAGAAAAGTTGTCATTAAGTAAGAATGCGATTGAACAGTGCTGTATGCTTTGGCATTGCATTCATGGTTTCTTTTGAAATGTTATGATTACAAAAATCCATTGTATTTCACAAAAATAAGTCAAGGCAGATAGTCTAAATTTTGCCGTAGAGCAAAGAAGAGCATTATTTTACTCATAACTTCCCTTCTCTCCCCCTTCCTCTTTCAACTGACTTTCACGCACTCAAGGTCATTCCAACCCGTCCTTAATAACCACAGGGACTTGGCATTCTATTTTCCTCTTCAACGGAGACATTCTTCTATTTACGTTGACATCTTAATGTCCTCCCAGACCACCCCTTCCCCATCACCGGCCACCACATCTAGTGTCACTCCAACCCACCGCGCTCAGAGAAGTTTTAAAGACTCTACAAAAGTACTGATAGCTATTTCCCGGACGTCCTGAAAGGTCTTCATCGGCAGTAGACTTATACTCTCAAAACACCGCACACAATGCCATAGAGACACGCCGTAGAAAAGCAATATGGTTCACCTAAAGACACAAGGAGTCTTTGTCGCTGACGTCTCTTACAGAGATTAGAGTGCTTCTATAGATTTTCTTTATTCTATGATCCCGCCCTCTCACAGTCCTGCCATCATCCATTTCTATTTTCCTCGCCAATGAAGATATTCTCCTATTTATGTTGACATCCACTTGAGATAACATCATCGCTGCTGTCATCCTCGATAGAATTGCTCATCCCTAATTATGCCTGCATCACAGCCTTGCTGGCCAAAGTGCTCATCATAGCCGACATATTACTCATGCCTGATTGCCCGCGCTCATTCCCTGCTTTCACGGTCGCTGACCCAAAAGGGAGTTTGGGGAATCGGATTACAGTGGTGGCTCATAATAT
>JAWQUT010000022.1:1990538-2022440 GCA_033807755.1 Ellobium chinense
CCCCACACACACACTCTCCCCAGCTTTTTTTTTCCTTCCACCCATCTCTGATCCGCCATTCTCTCACCCTTAGATCAATAGAGCACCCAGACGTACTCACGAGCTTTGATTGGCTTCCGTAATCAATGCCAGATTATGGATACAACCAATAAACTGGATCGAGAGAAAGACGCGGGGGAAGTGATGTGACCTTGAACACTGATGCCAAAAAAGAGAGATAGGGAAAGAGAGAGAAAAAGAGAAAAAAAGAGAGAGGAAACAGGAAGTAAACCTTAGAGGTTCATCTCAACAGCCGCGGATGAAAAATTCAGGGCTAATGACACCGAAAAAGACAATACATGGCTCAGACAGACGGACAGACAGACAGACAGACAGACAGACAGACAGACAGACAGACAGATAGACAGAAAGAAGAAGGAGGTGGAAGGTAAGCGGCTGTACGGTCAAGCAGATCTTGAGAGGGACGGACAGACGGATGAAGGATTGATGGATGAATAGATAGATGGATGGATGGAAACTAAAGAGAGTGACTGTACCATAGGAGTGTTGTATATACCTCCCAGAGGAAGAAATAGCCTTATATTAGTTGGACTAGAGAGGAAGTGAAATAGTGGTGATTATTTATTTAAAGAAGTGGAGAGGGTAAATGGAGGGTAGAAGGACTATAAATCTGTACTAGACCGAACAAATACAAATAGTCCATTTGTCATGAAGACCCTTGAGTTACAGAGGAACATGTTTAACAAGTAAATAAATCTTCCACAAAAGTTACACAAGTTCCGAAGTTTTCCGTAGCAACACGCACAAGTGTTTATTCATCCCTTCTCTGCTAGCTGATTGGTCTGTTTGTTCTTCATTATGACCTATTTCTGCCCTTTGTTTGCAAAAGTCCATCTCTTCTTCATCGGTCACGATAGCTTGCGATATGATACTATTTCACGCCTGCAAACTGCGATGGAAATGTCCCACAAACTGAACTCAGTCGCTTTGTGAATTCTAAAAACATAATGAGTAACAGAAAACCAGGAAGTGTAAACACATCAATATCTTCTGATTGCTCTGGGGCAATGCTGTGAGATCATGAAGATGAAAATGCTATATGTCGAGGATTCTGATTGGCTTTTGCGACAGTAACAGGTTTTCATTGGCTGATAATAATGTACCTTTAACATCCCTCTTTACATGTATTAGGAGCAGAACCCCAGGCATATAGAAAATGGTGTCGCGAATTTATTTTGATCATTATTCTTGCAATGGGTAACCCCTCTATTCAATAGATATAAAACCTCTTTGAGATCTCCTGAAAAGCAATTAAGGTTGAAATGACTTTATACTGATGACTCACAATTGCAATTTGAAACTATCTGTTGTCATAGGCAGACACAGGTCTTTTTTATCTGAGTTTATTTATGCATTTGGTGGTTCAGTTTACGCAGCCAATCAGACAACACTGCTGTCGTATGACATAGGTGTAGTACACGGTGGAAAGGGAGCACTTAGTAATAGAAATAAGGAGTGAGCAGACGCAAACAGATGCTCACACAAGATAGGATAAAGGGGGAAGTGCTCAAGAGGACAACTGCAGAGAGAAAATGGAAGAAGGAAAGAAAGTGATGTGGTGGGAATCGAACCCGCGACCTTTGCGTCGGCACCCATCGCCTTGCCGTCAGTTTGGAATCAGGTAGACGTCTATACACGACCACCCTTTATCCTATCTTGTGTAAGCATCTTTTTGCGTCTGCTCACTCCTTACTTCTGCCGTATGACAAAAAGCTGCATACGCCCTATAATCAGTAAAATGGATACCTGGCCATGGGCAGTGAGAGATATCGTCGGAATGCTAGTGATCAGCGCCTGCAAATGCAGCGGCACTTATACTCCTCAGGGAGTTGAAAAGAGTCCTAGAGTAACCTGGTCTGATGGCGTAATAATACTGTGAAGTCGAGTGGGCGAGCATTAGCCTGGGTACTAGACTTATAAACTGCATGATTGTAGTTAACAAAAATATCATCAATGAGTAACGTAAATAGTCAGACGAGAATCCGTTGTGAACCCACTGAACTCTGGCATTTAGTCTAGCTCTGGTCTAGCGTCCAAACGTTCAGTGAATAACGAGACCACCATTTCCCAGGCATGACAGTGACGCTGACAACCGAGTCGTTTGACCCCCGGAATGCAATTCCTTTAGCCACGCCATTAACCACCTTTCCATAATCTATCCCCAGGAAGCCCCCACAGGACTCCTAGCGCTGATTAAGGAATTAAAAGTCCATGGCTGATTGATGAGCGCTCCCACAAGTATAGACGCGTCCATCGCTACAAGAGAATCGACCAACCAGCGTGGACGACCAGTGACGCGGTACTGTCTTCCGGATGACCGGAGTCCTTAATGACATTGTCTTTGCTTCGTCAGTTCGGCTTGGTGCTCGGCAGCGGCTGCTCTTGGTTATGATGGTAATGCTGTTGGCAGGCGATCGGGATTGCTAATTCAATGGAGAGATCTGGCTGCTTACCTCGATTGCCTCTTGTTGTGCCGGCTGGAAGATTATGACCTCTTCTTGCACTCGTTTGGGATGATATTTGCCAATTGGCATTGACAGAATGAGACTGGTTATTGGTGGGGTTACCCAAGGACACATAAAGTAAGGTGGGTTTTCTTTCTTCAAACCACGGCTTCCCTCATGGAAGTTTAAATAAAGATTGCGAACCAGCAACCCAGTAGATGTGTAATTTAGCATGGCGTGACCTGACTGTCTAAGTACAGCCCCTGTAGAACTTACATCGTAGACAGTTCTGAGAACGCTTATATTTAAGAAAAAATTGTGGTATACAATTTCGTGTCGGCTTTCTACGTAGGCGTTGTAACATCAGATACAAGAGAGACCATTCTTGTATTGCAAACTGCGAGCTATGCTGAATCTGCAGCCTCAGGAAGAGTCGATGAACGCTTATTAGTAAACGCAACGCTTTTCCATAGAGCGAATCACAATTCAATAGCACGAGGCTGACTCAGTCGCCTCAGCAGGCAACGCTTTACCTCAACCTCATGAGCCTTCTCCCAGTGCCTACAACACATAGGCTGAGATCGTGACGCCAAGACGTCCTTCTTCATTGATGACGCAGACGCCCGAGTTTGACGTCATCCCACCATGTACCTGTCGCCCTCCCAAGTGCACTTTACCTCCTGCATCGACAGCCTCGGTGCGTCCAAAATGGCAGCGGACTCGCACATCAGCGACTTTTATCGCGAGATGAAGATGCAGAGAGGTTATCCTCGACTCCAGGTGAGTACAGTTTGACTATGTTTTCCTATTACCACGAATTAGGTCCTACAGAAGATTACTCCGCAACTCCTCAATGCAGTGTGGTGTCTGCTTAAGGCAGACTTCAAAAATCGAGTAGGCAAACAATAGTTGTGTACCGTAAGGTTCTCAACGTTCTTTTTCGCATTTAATTTTACTCACCGGAAATGCTTCTTCTTGACACACCCACAAGACCGGACAAAGCATGGCGTATTTTTTTTTCTGAGTAGAAGCCCTTTTCTTTGAAAAGCTAAAGACGGACGCTTTTCTCAGGTGCTGGACCAATAAATATATCAAATGTTCAAAAGTGTCCCTAGAGATCTTCAAACCCAGACGTTTCGATTTCGAGATTTTTGTGAATACTAGTGAATGAAGGAGTGAAAATTTTCTTCATAGATCTTGTACTATGTGTGATAGGCAAATGGTGCGCATGGTATACTTACCACTATTCAGAGCCACCAGCATCGAGCAGATAGGTTAACGTAGTAAAGGCACTCAGATCGGTTCAACAAAATAATCCTTAAAATCAAGAACACCTGCCTCTATTCTAAACACAGTGAAATATCTTGTTTTTAAATTATAGACTCTAGTGAGTCTCCTCATAATAATATTTGAAAGGTATCGTTGAACGTGACTAAATTACCAGCTTAAAAATTCATGCTCTTTGTTTCTCATAAGCACCGATGCTAAATATAAACTTTAAGGCTTTCAAGAGCCACATAATAGGAGCTATCACTGCAAATTAATTCTTGTATTCATTCAATTCTTGTATCTAAAGCATCTAAAGCTTGATTCAGTTAATCGCTAAAAATCTAGAAGGCACAGCTACCAATAACTACACGTATTTTGGGAATTTTTCGCAGTATTCTGTAGCTTTCTTCAGGGCGTTCTCAGTAATAGAATTTAAGCGTGTATTTTTTTTTTCGTTTTGTTTTGTTTTAATATAGACTGCTAAACACTTCTGAACAGCAGGTTGGCTAACTGATTATTGATGACATTTATGGTACCCTAGACATATTCGAACTATCCATGATGAAGAGAACCAGAAAATTAAGATCTTATTTATTTATTTATTTATTTATTTATTTATTTATTTATTTATTTATTTATTTATCCTTTTTTCTATTTTTATTTATTTATTTATCTATTTTTTTATTTTATTTATTTATTTATTTCTGTATCTACTGAATACAGTTGAGCATAAAAACTAATTTTGTAACTCCGAAGGCCATTTCATAAAGGCAACGTACGCCAACATGCGATATGACTGTTATTTCTTCCTTTGAATGGTCACTAAAATTGCTCACTGCATTGTCAGGCAACTGCCATTATCTAAAGATGAAGTTACTCAGAAATCCTTAGTTTGTGCAGTATTCACTTACCTACACAGCAAAGCATCTACAGGCAAAATAGCAGCATCGGCAACAAGCACAGTACATATTTTTTTTTCTTACTGAACAGCAATTTATTTCAATAAGTTTGCTCTTTTTTTAAAATTCGTCTAAGTTACTCTACTTCAGGCCTCGACCTTTCCCCCATCCCTCCTCCTCTCCTCCAAAAACAAAAAACAAAAACAACAGGGATTCTCCTTTTACGCCCTTGAAAAATTACAAAGATGTACTCGGAGAGAAAGAGATGGGCCGTAGTTTCCTTTTCTTAGGAATATCTCTTAGCCTATTTTAGCTCGTTTTCGTAATGGTTCGCAACAGCCAACTTGTGTTATCCCAAGTTCACTGCCCAGTAAGATGAATTCTCTTACCCGTTTGACTGCAGCGCATTTTCTTGCATAGAATAATTGGAAAAACAAACCTGGGCTTTACTGAAGCTTGATTTAAGTAACGCTTGCGCTTCTGCCATTTCATTTACGCATTCGCTGGGTCGGAAAAGCCGGGACAATTCCCTGGTGGTGCTTTATCGAAATTGAATTTTTCTTCCTTCGTGTTCCTGTAATTTCCCACTGGTGAAGAATTGACTTGTTTTATTGGCAGCTCAATTTTGACGCCCAAACTTGACCTTGGCCCCCGGGAGTTGAAGCCCCCCAAAAACGATTTGAAGAAATTGATATTGTTTTGCCAATAGTTACAAGCTACAAGGAGAACTAAATGTTATTCTAATATCATCGCGAATCTCACAGCGAAATCAAATGTTCTGGAAAAAACTTTATTCCGGTGTTGCTTTTTTGTTTATGCCAGGATAATTCATTACAAAGAAATTTGTTTTTGTGAGGGTCGCCGTTGCTCCTCTGGGGAGAGAAATAAATCTTCAATTAATTAACTGTCCGTCCTTTTTATTTTATTTTTTTCGTAAGTGAATGATCTATTTCAGATTGTCAAGAAATTACGCTTTACTTAACTCCGTTCTTCCGGTTAAATGGAGAGAGGGAGGGAGGGGGAGAGAGAGTGTGTGGGAGAGAGAGGAAGAGGAAGGGTGGGTGAGAAGAAGAATCTGTGGAAAGTTTTGTTTTTTTTTCTTTTTAAGTTCATGAAAATAGTTTTAATCTTATTTAACGCAAGAGTGAAATTTGTCCCAGTTACGTCAAGTTATTTTAAAGTCCTGAACAGCTAAGAGCGTTTGATCTTTATCGCTTTGAATCCCATTATTTATTCTTTGTATTTATTGAAAAGATTTGACCAAACATTTTTCTGTAAGGATCTTCTGAATTCGAAAAATATAAATTTTTAATACGATTTGCTTTATGAGAATAAAGTCAAGTAAATAAAAAACTATTACGACAAAGACATCAATAGGCGAAACATAGAGAATATCACCAATTCAGTACATTGATTTGCTTGAGAATCGCTTCGCAGAGTGCATACTACCGTCAAGACTGAACAATTCTTATTATCACCCTGATCATATTTTGTTTGGATTCCAAAAATATAGTTCTACGAAAGCTATTAAAAAGTATTTAGCATTTCTGTGATGACCACTCTAGAAAAAAGGCACACTGTCAACATATCATCTTTCCCCGCATAACCGCAGCATTATCATACTCATCATTATTGGTATAATTATCATCATCATCATCATCATCATCATCATCATCATCATTATCATTAAAACTAAATATGATTCTGCCCAAAGACACAAAACTTTTTTTGAAAAATATTTAATGGATTTATTAAAAATAGTCAACCTATTTAACACTTTTTTCAAGACTGACAATTTAGATATAAGACGAACAAAGAATGAAAAGTTAATACGAGTCTGAGTGCCAGAAATAAAAATAGAGGTAGAGTAACTTAGAGATGTAGTGAAAAGAATTGAGATCATCATCATCATCATCATCATCATCACCGCCACTTTAAACAAGGATTTAAACATCAAAAAGGTCCTTCCACACCTGCAAAGAACTGAGAAATTGCCCTTTAATAGTTGAAATTTCTGATAATGATGATAATGATGATATAATACAGATAGATAGATAGATAGATAGATAGATAGATAGATAGATAGATAGATAGATAGATAGATAGATAGATAGATAGATAGATAGATAGATAGATAGATATAGATATAGATATATTCTGTGATCAAATGTGATCCTGCCTCCGGTTAACACACACTATGATAACTGAGTAAGAACAGAAGTTGGATAATTAGACGTAAAAGCGTTCACGAAGATAGTCTAGATGTGTGAGAAAAAGTAAATAGACTAAAAGTAGATATCCTAGCACTGTAAAAAGGCCCGTAGAGCAGGACTATAACTATCCCAAACTTCAAAAGACGGGTGATGGGCGAGTCAAAGGGGGAGACGGGAGATATTCTGGATAACATGTATGGAGATCAGCATCATCACCACCACCTCTGTCACTGTGGGACTGGCTGGCTGTCAGGATACTTTTCAGTGGCGTTCAGTAAACAATGTCCTTCACGAAGGTAGTCCATCCAGCACTCCCAAAGACACTAGCAGTAGGCTTGATATTAAATCTTTTATGGCGTTCAACGTGCGTGGTTCACGGCTTGAAAAGTACATGTATAATGTGACGGGACAGAGTATAGATGCATCTTGCCTCTTGTAAAGTAGTCGTGAACTCTTCCCACAGAGTATTTCTTTCCGCTTAAAAATGCGCAAAAAGACAAATGTGGGCGGTGTTGATGGGGGACGGGGGCGGGGGAGGAGGAATTTGACATCTAATAACATAACTTCAACAAAATACTTCACTCATTTCATCTCCAAATACACATTTGCCCTGAGGCGAATACGCATGAATTGATTTTAATCTGCCTCTGAAGGTTGTATTCGGTGCGTTTCAGCCAGTGCTCCAACGTTAAGAGAACAAAAGATATGAGCCATGTAAAGATGCAAATTGTATGATTAGGCTTTTGCAGAAAACAACAAAACACAAAAAAAGTCATAAGCAGAAATCAACAAAACGTAAATAAGGTTGATTTATTTCATGTCATATGTTCAGATCGATACGTAGGCCCTAGGGGCACGTGATCGCTTATCTACGAAACAAATTAACTCATTTATGAAACAAATTAAAGCCAGCGATTCTCATTTAAGATTTTCGTTACTCATCTTCTCATTTACTCAGGGATAAATTATTACGAGCCTTGTCAAAGACACTGCTTTTTTAAAAAATGGTGAAGTAATATATTGTTGTTAGCGGCTAATGTTGAAGTTTTCTGCCATTGCCACTTTTATGATTGGCGAAGAAGGATATCCGGATGGAAAGATTTTGGTGGGGGTCGATGAAATCCTGATGTCAGGCAACAAGCATATTTTATAAGCAAGTCGCTGCGATAGGCCTCTGCGTACGATAGGGATCACTAATTTCGCTTTATCTTTATCTTGATGCCGAGTTTGATAGAAGAATGTATGTTTACAAATCAAGGGCATGCAGCTTTTGTATTCGCATCAGGCTAACAAAGAACGTATAATGAAGAAATCTGTAACCACTTTAGCAAGCAGAGATATATCACAAAGATATAATGCCTTTACCGTGTGGACAAACAGAAAACGAGAACTTTCAATGACCCATCTATGTATCCTTATCTATGCCAAAATTTAATGGTGTCTATTCTAGATCAAACCCAGTGTTTCCATACTGTTTATTTGAAACTGGGTTGTAGCTTTTGGAGTGATTCAGTTATCGCCCCAGTCAACAAACTGCAAACTTTTATAAAGAATACCTTGGCGGAGTTGATTATTAAACGTATGTGACTGTCTATTAAAGTTTTAGCAAAGTTAATTAAAAATTAACATGATAAATGTGTCTGGGTAAGCCTGCCATTGTCAACTGAGTACGTTTGCCCATAGTTCTAAAAGTACACATCACATATTTGTGGTGTTGGTTTGCTGTCTTGTCTATGAATAATTTATATCTTAATAGCTCTTGAAGAGACCTGACCGCAAATTGAATTAGAACTTCTCTTGTCACTACCACAGCAGTGAAAGTTACGAACAGAGCTAAAAGTGCACGCTAGATATGAATAACAATGCCATGATATCCCTGAGGAATTTCAATTTTTCTTGCCCCTCTTCTTCTCATCTTCATTTTCCTCTTCTTTCCAGTTCTGATAAATCTTTTTCAAATGAAAAGGAAGCATCTCTTAGACAGCCTGTTTTGCATATTATAGTATTATTACCCTGGAGGCCAGTTCATTTAGCAGTTCTCTCAGACCCCTTGGGAACATCCTCGCAACATTACCGTGGGTTGTTTGACGAGTCATAAAAGTCCTGTCCGGGCTATAAGAGGAGAGAAGAGACATAATGGGTGGCTTCACTTATTAGAATTCAGTCACGTGAGTCACGCTGGGAAGCGCTGTTTTTGCCGAATTTCACATGGAAAAAAGTTTGTACTGGATCGAAACATTGCTGATCACTTATTCACTGGTCCTTCTTCCAAGCGTTACAGTAATGAAAAAATATATATAGATTGAATCGTCTAGAATTCGCAATACGAAAACAAATCCATGTTTTGTAAGAGGTGCTTGTCTTCCTATGGCAGTGATCGGATGGTGCAGCTTTTAAAAATGCAGATATTACGAACGTTCCATCTTTACAGAATGATACACTGATCTAGATAGATAATAATATAATTATTAAATGTAATTTAGTTATAATGATTAATAGTGATATTGTATTATATTATATCATATATTGTGAATATATGATTTATAATAATATTATTAATATATGATTTATTATTATAATAATAATATTATTAATATAATAATAATAATATTATCATATGGGTCATTCATTCATTCATTCATTCATTCATTCATTCATTCATTCATTCATTCAGTCAGTCAGTCATTCAGTCATNTATTAATTATCATTATAGGTAACTCATTCATTCATTCATTCATTCATTCATTCATTCATTCAGTCATACATAATCCATTAGATCTCAAAGATATGTATTATTATTACGATTTTATTATTAAATCAGGCACAATAATTGGAGAGCATAGAAATCACGAAGAGTCTGAGCCCACCCCCCAACCCACCCAAAAATTTAAAAAATCATATAGGTAACCAATTTGCATCCTTATATTATTTATTTTGTTACTTTTTTTGAAAAGTTTTTTTTTGCCTTATTTCCAGTATAGGAGGAAATAGACTGTACATGTATGTGAAGAGACATGAGCGAAAGGAAGAAAGAACTTCTTCAGTTATGTCATTGAATAAAACCTGGGACTTTACAGTCCGACTTGTATCAATTGCCGCTGCCGTCAACTGATATTCCACAGACCTTCCATTATGTTGTTAGACACTTTTTTTGTTGTTGTTTTAATATATCATATAAAGCGTTTACGATAGTTTGAGAGAAGAGTCAGTTAATCTTCAAACTGTTACCTTTTCTGTGTACAGGTGGTCAAGAAATGTGGTCATTACTTTACGCTGGATAACACCCGTTTGTATATGCTGCGAAGGATGGAGGAGGAGGGACATTGCAAACTAGTGCCTGTGGATCAAGTGCTACTCAAGAAGGTACCAGAAGCCGTACAGAGGATGATGGTACTGCCTTCAGATGTCGAGGGTGAGAGCTGCATGCAGGATGGTGTTGGTGGTGGGGCTGGTGGTGATGATGGTGTGCTACTTGAGAAGGTGCCTCAGGCCATTTAGGGTCCAGAAGTGGTAGTGGTGATGGTGGTCATGGTCATGGTAATTGTGGTGATAATGTGCTATTCCTGAGCTAAGTGCAAGGAAAAATAGTGGTGCTGTAAGTGGTGGTGGTGGTGGTTGTGTGGATGGTTGTGATGGTGGTGGTGGTGGCGATGTGCTACTCCAGAGGATACCTGAAGCCGTACAGAGGATACCGAGGTTGAGAGCTGGATGCAGGATGATGGTGGTGGTGGTGGTAGTGATAATGATGACAGCGGTGGTGATGGTGATAGTAACAGTGGTTTTTGAAGAAATCACAAGAATTGTCCGTGACAATCAGCACACAAAGAGCGTCTTAAATATTCGTGCTATTTATAAGCATGCTAGCAAAACAGATCTATTGCAAAACAGATATATTACAAAACAGATCTATTGTGAATAGACCTACTGCTCAATGTAGTTACGCCATGCGCATTTAAGCCGCCGAGATTCGATCTAAACAACGATATCGATTACAGATGGTATTTACATATCGGATTGCTAACATGTCATGGCAGTGCGGGAGGTCACTGCGGTCTGCCGATAGCTATACCGTTCTAAAAAGCGAAAGCTCTAAATGGAGACGTCACATTGCACCAAGATGCACTGTATCTGAATGATTAATATCTCCGAGTTCCGTTCGGTTTCCACTGTGTTTGTATTGTTTTAGATGCGACTGCGATGTACTGGGAGGGCACCGGCGGTACATGAACTACTGAATATTCATATTGTGCGAAGTCGTAGTCAATATTTGACCCCATCCTTGATAGGTTACAAAGACATTGCGCGGTTCTCTTCGTTGATATTATAAAGAAGTGACAGAGGAATTCCAAGCTGAGATTTTAGTATTCAGTTCTCCTTTTAGAGCTTGTTTCACTCAGTCAATTCCGGATCTGATTATCGACATCATCTATACTCCGAGAACTCTGTTCCTAATAGATCGATCTCTCAGCCATTAAGAAATAAGTAAATACCGCCAACCAACCAACCAACCAACCAACCAACCAACCAACCAACCATGCAAGCAACCAACCAAGCAAACAAACAAACAAACAAACAAACAAGCAAACGATCGACCTAGCAACCTACGAACCACCCAACCAAACAATCAACCAATCAATCGACCGAATGGGCAATTTCACTACCTTTGAGGAAAGTCTTGTTATAGTATTTGTTTTCCATTCCATCACATTGCTTTTTGAAGTCGCAATTTTAACGGATGCATCATCGTCTTTGGTATGCCCGTGATTTTAATATCATTAACTCTTTATGTACCGCAGCAATAACACTGCGTCCAAAGTTACTTTACTTTAGTGTATTACTATAACAAAACTGCTACTGTATTAGATATATCACTAAATTTATTGACACGGCTGAGGACCACAGAGGGTCAATGTGTTGCTTTTAAATATGAAAGTCCAATAACACGGTCCATTCCACTGTGCGTCNCTTATCTTCATTGAGGAAAGTCTTGTTATAGTAATTTATTTTCCTTTCCATCACATTGCTGTTTGAAGTCGCAATTTTCATGGATGCATCATCGTCTTTGGCATGCCCGTGATTTTAATATCATTAACTCTTTATGTACCGCAGCAATAACACTGCGTCCAAAGTTACTTTACTTTAGTGTATTACTATAACAAAACTGCTACTGTATTAGATATATCACTAAATTTATTGACACGGCTGAGGACCACAGAGGGTCAATGTGTTGCTTTTAAATATGAAAGTCCAATAACACGGTCCATTCCACTGTGCGTCCGCACTGCCCACTGGTCTACTATCTTTCATTACTCTTCAATTCTGAATAAACACAAATAATTCCTAGAACAACAAAAAAAAAATCAATATAGCTTGACTGCTTTGAATTTGTTGGCAGATTGGTTAAAACTATGATTATATAGGTACACTTTGAGATCTGTAAGCCGAAAGAAAGACCAGATGATGGACACTCGGCTATCTCCTGGGACAGGACAGCTCTTGCATTGATACAGTTCATTTAGTCATTGGTTTAGCTACAAGATCGGTCCTATTCCGTGATTATACCGGACACTCTTCATCGAAACTCTCATACCCAATGGTTTTAACCAACACAACATGTACGTATTTTTTTTTCAGTGACATAGCACTGACTTAGTGAGATATGCAAAATTTGGAATTGTATTTAGAGGGCTATAATACGCCATACAGGCCACCTCGTAGTTTCTTCAAAAGTTTCGGATGAGATTCCCTTTACATCTAGCCCTCGATTTCTGCTCTGATAAATTATATAACAAGTCATTCCTTCCATTTTGCCATGATATTATCAGTGCGTGCATCCATTGACCTTTTGAGGTGTCTGGTTGTGGGTTACCCCATTTCTAAGACCCCTATGGTTATAGCCTGGCCGTACAAATTACGTCCATTTAGTTATATATACATGTTTGTAACAGCATGTTTGTACGCGGTAACCATTGTCAAGACAAAAATATTATCAGTCATCGCCTATGTCAACGCACAACATGCACCCATGGGATACGTGCGGAGAAGACCCAAGACCAATATCAAAGCAAGAACAAAAAACAAAACGGCCACAGCATCACTTATTAACAGACGGTAATATTCACAGTTAATTGCAGGTCTAAAAAGGCAACTTCGGTGCCGAGCTCTCACACAGAGCATCATTCTTCGGACATCAACCCCACTTGAGGCGGATACCCAGGGCCAAGCCACTGTTCTAGCTATTGTCCCGTTATTACGAATCAATATTCATGGCAATCGCCATGGATCTAAGGGAAAAACCGATAGATTCAGAGTATTGCTTTCGCCAGTGCTTCTCAAACTCTGCCTCCGGCAAGTGTCTGTGGTTTGTTGGCTTGAAAGCTATCTTGGTGTTTGGAAAACGTGAGGAGCCACACTGTTGTGATGAGCAAGGCCTCTGATACGTAAGAGTCATCACTTCAGTCTGTAAGTGCTCTGTGTACGTTTGATAACATCCTTGACTAACCCAAGGTGTTTTCTGGATTGAGATTAAGGACAGCGTTAGAGTTAGGAGCATGTTTAGAGAAGTGAGACGATCTTAAATCTTGAAGGACTTTCCTAAGAGTGCTTTCTCTTTCCTGACCCCACCCTTGAAACTAACCCCAGTGAAACATGGACCCTCTGGTGACAAAATGACTAAGTCCTGTCTGTTGTTTGACAATCATCCTGATACATTTAATATATATTCTTAACATTTCTGTTGGTGATGCATCTTTTCTGTGGCATTTATGTCATGGGCTTAAATAGTTTGTCCAGGTTTCTCTGAGGCTTTTAGTAGTTTTATGAACTCGAGAATCACTTGTATAGCTCAGGACAGCGAAGTTCAGGCTGACTGACATCTGAATGATCTTTGATACAGAACCCAAACCGGACCAGTAAGGCATAAACTAGAAGCCATAACATTCATGGCAGTCCTGTGAACTTTGATACCCAGTCACAAAGCGTCATAATATGTGAGAGCTGCTTTTTTTTTTTTTGTCAGAGCAAAATATATGACACCGAATATCCATTTCATGACCATCTCAGGCAGGGCTGGCCATTTTGAATGTACATATTATCCAGTATCGTAATGGACCATTAAAGCATGTGTGCTTTTATCTTCGAAGACATTGCAGTGACGCATCTTGTAATTATAATGGAAACTGTCAATCTACTTTATTTTTATAAAATCATTATTAGGGGAACTTTTTTAGCCATTTTCTTAACTGTGTGTCGTTTTTTGGACAGTCCGAAACAAATAAACCTAATAAATCTTTTACCTCCTATTTTCAGAAGGACTCGTCATAACCTAAATCTTTGCACACCATTATTTCAGAATGTAAGACGTAATGACTTGAACTATAGATGAACTTGAGCTTTTGAACCAGATGACTTATTCATCGATCTCAAATTTCAAGTGAGGGCGGTTGCACTCATCACAGAATTTAAGGGTTTTGAAAGTATGCTCTGTTAGGCTTAGAAATTGAATGTTCCCAGTGTTGGCACTGTCCGGCTTCAATTCTATTTCATGGACGGTCAGTTCTTTGTTCCAGATCTCATTCTCTGCTACACGTAGGTGTAATCATGATGAAGACGGTAGACAACAGATAAAGATAACAGATGTGAATGGATGAGACTGTCTCAGGCACAGAGGTCTTAGTGCGTGGGATAATTCCACAAGGGATTAACCGAATGGGAGACGGTGAATATTTTATGTCGCCCTTTGTCTGTTGTACATACGTCAACGCATTGGGGGAATGTGAAGGGGAAAAAAGGCTAGGGCTTAGTGTTGAAATACTAAGTAATATATTAAAGTGAACTGCATGATACTACTTACATGTACATCATATATATAATTTGCCACTTCCAAAATAGGAGGTCATGGCTCATGTGCGGTGCCGGGATCTATTTACAACTTACGTACGCGTCTTTTTAGTTTTAAATTTACGCTATTGGACAGTTTATGACATGTCCGAAGTTCATTTGACGCAAATTGACTGCGAGCTTTTATATTGGCTGAGTGTAAAACCCTTCTGTGCTTGGCAAACAATCATACTTTGTGAAAAGAACGATTTACATTTTTACTGTGGCACTGGTTTCAACGAATCATCACGTCGCGATATAGTGAGTGGAAATAAAGAAAACCGTTTAAATATAACTTTGCTAAAACATTATCTCTCTAATGCATATCTAAATTGGTAGCATCCTCCATTGGGAGCTTCACGTCACCTGCCGATACCAATCATAATTATTCAGAAGATGTTCTGGTGTATCTTGATAAAATTTCGGGTAGCCATCTTGTTTCAAATAAATACTTAGCGAGTCAGTGCGAGACAGTGCGAGACAATGCGACAAGGCGCGAGATGACAGCACTGCTAAATCTTTAGGTAAAACAAAGTAGACAAACTTGTGCCACTTAAACCGGATGCGCTATTGCTAATAGGTGGACTCCTAGAAACAAACGAACAAAATTTGGGAAGGAATCTTCAGCAGCTATTTGGCACGTATTGTGATTTTTCAGGCAGCGCAAGGTACCTTTGATGGTGGAGTATTATTCTGTGCAATGCTGCCACTGATCGAGTCTTTGAGATTTCAACAGTTCGAAAAACGTGGGGCTAAAAGAAAGAGTCTCAATTTTCGATTCTCTCTCCATCATAAGACAAGGATATTTGGCTCGATTCGCGTGTACGGGCAAATGTCCTCGTCATAGGTCCTTCTCAAAACATTCACCCTAATCTTGGTTCTACATTGATTCCTTGCTAATTCTAGATGACGAGTAGTCACCTAAATGGAATACACTGTGGCCAGAAAGTACATTTATACGTGTAGTCAGTGATCAAATTTTGAGGGATCATGCTGCAGGATTTGAATTTTCAGATTGAGAAGAAGAAAGGCACGGACTCGAGAATCGAACGAGAATAAAAACTTTGCTCAGAGGAATTGAAAGAAACGGGAGTCGAATTTCGATACCGCACCGGTCACGCCCCCAGCTGTCACGTCGTTTCGTCCCACACCTCCTCCTGGCATGCTGCAATGGGAACCAGTGCTTGATCAGCTTTTGTGGGATCAACATGGTATGGCACAAAATCCTGCAGCCAATTCTCAGAGGCGACAAAGAAAAGGTCATCCTGCCTAATACAAATTCCATGAGAACAGACCTTAAGGTTGAAGCATGCCCTCTTGCATGATAAAAACCTCTTGTGTATTACCAAGCTTGGGAAAGTAAATACGGGGTCTTAATCTTGATTAAGTATTTAAGGTGAAAACGTGCTATCTTTATCAAAGTTTGGAGTGCGCGCACAATTCAATTAACTGGCCTTATTGAATTAAAAAAAAAACAAAACTCTTGGTCGTTTCTACTGTTACATCCAGGCTGCGGCAATAATACCGTGACAAAAAGGGTTAAACTTTACTGGATTCCTGACGTCATTGGTGCTTTTTCACGTCGAAATATTTTTTTATTGTATTTAACTGTATTTTATTTTATTTATTTACGTCGAAATATTTTTTTTTAATTTTATTTTATTTCATTGCATATTTAGCTCATACCTCTGCTGCAGCATAGGAAGCATCTTATAACATCTTTAGCCAAGGATGAATATTTCAGTCCGCCCGTACATACATGACTCCAGCCTGCCATGCGCGGAAGACGACAGTCTTGTACAGTATTTGAAATAAATATTTGAGAAGTGATGTACATGTCGTTATGAGAAAGCAAAACAATTTTCAAACATTGCCAGCGTGTATTATCTTCAGTAAACGCTTAAAAGATTGGAGATAAATCAGTTGATGCAGAGGGTTTTTCCTTGATTTCTTCACTATCTGTCCATCTCTACCCACGCTTCTAGTCATATCCTAAGTTTCTGAATCAACTAATTCAGAGCAATTTGATTAGATTTTCTGACAAGGCTTCTATGACCCACAACGTCCACGATAGATTTGGTTATAAGGCAAGAATATTTTATTCACTGTACGTGATCAACTGACCTTACCTTTTCTAGGAAATATGATGGACTTTCGAGATGGAACAAATTCTGGGAAAACTTCAATCATGTTATTATGGACTGGTCTTTCAGAGGGAGTCTTTTTATCTGCTTACTGATCCTTGTGACAAGACTTGGATACGGGTAAAATTTAAGGCTTGAGATGGATGGAAAGCGAGGGAATCAAGAAAGAATTCCTCAGCCATTGTTTTGTTGCGCTTTGCGTCGAACCTCTCTACTGAACTTTGTGCAAAATCCCTTCATTCGATAGTGGAATCCCGTCACGCACGTGGTTCTAAGTAGGATGCTTTTGTTTCCATGGAAAATAAAAAGCCAGGAAAGAAAATTCTTCGTGCGTGGTTTCTAATAGGATCTGGTCCCTGTGGCAATAGCATTATACAAGCAGTTTTTACGTGCTTTTATGTGGCACGAAATGGCGCTTAATTGCTTATTTTCAAGGGAGTTTTTACAATGAAGAATCAGGGTAACATCACGCAGTGAAGTTCTTACTCACCCTCTAATTGCTTGATATTAGCTCAGAATTCTTTGTAAAATGTAATCCTCTGGGCTAGTATTGTTTTTCAGGACGCCATTCATCATGAACACGACAATGTTGTGTTTGGTTTAAAAGGAAGTGATAACGCTTTTACTGTGGTATTGTTAAACGGTCATGTTAACCCCAGTGCGCATGCTCTTGAGCACATGACGTTTTTCCTAGTCTGTGTCTCTTCTCCACATGCTACCTTGTAAAGACAACGGTCTTCAAAGTTAATACCATGGTAAAAAAAAAAAAGAACTCTCTCAAATATTGATAGTTTATGAAATAGATTATATCGAGATCGCATGCAGAAGGGCTTGCTGCTAGTAAATCGGAGACACCTTAAGTTTTACTGCACACATAATGAACGTTTATGATGTGGGCTGCTGGGGTCGGAACACCTTGTCGCTTTGTTCTTGGTCACGCAAACGTGTAATATTTGAACTATGAAGCAAAGTAATTATTTCGGTCCGCATCGCCCCAGAAGCTCTGGCCAGACTCCAGCGAGATAAAGCTGCAGTTGCCTGTATTTACACTACCGATAAAACATGGCTGTTTGCACACATAATTTCGTCTCCTAAATAAGGATGACTGGGATTGGGAACTTAACTGGGAACTGGAAGTCTGGATTGAAGAGGACTAGGGAAATGAAACAGGATGGAAGGACAGTGAAAAGTTAGTTAAATCATAATTCGTTGCGTGCCTTCGCAAAGACTGTGTCATTATATAAGTTACATATGAGGTCTTTATGTATATGATTTTGTGCAGGCATCCCTCGGTGTACAGTTTTGATGGGCTTAGCCAGCCTCTTATTTCTAAGACAGGGCAAATTTGTTTCTTTGAGTTAGGTTTTTACAGGGCGTCCAGTATTATTAAGTTAAACTGCGTCTTTTTTGGTGGTAAGACTGAAGTACAGGGTAGAATTTACCTACCAGTTTTATCCGGACAGCGACCGCAAGGCCTACACTTCTATGATTTTAATACTGTCAAGAGATTTTTAACGTGCTAAAGTGCATACGGGCCCTTTTTTTTTTTTTGTCCTCAGGCAAGAAGACAAGACGTCGGCTTAACCACTCTGAAAGCCAGAATGTGGCTTCCATATGAAATTATTACTCAGAACGACGTCAGTTGAGACACTGCGATTCCATGATGGGATCTTTTACCATCATAAGAAGGATATTAACTTTTGCAAGTTGAACGGTACTAAAGATGCATTCAGTACCAATGCACAATTGTAATTCTTACAATGGTAAAAGATCCCATCGTTAATGAGCAAATTCTCAAATGTCGCCCAGGCACAAACCAGAAGGTGCAGCACGACAACGCAAGGAAATTTGACATTATTAAACACTTAAGTAATAAGAAAGTGTGTGTATTATGATGGCCGAAGTGTTTTTCTCGATTTCGTTTATCTTATAGAGTCCTATGTTCTTAAGAATTGATAGAACTCTACAAGGCCCCGTCTTTAAACAAAAAAAACCAACAAAATAAGCGATGACAGTTAAAAGAATGCTTTGTGGGCATCACATGTTGGGAGAGTCGAAGTTGGGGAGAGAAGGGAGGGGAGCAGGTGAGGGGTACAATGTTGTTGAGGGAAGGGGCACTCTACAATGATCTCAGTCGTGGGGTCATAGATCGTTTGTCTTTTGGGCCCCCACCCTTCTTAGCCCTCTGAACATAGCTCAATTTTAAGACCATTTTTTTTTTCATAATGATAACAACGATGAAAAGAGGAGGAAGAAGAGGAAGGAGGACGGGGAAGAGGATACAAAAGACACAAAATGAAACATCGCTGTTTTGATAAATCCCAGTCCCCCTTCTTCATCCCAAGTCATACACATACAAAAAAAAACTGTGTGCATGAAAGAAAAGACGCTGTGTGCACATGTCTCGGGGTTCGATGATTGATTAATCTCGTCCATTCAATCCCCCGATACAACATTGCTGCTTTGGCTAAACAGCCTGCGAAAGAACCCAGAGGCTCAGCGCCGGAGTGACGCCGACCACAGGCGGACAACGGATTTGTTTTCTTTAACCACACCCAAACTGGCGAGGATGGCGTACAAAACAGCGATAAAAGTTAACCGAGCGACACAAAACAGCGATGAATATTACAGCGACAAAGTGCCGCCGTTTATGGTCCAGTGATATCAACACAGCGTTAAAAATAATAGCGACCAAAAGCCGCCGCCCCTGATAAGGTGACATCAAAACAGCGAAATAAAGAAAGTCAAAACAGTGATAAGAAAGGGAAGATTATAAAGTTTAAAAAATACATCTATACCTAAATACTTATATGTATGTATTGCATTTTTTTACAAAATGTCTTTGTGCAGCAGCATGGTCGAATGGTTACGGCGCCGGAGTCGGGATCTAAAGATCTTGGATTCGATTCCAGCCATGATCATGCTATCAACGCCTGGGAAAACATTTCATTCACATTTTCCTCAGTTTACCCGTTTGTAAAATGGGTGCCTGGCTATAGGCAGTGAAAGTTATTGTCAGAATGCTAGTGTTCAGTACCTATAAATTACAGCAGCACTGGATGCTCCCCAGAGAGTTTAGAAAGTATAAGAATGAAAAGGCCTGTTGGGGATATAATAGTGTGAAGTCGCGTGAGCAAGCGTAAACCTAGATAAAAGACTTACAAATTGCATTGTTATTATTATTATTATTGTTATTATTATTATTATTATTGGTAGTGGTAAAGGTAATAGTAGTAATAGTAGTAGTAGTAGAAGTAGTAATAGTAGTAGCAGTAGTGGTTAGAATTAGCAGTAGTAGTAGTAGTAGTAGTAGTAATAGTAGTTGTAGCAGCAGCAGTAGTAGTATTAGCAGTAGTTGGAGAAGTATTAGCAGTAGTAGTAGTAGTAATAGTAGTAGCAGCAGCAGCAGCAGTAGAAGTAGTAGTAGTTGTAGTATTAGCAGTAGTTGTAGTAGTATTAGCAGTAGTAGGAGTAGTATTAGCAGTAGTAATAGTAGTAGTAGTAGTAATAGTAGTAGTAGCAGCAGCAGTAGTAGTGGTTGTAGTATTAGCAGTAGTTGTAGTAGTATTAGCAGTAGTAGGAGTAGTATTAGCAGTAGTAGTAGTAGTAGTAGTAGTAATAGTAGTAGTAGCAGCAGCAGTAATAGTAGTAGTTGAAGTATTAGTAGTAGTTGTAGTAGTAGTATTAGCAGTAGTTGTAGTAGTATTAGCAGTAGTAGCAGTAGTAGGAGTAGTAATAGTAGTGGTAGTAGAAGTAGTAGAAGTATGAGTTGCCTCGAGGAAAATGCATAAAGAAGACTCTACATGAATCGGCAATGGTATAATAATGTGCTAACATATAGTATATTTCATGTAATTAATCAGCTGAGTTCTGCAGGGGGCATCTAGAACAAACAGCATGAGAACATGCGAAATGTTAGATCTGTTGCGAGTTGAGTTCTCTCTCACTAAGTGGCCCCTAATTACACTTAGTGGCTTTTGGGCACGACAGCGTATAATTCAATTAACGCAGCTGATGTAATTTAATGGCCTCATTAACTTTTTTCTTCATCTTCATCTGCCTGAGTTGGCTTTTTTAAACGTCCCCTAGAGCAAAGTGTCCCTACTCGAAGCTCTGTTTTCTCTTTTAAACGTGCTTCCTCTTCTTCTTCCTCCATCTCTTCTTCTTTTTCTTTCTCGTGGTCCTCCACACGCAGTTTTTGACCAAAAACGGCACAAAGAATTAGCCACCAACCCCTTGGGGAGAAAGGGGCAAAAAACAAAGTAGTCGGTGGATTATGGCCCTTATCGAGAGTGATTATGGAATAATTGCCTCCCCTTTTTCTGAGACCCCCCAGGGTGGTGATTAGCTATTATGCGCAATCACTATAACTCTTTGAGTAAATTGAGTTGAGGGAGAGTCTTGTGTGGCGACGACAAGATATTGAAAATGTTCTTGTACCAAAATTACAAGGCAGCCAAAGTAATCAAAAGGCTTAGAGAGCCCAGTTAATGTTAAGCCACAGTGGTGCTTGTGCAGATAAGGCAATGAGGATATGGTTGCGATAATGGTATAGGTTGGGTGTGGGTGTATTCGTTGTTTTGTTGTTTTTTTTAAAGAGCNTATGCGTGGTGTTTGTGTGTGTGATTGTGTGTGTGTGTATGTGTATGCGTGGTGTTTGTGTGTGTGATTGTGTGCGTGCGTGCGTGTGTGTGTGTGTGTGTGTGTGGTGTGTGTGTGTGTGAGTGTGTGTGTGTGTGTGTGTGTTAATGTAATGATCTTTTTTGAAGTAGTGGTGTTTCTGATCTGATAATGACAATGGTCGTAGCAGAAGAAAAAAACGTTTAAATAAATATATGAGGGAAAGAAAGAGTAAAAGAGAAATCGTATAGGGAAAGCTACAAGGGCAATGCTGCTAAAAGTTTAATAATTTACACATTTTTTTTGCATTCTGTACTAGACTACCACTTTCACTCTTCCTATTTAATGTAATATTGTTTTTTATCTTTCCTTGTCTTATCAGAACGTAATTATTATGCGGTTTATAAGGCCAATGCCCGGTTATGTGACTTCACACTATTAGATAATAGATAATCTACAAGGCTAGCTGCAAAAGATATTAGATATTAGATACAAGATAAAGATAATATATAACAGATAATAAGATAATCTATAGCATTAGCTTCAGGAGCAGCCTACAACTAATCCAATATAATATCGTGTAAAGCTATGGGAATATCATTGTGGAACTCAAATTAAGTTATCTTATTCCATAGACTCAGCTTACACTAATTTCCCCCTGCTGGCTTCGGTAATAATGTATACAGCCCTTGCCACGTGAACTTTGGGGAATTCCCCAACTGCCCGTTCTTCCACGAAGACTGGCGTCCTTATGTCCAGCCACAATTCCCGTGGGGGTCAAAGAGTGCCAGAATAGATGAATATTGATTAACAATGAACGGACAATAGATGGACCACCGTGGACCACTGGGCTGTTTTGAGATCTAAATGTGGATGGAGATGGGGAGGGGGAAACACTGTGGTTAGTGGAGAGGCTAAGATAAATGACACAGGTTTGTTAGATTGCCGGAAGGAATAAAGGCAGTAAAAAGAGAATGTAGTTTTTGTTGGAGTCCATTTCTATAGAGGAAGGATGAACGTAGCAGCTTTTTAATTCTTTTTTTTTTCTACTCTTCCGTTGTTGTACGCAGTGAACAACCAAAATCGCCTACGTTCTTACCCAGGACATCGTCATGATCATTTTAAAGCATACATACAGATCCTACATTATCACTTTCACATCACACCACGCCCTTGTGGAGTGCCCCACTTTTCAATCACTACACATATTGCGGCTTGTTGCTAATCACCTTTGCGCCATTCCTGCATATACATTTAATATTTAATAACCATTTTCAGGTCCTGAACTAAACTGAGAATGGACACCAAGGACTAAGAGCATTTTAATGTGGGAAGACATGAGCCATGTGTAATGGCGGCAAAAGGAGGGTGAAAATCCTAACCTTTCTGCTGTGTTTCTCAGAAATGGTCAGCCGGAAGGAAAATGTGCACAATGTCATGTTGTAGTTTTGTTTAATTATGTGTATTTTTTTTCTTTAGGCTGTAAAGCAAATATGTACCTCTGTCCTTTAACTACCACAGAAGCTTTCTGAGATTCTGTGAGCTTTTCTCCCTTCCTCCGCTAATAATAATAGATAAAAATATTGAATTACATTTTAATGGTAGTAATTATTATTCCCAGGATGCCATCGCAAACCTACAACAATATTAGGAACAAATCCACCCAAACTTGAGATAGTCACTTCAACTACAACACAGATATTGTTCAATGTTCTATCATCCAGTCAGCACTACCAAACTCCTCTAATGCAGACAACAATACGCGAGCATACAGTAACAGTACTGTTGCTTTTTTCCCCGACTTATCTGTTCCATTCTTGGTTCGTGTTGATGCGCTTTGGCAGAAAACATTTTAGGTCTTCCTCAGAAACAGAAAGAAAAACGCTGATGATTGGATGGCACAGTTATTCGCACAAGTCAGCATTATTCTTCATCAGCAATAACACCCATTCTGCGAATGTGATTGCCGTGCCTGAACACTGACAGGGCATTTATAGACGACAGAAAGCGTGGCGCGACTTTCGATCGTGAGTTCTGATCAAGGGAAGCACTTTTTGCTTCAGCCAATGCAAAACAACTGGCGATCACACAAACTTTTACACGTAATAACAGTGTGTTAACATACAGATTCTCATTAAAAATTAAAAATCTTAAGCCGCCACGCAATTCGTCATCGTCGACAACGGCGGCTTGTCAGTGTTTAAGGTTATTCTGGACTTCATTGTGAAATGCATAAAGCTTAACATGAACGGGTCCCTCAACTTTATTATTACAAAGTAGTATGATACTCTCTGTAGTGCATAGTAGTATGATAGTCTCATCTCTTTAACATAAAATAATTGATACACTTATCTCCATCTCCATTAGAGCAACAGCTGTAGGGCACAGTAAATAAAACCAGCGTACTACAACTACTATTCTCACCTCCACCCACTCATTCACGCTTATACCGTTTCTGTTTCACCGCAGCCTAACCTCCTTCTCTCGCTTTCTCTCTTCTCACTCTCAGAATACATCAAGCATGATTAAACTACGCATGTGTACCCTTTTGGATACTTTTTCCATCTCTGGGCAACCCAGCCCAGCTCAGCCCGACCTAGCCCAGCCCAGCCCAGCCCAGCCCAGCCCAGCATGGCTCAGACCTTGCTCCTGCGGACTGTCCCCGTTAAATAGAATGGACTGCAAGGCCCCTGAGCGGCCGACTGGAAGCGATTTAGAATTGGTCAGAATTGGCCAGACGTGTCTCGCACGAGAGGAATGTGTCTGCGTGTGATCTTATAATATTACATTTATTTATTTATGGGATTTGCAAGTTCAGCGTCCTGCACTGATTTGTGGGTCCAATTTCCGACCTGTATTCTGCGGCTTGGGTTTGTTTTTGCAAATACGCTGGCGGTTAAATTTCTGGTGACGCCCGTTTGCCTATTATTATCTGGCGACAGTTTATGAGGTTAATATTCTTCCTTTCCTTTGCCCTGCTCGTCGTAAACTTTTTATATTTCCCGTTTCGTTTCGTCTCCCGCATCATGTCTCGGCAGCAATTTTTTACAGGCGTGATTTATAAAAATGGCTGAGCGAGCTCCCTACTTGTGGTGTTGCTTTTTGGTTTTGAACGTAGTTTATTGATACGTTTACATTTTAGTATAATGCCAAATTAGGGAAAAGGGTCATATACTTTAACTTAGGTCAACTGTGAACTTGCGCATGAACGATGGGATCTCTTACCATCGTAAGAATACATTAATTCTGCTTGTTAAAAGTACTAAGGCATCAAAGTAATTCTTACGATGATTAGAAGATCTCAATGTTAATTAACAAGCATTCAACTAATTGATAAAGCGTTATGCGGGACGAATATTTTGCTTTTCCTGTAAATGTGTGATTCTGACAATGGTCTTTTCCCTTAAAAAGGCACTTTGACTCCATTGCTTTCCCTGTCGTTGTTGTTGTTGTTGTTGTTGTTGTTGTTGTTGTTGTTGTTGTTGTTGTTGTTGTTATTGTTGTAATCGTCGTCTTCGTCGTTGTTGATGTTATTGGTGTTGCTCTTCTTCTTCTTCTTCTTCTTCTTCTTCTTCTTTTTTTCTTCTTGTTTTCAGATGAGTTCTGTGCAGTTTTCTGGATAAGCTTGCATTGAATCCGCCGTGTATGCAACTCGGCTGCAACTCTTCTTAGATTTGAGATGACAGATTGCATGCCAAAGTGTGAACTTGTGTATAATAGTTAGGGTGATGTATTACCCATTGCAAGTGGCCATGGATATGCTCTCCGCAGACTCAGTTACATGGACGCAGATGATTTCAGTGTACTGTTGTTTCTGTACTCTGCCCTATGACAGCATTCATGTTCCATAACATATTTGTATATACTATTCGTTTCACGCTAGAATGCAATATAGATCTCCTTTTAAATGTGCTCGACAGCTTTGTAATACATACCTCACGACATGAAGAAAATGGCATTGTAGAATAATAGAAAATTTACTAGATGATGGCACGACATCTGATGTGACCGATCCCATGCATGCGGTCCTGTTGATGAGCTCAAAGCGAAGCACGAACAAGTGTATTCTGAGCATAATATGTGAGACCGTGCATCAAATTGAATCATGTCTTCCCGCACGCTTCTATACACCGAGATCGACTGAGGAGTGGCGGTCAAGTCGTTATTCACATATGCTATGGCGGCAGCGCAAATAAAAACACTGATCCAGACACGTAACAAAAAAAAAAACAAACAAACAAAAACTCCCAATAATAAAACTGTCCACCTTCATGCGCCAGTCGTCGTCTAAGCTGTCAACTCGAAGAAAGAAATTATGTTTTCTTACGGGAAATTCTTTCAGCGTTATTCGCTGCTCCACTTTCTGAGAGAATGTGCTTTGTTGCGGAACAGAGGGAAGGCATGATATATGTGATAAGAGAGTTTTGGTTTTTTTCTCGGTGAAACGGGGTCTTATAGTAAGCTTACCACGATTTTACGTTTTTTATATATATANAAAAAAAAAAAAACGAAACAAACAAAAACTCCCAATAATAAAACTGTCCACCTTCACGCGCCAGTCGTCGTCTAAGCTGTCAACTCGAAGAAAGAAATTATGTTTCCTCACGGGAAATTCTTTCAGCGTAATTCGCTGCTCCACTTTCTGAGAGAATGTGCTTTGTTACGGAACAGAAGGAAGGCAAGATATAATATGTGATAAGATAGGTTTGTTTTTTTTTCTCTCGGTGAAACGGGGTCTTATTGTAAGCTTACCACGATTTTACATTAGATCTGTATAATAGTTTACGTGACCTGATTCCATATGCAATGTTTACGACCTTACACCCTTCGCTTACGAATGACATGCATGAACATTATAAATTTCAGTCCAAACAGAACTTGAACGAACATGTGCGTCCCGGAAATAGTTTTCCCGTGTCGTAATCGACGTACCCCTACGTCCTCTTTCCTATGTAAAGAACGAACTATTGCTACGTACAGGGCGCAATAGCAATAGACTATAGTCGTAATCGTGCTGAAATGTATGAAACCACTGACTTAAACAAACCTACATAATTATAGGCTAATTAGGTCATGGTAATTTGGGGACATCAGCGCTTGAAATGCATGACGTAACAAAGGGTTAACTTTTCGAGATGGTACAGTAAATTAAATAAAATATTCAGAACAGTGTCAAAAGTGTGAACAAAATAATCCCAGTTTTGGCTTATTTCGTA
Organism: Ellobium chinense; assembly: GCA_033807755.1. Taxonomy (NCBI): domain Eukaryota; kingdom Metazoa; phylum Mollusca; class Gastropoda; order Ellobiida; family Ellobiidae; genus Ellobium; species Ellobium chinense. The sequence continues at coordinate 2,017,282 of JAWQUT010000022.1, forward strand.
CTTTGTGGGATACGATCTTTTATGTTCTCATTATTTGTACATCCTGCAGCCTGTCAAAATTAGGATTATGCCTCTAAAGTAGAAACTGAAAAATCAGATTCTAAAGGTGAATGGCACCATCTGGTATCAAATTTTGTTTGTTTGTTGCAAAAGTTACGAGTAGGGAGAATTCTGTAAACAAAAACATTGATTTTACGTGCAAGTAATTGTGGTTAAATCTGAGTTCTTGTTAGGCATATTGGATGATTATCACAGTATACAGATTATAGATCGAGATCTTCTCAGAAATGTTTTTCATCGCACGGAATGATCCCATGCCATTTCAATGAACTGTATCTTAGGCCAGAACAATGCTATCTCACCTTTCTTTTTCGCCTATCAAAGATACGCACATTAAGTTTTCGTTGCCATGCCAACAACTGGATTTAACCAAAAAGTAACTTAAGTCTCATCTTGCCTGACTGAAAGGCATAACCATGAATAGCATATATTCGGGACTGATTTAACCCGTGTAACATAGGATGGTTACTTCTTGTGTTGCTTCAATCATATTCTGTCACGGTTGCTTAGGACAGAGACAAGTCGCGGATTCTTCTTTTCTTCTATGAGGGGTCGTAAAATAACTTCTCCGAGCTGGTTACTTCCTGTCTTGTTTCAATCATATTTTGTAACTGTTGCTAAAGACAGAGACACGTCGCGGATTCTTCTTTTCTTCTATGAGGGGTCGTAAAATAACTTCTCCGAGCTGGCTACTCTCTGTCTTGTTTCAATCATATTTTGTAACTGTTGCTAAGGACAGAGACACGTCGCGGATTCTTCTTTTCTTCTATGAGGGGTCGTAAAATAACTTCTCCAAGCTGGTTACTTCCTGTCTTGTTTCAATCATATTCTGTAACTGTTGCTAAGGACAGAGACGCGTCGCGAATTCTGCTTTTCTGCAGTGAAGGTTCGTATAATAACTTCTCCAACCCCAGTGCTGATGTCATTATTCCAGGAGAGCTTTTTAACTTCATGTTAAACAAAAGTGCAGAACACAAAACACAAGCCTTGGAGGCAGATGCATTAGGAGTGAGGGGCTCCCAAACATAATGCCCATTGAGGCACGGCCAACTTCCGGCACGCCCCTTCAGAAAAACCCATGCACAAAACCCAAGCGATTCTGTCGTTTTTCTTTGGCGTTGCCATCAGAACACTAGAGCCACCAGCATGGGAGTTTCCGGTTCTGATCACGGCGAAAAGGCCAAAATAAAAGCTTTAGATGCACTGTTCTGAAATATTGTTTAAAACATTAATGGTGCCTGAAAGTGTTAGAGAGGACCATTGCTTCATGTCAAAACAGCCTGAAAATTTGGTTCGGTTTTCCGGCGTTTTCCCATTCAGATTCAGATTTAAAAATACGGTATAATTTAGTTACTAACGAAGTCGTGGTTTAGTGACGAAGTCAGTTCTACCTCATCAAATGAAAGCCTCGAATTTTTTATTTTTATTTTTTGAAAGAGCATTTAGAATACGTCTAATTTGTATGTGTACCGGGTGGCCAAAACTATTTATCTAATTCAGAATTCAGTTATTTCAAGAGCTTAAATGAAACTGGGATACCATTTTGAGCACATTAACAGACAGGTATAATCTATCTCACTATGACCATGACATGCACCTGTATCAAAAGATCATTATGTGAGGTTCGGTGGGTGTAAATGTAATGAATGTCGTCGGAGAGGTCGTCTTCTGGGGCGATTTCCGTTTCACTGACTCCCATCAACTCTTAAGTGAACATGTAAGCAGTTTAAAGAGATCTCGATCTAATGTAGAACAAATAAGTAGCTGAGATACTTCATTCTTAAGTTACTACAAATATAATCTGTATTATTGTAGATGAATATATAAAGAGAACACGAATCGTCAAAGAAAATCTAGAACAGCTTAGTAGTCTTCGATTACGCCAGAAGAGACTAGACTAGGAGCATTAGATTCTAGGGCATACATCAATGAAACTATATAATATAGTGTATAATATGGAGCCATAAATAATATCTTTTTGTCTTTGTCTAGGGAAACGGCAGCAGTTCAGGAAAGTAATATCAGTCACACTAAACCCAGATAAATTTTGAAGCGACGAACTGCGAATGGAAATTCATCACCAGTGTCATTTTTAGAATTGCAAAGTTCCCCATCTATTATCAATTCCATCTACGCAGCAGGGATGGCCGCCGGTTCCCTCTTTCATCGTCTACTTCCTTCTTGCCCCCTCCCCCTTCTCCCAATCTCCTCAGCCTCCTCCTCCTCCCCCTTCTTCCAATCTCATCCTCCTCCTCTTGCTCCCTTCCTCTTATCTCATACTCCTCCTCTTGCCTCTCCCTCTTATCTCATCCTCTTATCTCATCCTCATCCTCTTGCTCCCTCCCTCTTATCTCATCCTCTTATCTCATCCTCATCCTCTTGCTCCCTCCCTCCTATCTCATCCTCCTCCTCCTGCATCTCTCTCTTATCTCATCCTCCTCCTCTTGCCCCCTCCCTCTCATCTCATCATCCTCCTCCTCCTGCTTCACCCTCTTATCTCATCCTCCTCCTCTTGCACCCTCCCTCATATCTCATCTTATCCTCATCCTCCTGACCCCTCCCTCTTATCTCATCATCATCCTCCTGCTTCTCCATCTCATCCTCCTCCTCTTGTCCCTCCTTCTTATCTCATCCTCCTCCTCTTGCTCCATTCCCCTTCCCCCAACCTCATCCTCCTCCTCTTCCTCCTTCTCCTCTTCCTCCTCCCCCTTCTCCCAATCTCATACTCCTCTTCTTCCTCCTCCCCTTTTCTCCATCCCTTCCCTCGCCGCCGCCGATTGCGAAACTCCTAGCAACAGTCATATTCTTTGCGATTCAGCGACCTTTTTTTACGGCGTTTTTATTTACTGACTGTGTCACCTTGTTTTGTTGTTAGTTAATATGAGTGTTGCAATATTGATCTCGTTGCACAATAAAACAATCTTCTTGCATTTTTTTTTTTGTTTTTACCTCCTTAACAGAGCCCCAGATAAGACCGGAACGGAAGCGCTTCCGGCTGCGCCGGGCTTCAGAACAAGTCATGCTGAGCAGCCCCAGGAAGTTGAAAGACAATCGTGATACCCGATCTGTCACGTGCAGCTTGGAGACAGGTAACACTTGAAAATATTCCTTCACTTCTCGGCAGGGTTGCCAGACTTGGCTCTTTCGGAGCCAAATATCATATTTTTGGCTCTTATATAAAGCCCTTGACTCCCCATAACTGAGTGGCTGCTTTATTATTATTATTATTATTATTATTATTAGTATTATTTGGCTCCAAAGGACTTAAGGTTAACATTTTTCCTATACAGAAAGCATTTATTCATCTCTCAGACTGACTTTTCAAGTGATCAGGCTTCTGTCAAAATTGCCCGATGAACACAAATCGAAGAACAATCTCCGTTTCCATTTAACAGTCATTTCTGATTATGTTGCTCTAATGTATATAAAAATGATTTATCATAATTATAATGCTCATATTGTCAATTCGTAATAAATATCTCCTTCTATGTCAAATCCTAACCTCAGTAATACCTTGCCATTTTTTTTAAATTTGCTTTATCTTCATGTGCGATTTGGCTTAGTAACACTTGAAAATATTCGTTCACTTCTCAAGAACAGACTAGTAAGAGAAAACGAGGAAAGGGACGTCAAAACGGGAGGAAAAAAGGACCGATCAAAACCAGAAGAAATTCTCACAGGGGAGTTTCCGCCAGTTGTTGAATAGGTTCACTGTTTTAAAGGACAGCTAGTAAAAGCAAAACTGACAAACAAGATGGCGGAAGGGGGTAGGGAGTGCCTAAGGAAAATAGGGCTGACAGATAATTTGTCTGTCTTCATAGTCTTTCTGTTTTTGTCTTGCTCCCTCATGTATGGTTGGTAATCCTAATCACAGAGTGTTAGTATCATATATATGACTGTATTAATATGTGGTTATGTTAACGTGCGTTTGTGTGTGTGTGTATTTGTGTTTGTGAAAAGTTGATATGTTTGCGCAAATGCGTGTGTGAGTAATTGCACCTGTGACTGAAAGAAAGTGTTTATGTAAAGCGCATCAAGCCCTCGAGGCTAAATCACAATAAAAACACCTTTCGTCATCACCATTATTATTATTATTATTATTATTATTACCATTATTATTATTATTATTATTATTATTATTACTATTATTCCAATGCATTCGCGTTTTGCCCATTTACTTCCCCCCTGCACTACATGGTTGTTGATGTGGCCAGGCGCAGAAGGATAACATGCCTTGTTAGTGAACATACCCAGTCATGTCTACGCACAAGACTATTCACAGACACCTAAGCCCTCATAATCATAGTCCGTTACTCACAAAGAAGTACACAAGTCCTGTCTAGACTAATAATTGAACCATAACAAGGTTTTATTATAGAGTCTTATTTGCGGGGGCCACAGCTGTGCTATTTCTGGCGTCTAATGCAGTATTTCTTTTCATATCAAGATTAGGCCTATGTTTTTGGAGTCTTTAATTTGTCCAATGGAAATGTCTGAAAACGACATTTTATAGATCACTCTACCGACAGTTTTAGCAGGGTCTTAACTACTTGTCTTGCTGCCTCATCCATCCTTTCAGACCTATAAAAAGCACTGAAAAACCAGTGACGAGACAGCAGGTTAGAAGGAGAGAGAGAGAGAGGGGGGGAATGAATCCAGGGAACGTAATAATTGTTGAGATAGAGGTACAGCTGTACCACAGTCCCATTATTGCATCCGATTTTACTTTAACTTAGTGTACTAGTTCTGCAAAAATGCGATTGAGCCAACCAACGAATGTACGTCATGGGAGAAGCTATAGGACTGAGATGAACAAGGTTGTGGACACAAAGTGTTTTTTAATACTGATTTTGATGAGTCAGGAGTGGATCAAGTTGACCTGGAGAGGAGACAATGCAGATTATGGAGCCGAGCTTTCTGTTCCTAGCAACACTTTTAAACTTCCGGGGTCTGAAAAGTGAAAATATGAAAATAGGACATAATGTTGAAATTGGTTTACATGTTATACATCTCATTAATAATATAAACTCATAGAACAGCAAATATCGTGCATAAATAAATAAATAAAATTACAAACGAAACATACGATAAAATCATTG
>JAWQUT010000022.1:2022479-2024979 GCA_033807755.1 Ellobium chinense
AGTTCTAAAGCCAGGTATTCATTTGCACCTAAGTCGAGTGGGGAATGGGGAGTGAAGTGTCTTTCCCAAAGACTTACCAACCACAAGACCACGATGCCTCCGTATGTGTCATGTGATGCATTTTTGTCACTGCTTTCTTTTTATTTAGCCCTACACTTCGCTCTCTTTTTCCATGTCCGTCTTTACATTTGTTAATCTCGACATTGTTCAATTTTTCCTCTTTCCAATTTCCCAGGTCGGCGAAAGATACCAGCGAGAAACGTGAACGTCGATGAAGACTCTGATTCCTCCTGGGAAGACAGTTGGCCTGATGAAACGGAGTCCCTGTTATAGCGAATGGTGTCACCTCAACAGCTGCTCCCACTTGGTACAGTCGTTGACGGCATGGCTTAACAAGAATTCAGTACAGTCCTCTATGCTCGTACTTTTTAACCCCTTTTCTACGTCATGTTATTCCAAGTTTTTCAAATGCTGAAGTCACCAAAAGAATTTAATTATTATGAGATCATTACGCCACCCGGAAAAAAAAAGACTATCGTAAGTTCTTAAAGTCATCTACGGACTACCACAGTATTGATCCTAGGTGGCGACTGCACGCAGCTAGATTTGTTTGGATCAGAATTTTACAGAGCCTCTAGCACGATCACGGTGATATTACGCTCCTGTACGTGGAGAATGTTCATTACATTACGTAGGGGTACGTCGATTACGATACAGGAATGCTACTTTTAGGGCGTACATTTGTGTCCAAGCTTTGTTTTGGCTGAAAGGTTGGAGAAGTCATATGTAGCGAAGGGGTTAAACGGGCATGGTTTAATGGACTGCCGAAGAAAGCATCTGGTCAATGAGACTGATTTGTAAATTTTGAGTCTGTCTCAGAGATGTGCCATTGCACATGTGTGTGTATGTGAGAAGGCAACTTCAGTGTTAAATTGCCAGTCACAGAGCTTGTAGTGAAAAACCCTGCTTTAAGATGACCTCTTATGTAGCAGATTATTTGCAGCTGATGAGGTGAGAAACATGGATTCTCAATTCCTTTGAAAGCAAATTTCTTTGACACCCGACTTTGTTGTATCTTTGGCATAAGCCTACTGTAAATGCCCTTGCTTATAGCCCAGTTCAAACTTCGTGACAAGACAAAGCGACGATATCTTTTGAATGCCTGAATGAAATCCTCAAAACTTTTTCAAAGCATATTGCTTTTTTATTTCAAGATAAAAGTGTCGACAGTTTGGGGGAGTTTTTTTTAATGTTAAAATAGTGCCACGAATTTTTAATCTTACCATACTGAACCGCTGTTATTTATTTCATTTATTGCTAGCACTGACATTATACTCAGAGGTGTGTTATAAATAACCTTTGTAGTACACTTTGTGCGGGTTTGGCACTATATCATAATACAAAGTTTGAGGGAAGAGCGTTACTAGCAAATGATAAAGGTCTATGGTAGAATAGAGTAGAAGAGGAATCTTACTATCATGAACGATGGCCTTTGCTGTTTCAGTACAGGTGGACGCGGATTTTTTTTATTTGTTAACTTCTTTACACCCTTTTGTCTTATGAAACATTCCACTCTCTTTCTTTGTATGTGAACACGCCTTTGTTCTATTAAATCCCCTTGTATTTGTTGAATACATTGTGATTATCATTGGACAACAATATGATCACATATAATGTCTGTGGAGAGGGGTGGAAGCAATTAGGGGATAGGATAACAGAGAGCTCGTTATTTTCAAGTTTGGACTCCTTGCGGACTGTGTTAAGACAGAGGTAGGCATGCGCACATGGTATTTCCTGGTGTTAGGATCATAATTATTTTACTTTAAGAACTACTCGTGAAATTCATACCTGATTCCATTTAGTAACACACAAAATGGTGGCAACACCAGGAAATGCCATTTTATTATGCGCATGCCTACCTTTGCCCTTATGGTCCTTGAAAACAAAATATCTCTGTTCATGCTTTAAAAAAAACATTTTATATCGCTTTCCACCTATGCTCCAATAATTTCATGCTAAAGAAAAAGACTTATAGAAGAACCTTACGCCCCCATATCTCAAGTACTTGGAAAAAAAAACAAACAAACAAAGAAACAGCATAGACTTACTCATTGTAATGATCTTGGCTGAGTTTGTTTGTTCCTTACGGTTTTTCGAAAGGTGCCTTCGTTTTTATTATGTGGGCGACCCTTAGCAAAGGAAAAATCAGTCTCTAGGCAAGTCAAGACGAAAATGTTATCAATGGCGTCTCATGTTGTCTGAGAAGGAGATGGCGAGAATTAACAGTAGTATGCATGCGAATGAATGAGTCAAAGAAATAGGTATATTATAGCAAATACCACCTTCAAGGCAGCGTATTATTTTCTAGCTCTTTCGCATCAATCTCAGTCGTCTTGGCTTGCCTAGGGAATGATACTTCCTTTGCATAGGACCGACCACAGAATTAAAAGACCACCTCTATCGTGCACTCGGCGGAACCAAACAAAGGTAGCCATGATGT
>JAWQUT010000022.1:2029979-2039979 GCA_033807755.1 Ellobium chinense
TTCCCCAGGAAAAAAAAATAGCGTCTTAATGAAATGTGTTTGTGACATTCTAGCTAAAAATATGGTCAAAAATTTCATTTCTCTCTGGGTGTCGGGGAATTAGGTGTGGATAGGGGGTTCGGATTGGAAAGACTGGATGAGTGCGGGTTCAAAGGAAGGGGAAAGGAGAGAGAGGAATATGTATGCTCAAGAGGCCATTCCATTTTCTGAATTTAGTCTTCAAGAGTCCAGCATGTTTTTATGCATTTTTTTTCTTGTAGTAGGGAAGGGTGACGTCTTCGCAAGCAGCATTTAGCTGCTTATGCAGGTTTTCGTTAAACAATATACTGCAAGAAATAGACGAAACATAGGTTGTTTGGTTTTTTTTTATTTTTGCTCAGATTTTGTAGGCGAAACACATTTCTGTTGGCTATGTACATAAAAACTTATCAACTTAAACTGATATTATAATATGATATAATCTGATTATAATATGATATAATATAATATAATATGATTATAATATGATATAATATAATGATTATAATATAATATAATATAACATAATATAATATAACATAATATAATATAATATGAAGCAAGGCATTTTCACTGATTTCATATAGTTTGTGGTGATGTGTATCGGACGTCAACAGTAGCTGGTCGTAGTCCACAGGCAGCATTTGGTGGATACATGTACTTATTGATGCGCTTAATTGATGTTATATTCATCTGGATGAGCTGGAAGCCTGAAAGTTAACTGTGTATTGGACCTCCACAATGGCTGGTCTTAATTACCACAGAGACACTCACTGACCTCGTGTTGTCAGCTGCTGGCGGACCTAACTTAAAAGTCAAACTATAGCAGCAGACGGTAAACTCTCTCATTAGCGCATGTAAAGCCATTTTCAGTGTGTGGACTCAGCTGTATTGGAGCTCACTGTTTCGGATCTCAACAATTGCAGGTCTTGGTTACCAGAGAAACTCACTAGCCTCAGAAACATAGATCTTGAAAGATCCTACAAGTTTCTCCCCTCAACCCCTCTTCTTTCCAGCCTTCTGTAAAAAGAATTAAATTCTTGACCATGCTTTTAACTGTAGGGATTAATAAACACAATGTATGGAAATGAGATAACAATTTGCCCTGACAAATATTCCCTGTTAGAATAGAAAAGAAATGTAACGTTATTTTCCAAGTCACTCCTTTTCCGGGCACCAAAATGTATAAAATTGTATGGCATAGTATTCCATTACGTGCACTATTAGTATGTATATATCACCACATGTGAAATGTATCATCAGTTGTGAAAAGTATAACATTATATAGCATTTGTAAAATGCATTCCCTTCAGGACAAATACTGCCTTTTTTTTTTTTTTAATCGGTCTTAAACCTGCTCTGACCTTTCTTAAAACAAAGATATCCGTATGTTTCCTGTAAGTTTCTATCACAGGCAGGATGACTGTAACAGTAGGAAGCGATAGAATCGAAGCAATGATACCTCTGAGGGCAACAAAAATATAGGGCAAGAAGTGGCACTTGCCAAGCCGTTTATTCTGGAGCTACCATATAATTTAAGTCAAAGAAGGCAGCGAAAAAATAGTCCAGGTCACAAGCTACAGTGTAAAACAAAAGAAGAGGAGGAGGCGACAGCGAAATGTAGCACAGTTAAAAACCAACATTCATGAAGTTATCGGGTCTAAGTCCTTTCTGTCTCCTGGCGTCACTATTTCAAGCGATCATTAATTTTATCGATATTCGGTTTCTTCCAGACTAAAATTAGTTCTATTCGTCACGATGTTCAGCTATTGTTTCAACCTTTAGAGTTCTGGCTCACAAGTGTGAAGAGAGAAATGAGCAATAGAAAAATGAGAGTAAGCTCCTTTTACCTATGAGATGTTTATATTGGGGTAAAGTGTTATGATGGAGTTTTTTCTTAGACTGAGCAGTCTAATAACTATGCATCTGAATAGTGCTTTGAAGATCCTGATCCACGTACAGTCAATAGATATATCTCCAGAGAAAACGCATTTCACAAGGAATGACATTCTGGTGAATGGTTCAAACATGGAGCTCAGCCTTCCTGCAGAAATCAAGGCACACAACTATATCAAGAAAGTTGAGCGTTTTATTCTTCTTTAAACTTTCTACCCATAGACCCAGTGAAGCCCACTTCCGGTTTATGGAGAATAGTAGTGTGATTGCGTCATCAAATCTTGCTTTCAAACGTAAAACATCGATCAGCAATAAAAGCGAACGTATCCTATCATATCAGGAAATCATTTTCCGCTGACAATGGAGAAGTGCAAAGCAGAAGTAATGACTGCAAGAGTTGTGGCTTGCGATGCCCTGATAACATTGCATGCATAATAACTGAGAGTGATCTGTAGGTGAGGCACATATTTCGTCACAGTCATTCCACATTTGCCTAACTCATTTTTGTTTTTATCACGTGTGTTGTTTATATTACTATGATCTTCCATTCATCTTCTTTTTGCTATTAAAACAAATTAAAAATTTAGAGTAAAATCACATCTGCCTCATTGTTTTGCTTTGAGCAACAGCTGAGAGCGCTAAATTTCTCGAAGCCTCAAAAACTGACTAAGGCAAATGTGGAAGGAGCGTGAAGATATCTCACACAATGGATCTTTGTTACCCCTCAGAGAATTTGAAGCTATAAGACTAGATCTACACGGGACTTCTAAAAAAAAACGCGTGTGTTGGCAGCAACTTTCAGATTTGGGGGGTAGGAGTGGGAGGGGGATGTATGTTTGTATGTGGGTGGGTTTGAGACAGGTGTTTCTTCTGTGCCACCTCCATTTTCAGTAAATTTTACCATTTATAATTAGATATTTTCATTTCTGTCAATTGATTGTCGCTTACACGTTGGTTTGTTTACATGCTTTTCGCTTCCTGGAATGTTGATGAGTGGCGAGCAGACAAGCATGCACAGAACATGTGGACGACAATCCCTTGGTCACGTGACAGAACTGAAAAGTCTTTATACAAACTGTGACTACGAGATATCTGTTTGGCCATCTCATTTATTAGATATTTCAATGGTGGGTTTGGAAAAGGGTGAGAAAGGGAAGGGTAGACGCAGAAAAAAAAATACCTTTCATTGTATGTTTGGCACATATATTTGCCTTGCAACCTGTCAAAGCAAAAAAGAAAGCTTATGTCGCTGTATATGAACTGAGATATCAATTTTTGTTTGTTTGTTGTGAAAATCGAGGGTAAAAATCATTCCAATACACAATAACACTGATTTAGTTGTCATTTGGTCGATGACAGTAGATATGTTTGGGTATCTTACACAGTATAAAACTGTCTTCTAATCGCAGTTTTCTCAGAATTTTTGTTTGACTATATGAGTTGACCCCCTGCCTCTGCAAACAATTATAGGACTATAGAATAATGCCAGGTAAGTTTATTTCGCGAATAGTTTATCCCTTTAAGCCACAAACAAAAAAAAACAAAAAATACCCGACTTAAGCCTCATATTGACTTACTGCAAGACATTACAATTCAGTCCTGCATGAGATGCCTACCCACAACAGCTTCTGCGGCTTTTCTTAATTAAATCTATCACCCTTCACATCGGTCGCCTGACAAGATTTTTTGTTTTTTTAGCTCGCCATCTGATGTGACACCCATAGCGTGACACAGTTATTATCAAAGAATAACAGAAGAATCTTTCAACTGACACTTCTTTCTCCCGCAAAACAGGCATGCATAACAGGTCCTTGTTATTCCCATAACAGGGCGTGTACCTTTGATGACATTCTCCACTCTGTCAGGCCTAGGTGAGTGCTTCGCTGACGCACACACTCGCGCGCCCGCTGGGGCGAGCAGTTTTTCCACTGCTCACGGTAACGATGAATGCTTTCCATTAGCTTGAGCCCAGGCCTAGACCAGCTAGGCAGTGTGGTGCCGATGTCGCTTCTATGCTATCTACCTGCATTGTTTCTGCGCGTGTCATCTCCTCTGGCCTTCAGACTAACAGGGGATAAACGGGTCGATTTTTGTAGATCTGGTTCCACTTCTTTGCTATCTGGTAGAAGTCGAGACCAACCAGCTTGAAGCCGTTGCCGTGCATCCGCGGTTTTTTATTTCACTGTTCGATAATTCTCAGAGTCTCAGTTGCGTGACGCTTTTCGTATTTAAAGACACTATGTGATTAAAAATGTTACATTGCATCCGCCTTCATAAATGCTGATATGTTAGATCTAGATTTTTTAGTGGTGAGAATCTGTTAAGACTTACATAGGAAAGTTCATGCTGTGTGTTTATGTGTGATAAGTATGCGACATATTTTATAATTCGTTCTGTATATATTATTATTATATTCGTGTTCTTGTGTGTATTCAAAAATCCGTAAATAAAGTTTTCCTTCTGGATTAATTCCTTGGAAAGTTCCATTGTCAGTGCAAGCTGAATGGTAAACGGATGCATTTTTCAGCTTCTGATTAACGTGTGACGATAAATCCATAGCTGAAGCTTTCAGCAGCACAGAAAGGTGTGGACAGTAACACTGGAGCTACTGCGAGTTGTTTATTTCCAGTTCGATCTCAGCGAGAGTTAATGGTGGAGAACAATGAAGAACACAGAGGATGCGCATCAACTGACGGAATCTATTTATAAGGTGAGTAGATACTAGAGGCGTGGATCGACATTTAGACAATGTCATCCATAGAGAATGGCCTCGAAAATTCTACCTTCAACTTTCTGTAAGGCTACATTGTACTACGTTTATACTCTTTACACAGTTTTAATACCATATAAATATTTAAAGTAACTACCATGAGCTTACTGAACCGGATTTAATGTCAATAATAAATATGTGCTTACCGAGTCAAGCTTAACACAACATAGTCTAACCTTTGTCTTGCCAGCGTGTTATTAAAATCGAAATTCTGACTCATGATGTGGAAAACTTCTACGCTTTGTTGCTACTACTACTCATGAGATGTTCTTATTCTTCCTGCTGTTGTTGTTGGTGGTGGTGGTGGTGGTTTAGATGGCGGTGTTGTGATGACGACAAAAATGAGAATGGTTTCTCCTCTTTCTTGCTACGACAAGCCCATGATGTTCTTAGTCTTCCTGTAGCTATTGTTGTTGTTGTTGTTGTTGTTGTTGTTGTTGTTGTTGTACTTCTTCTTCCTTCTTTTTCTTTTACTTCTTTTTCTTTTTCTTCTTCTTCTACTTCTTCTCGATTGTTGTCGTTGTTGTTGTTGTTGTTGTTGTTGTTGTTGTTGTTGTTGTTGTTGTTGTTGTTAGGTGTAGATGTTGATTATGGGAGTCGAAGATGACGATATCACTTCTACTGACTCAAGAAGAGACATCGCATGGGACTCCATGTCGTGTTGTTGATGACCATGCTATTTCTTTTATGTAGTCTAGAGTTTATTACTGATGTTGTTTCATGAGACGATGCTGCTGCTGCTGCTGCTGCTGCTGCTGCTGCTGCTGCTGCTGCTGCTGCTGCTCTGCTGCTGCTGCTGCTGCTGCTGCTGCTGCTGCTGCTGCTGCTGCTATTGATGCCGCTGTTATTCCTGATGGTATTATTTATGAATAATGAGTGTGACTGTGATTGTGGAAAAAAGCAAATTACAAAATATTTTTAGATTAATTGTCATGAAGAATTATGCCAAAAAGTTAAAGAGAGCAACCTCCAACCTCCATCCCCTCCCCCACTAATAGCAACGGCTGGTAGCGACCACAGCAAAGTTGAAGCTTTTCTCATGTACTCCGGATCGAAACTACAGACTATATTTCAGACAGACTTTCGAATAAGAGGAGGGGTAGAAAATAAAAGACTCCAGTTCAGATCTGATTCTCTCTTAAGCAAGATCAGGGCACTCTCCCACCTAATGCTTGACTGGGTTAGGGACCAGGGTCAGAGGAAGGGAAAGGGAAGAAAAAATACCTTCGGATGAGTTCTAAGACATACCCATGTTCCAGGCTCTCTTTCATGTCGGCCTTTTCTGTCCTAATTCTACCCCTAACCCTAAACCAAGCAAACAGTGAATCACTGGATATTGCCTATTCTTATATCAGAAATGGAGACTCCCTCGGTGGACTCCTTCAGTGGAACTTCCTGTAAAGAAGATATACGGTGGCACATCTAAGAATCCTCTTGTGGGGGGAGGGAAGGATGAACCTCCTGTTTTTCTTGCGCTCTCTCCCTTGAGAAATAAAACAAAAGCGGCTTCCTATTAACCAGAGTAAGAACGAATAGAAAGAAGGAGAGACAGAGAGAAAGACAGCAGTGGAAACAACAGGAGTTTACAAGAAGTATGATTTTTTTTTCNAGGGAGCGGAGGGGGGAAGCCCGCTTTTTGCAGTAATATAGTTTTTTCAAATTGATTGAGAACTTGCGGTACTAAGGCAATCTTCCCCTTCCTAGCCCTCCCCCTCCCCCAACACACACACAGACAACAAATAGACCTGTCAGTGGGATAGGATGGATTATATAAGATAGTTACACCCCTGTCTGCATTCTAAATACATTAAAATGCCCCTAATACATTGTAGGCGATGGTGCAGTGTTAAAACACCTATTATAATTTATCAAATGATTTCCTTCTCTTCAGACAGCTTATTGTGTAGGGCAGTTCTATAGTTTCTTCCCAACACTCTATTGGAATCAACACGCGCCTTGATGATGTGTGATAAGCAGCTCAAATATTTAAAGCAGTTTTGTTCTCCTTGTGTGTCTCAGCTTTACAAGTAGGTTCATTAAGAGATGTCTTTGTTCCGTAAGGACCTTGCTCATCGATAAAAGCACTCAATGTGTGTGTGTGGTGATTTAGCTCACGTTGATTGATGGGTGTTCACCACTCTAGCTGGTCACTTTTCCTGTTATTCTCTCTCTTTTTCTCTCTCTCTCTCTCTCTCTCTCTCTCTCTCTCTCTTTCTCTCTCTCTCTCTCCCACACTTCATATTTCTTTATTAGTCCTATCTATTATAAAATGAAATTCAATCTGTCCAATCGTCTTACAATCTTCTTATCTACCTGCCTGCCTGCAAGTCTGACTGCTTGTCTATGTTTGTCTGTCTGGGCGTATAACTAGCTATAATAAAATGTCTGTTTGCCCCGTTTGTTCCCTCATCTATCTATCTGTCTTTTTCCCTTCCCACGATTCCAAGACCTGCCGATCTGCCTAGCTGTATCATTCAGCTGAGCTACAGAAGTAATTTGTCGTAGAGCTTCCGTTGTGAAAAATTCGATGGACGATTTCCCCCTTCGCCTGCATGCAAGAAAATTTCATTTTTTTAAAAATTTTGTGGGTGAGGTATTCAAATGCTCAAAACAGGAGACATTTCATCTTTGCTTGATCCTGTATGTTTACTGCTGCAAGGTCGTTGCACAAGATCAAAAGAACTAATGATGTAGTGCTCTATAAATATTGAAGGCAAAATGAAGAGGTCATTGTCAGTGGTAAAACGTTCCGGATCACATTTTTTTTTTTTTGCACAAAACCTGTAGATACAAGTTTAAGATCTTTATTAGGCGTTGGTCAAAGAAATCCAAATCTCACATCGACAGACTTATTCAGCGTAGACATATTCACTGAAATAAAATATATTCTTATGATACAATTTCAATGTAATTAAACTCCTTTTCTTGTACTTTTCTTGAAAGCTGCATCAATTCTGTGTACACAATCATCCTTTTCACAAGCCTCTGGAGCAAAACTGTTGCATCTTATAATAAGGATCAACTTCATTTTCATATTTGTATGTTAAATTAGCTTACAGAAAAGCTTTCAACATCGAAGTAAAAGTTCAGATAATTCATAAGAAAAGAAACAGTTCTTTCAGCTCAGACAATTTTTATTTCTACCTGTCTGCAAGCGATAACATGATCAAAATCAGGACAATTGTTCTTCCGTCTTTTGCATAAATTTTGACATTTGTTAAAACGTCTAATAAGTGACGACAGTGAATGTTTTATCACATATACAAGTTTCAACTATGAAAGTAAACTTGTAGGTGTGTCGTGCACGACTTTTACATTTTGGACTCTGATCGTCCTTCCACTGATCTTTGTCACACATATATAGACTATATAATAAAGCAATGATTTTACTGTCATGAAGTCTAAAGTTGTTAACGTCACTAGAGTAATTATTTCCAGGCCACGCTTTCGTAACATTCAGGAAGTAACTAAACTATGCTAACCACAGTAAAAGCATGACCAGGGAGATACAAAATACTTTTAAATACAATGTCCTGGCTAAGGCTTTTGGTAAAGTGGTCAAATTATACTCATTCGCTGCTTGTCGCTAGTCACTCTCTCACACACTCGACTACATTCGCTCACGCATGCATGTCCACACGCAAGAACTCAATAATTCTTTGTTATCGGTTCCTATTTCACTCTCGTATTCACTTACTCAAGATTACTATTCTATATCATCCCAAGTTAAAAGTGTTCATGGATCTATAACATTTATTATATTCCATCATCCAGCCAGTCAGCCAACCACTAACGTATATTGTCTGTGTCCAAAATTTAGATATCATGAGGTCCTAGCTATATAAAACTTGGAGATCCAATGTTAAAAACTTACTCCAGAGGGTCTTACAAATGTGCGTAGCGTACCAAAACAAGACTGTGGATAGCCACAAAGCAAAACAAAAAAATATTGAAATCATACAAGATTGTATACCTTGTAATTATTTCGTTGCAAGATGTTGAAGTGAAAACAAAAAATTAATACAATGAAACTCTGTTGACTGCTTAACACAAATCCCTGCTCTGTACAATCTCATTCAACATTTCCGATGGCTATGTTCGCTATAAAAAGCACTTCAGATAACACAAAACCTTTGATAACACACTCTCAAAAGCTTGAGCCGGAGGGTAGTTGTGTTATCACAATTCAGAGCCACAGTATCGTTCTGGGGTATTGTTTTAAAAGACCGTGTATCCCTCTATTTCGATGTGGCTTTACAGTCTTTCAGTAATGTTTTTTTTTGTTTTCGTTTTAAAGACCTAGGATTTTCAAATCGCTGCCTTTACTGATTACATATTTTTTTCATTTCACTGGCTTGATCTCTCTCATTCTCATTTTGATGTGGCTTTACAGTCTTTAAATAATTTTTTTTTTGTTAATTAGAATTTTCAAATGGCTGCATTTACTGATTACATATTTTTCATTTCACTGGCTTGATCTCTTTCACGATTAGCCTTCCCTCTTCCCCTCCCCCCCTCTTCCCTTCCCCAATTCCCGACAAAAATCTGTAATTTTGTGAAGATAGTGGAGCCCTCGGGCGTAGCTTGTTGAGCGTATGACCAGATCTGGCACTGACACTCTCATAATAATTATATATATCTTCTCATCCAGTCTTCCTCTCTTTCTGTCTCTTTCCTTCATCTCGATCAATCTCGCTAATTGGCCAAATGGGCTAAGTACAGTAGTTAGCTAGCTTGCTCACAAACCCACTCACTTACTTACTAGCATATGCACAAACACATGAAAACACCGATGCACGCAACTACTTATTAACTCATCCTGTATGTCCCCCACTCTCTCTCCCTTGCGTTTCTCCTCTGCATTTTGACTCCTCTACCCTAGATAAGTCTATTTTTGAATGACTAACCAAATGACTGGTCTAGACTAGTCCTTCCAGGCATTTGTTATTTACTATCTTGGAGGATTTCGTGAGCCATTAGGTTATCCACAACCTCTTTATTACTATCTAAAAGAGTTGTGCATCAAAGTGCCCACGAAAGCCCGGAGAGGACAGCTTGCGCATTAACGATGGGATCACCTATCATTTTAAGCATTACATTAACTCTGCTTAATGAACGCTACTGAGGATTAATTCAGCACCAATGCACCAATGGAGTTCTTACAATGGTATCGTTCTAGGCGATCTTACTATGTCATGAATACTCCCGGAGGCAGTAAAACAAAATCCTGCTTTGTTTATTTGTGTATTTTCTCGCGTGAAACAAGAACAGTAGTATCGACATGTTGCTAAGAAGAAACTTGGAAGTATACATGAA
>JAWQUT010000022.1:2044979-2052194 GCA_033807755.1 Ellobium chinense
AATAGGTTGTTAACTCAGAGAGGAATGCCATAACAATATAATTTTTCTACGGTAGAAACGGCCTTGTTTAGAGTGATATTTTCAGCATCGAAGTCGTCATGTCAACACGGATGATTTTGTCTAAACTAAACAATCTTGGTGCTAGACTACATCTGGTTATACATTTCACTGGTGGTGGTGGTGGTGGTGGTGGTGGTGGTGAAGGAAGTTGCCTTCTTCTTCATCTTCTTCTTATTATTATTTCTTCTATTCTTCTTCTTCTTCATCTTCTTCTTTCTTCAAATTCTTCTTCTCCTTCTTATTTTCTTCTTTTCCTTTTTCTTTTACTGTTGCAAGGGCTGTTGCCCTCGTCAGTGCATTTGTTCTTGAAAATGTGGTGCTCTCATGCTGGTAGTGCATATAATGATGAAAGAGACTGAACTTGAAATGATAGGAGACTGCTTGTTAAAGCTCTTTCTAGTTTTGAGATCACAGGAGTTCAACATCTGTTTTCATTTCTAGGTAAAATGTCAGCAAATTATCTTGACATCCTACAAGAGAGGTACTGGCAGCAGCTAGTCTAGATCCAGACTAGAAGGCTGATTGATATTGATTTTCTGTGCGATGATAATGGGTGGATGCTTAAAGAAAACTCTTGTATCAATATCTATCACAATAGACCCAAGTGAAGTTGTTGTTGGGAAGTTGTTGTTGCTGATGCTGATGTTGTTGTTGTTGTTGTTGTTGTTGTTGTTGTTGTTGTTGTTGTTGTTGTTGTCCTTGTTCTTGTTGTTCTTGTTCTTGTTGTTCTTGTTCTTGTTGTTCTTGTTCTTGTTGTTGTTGTTGTTCTTGTTGTTCTTGTTCTTGCTCTTCTTGTTGTGGATTTTTTTTAAAATGTATTTTGTTAAGTGCATTGCTGTTATAGTTATTGCTGTTGCTCTCCTTTTACTTACTGCTTATATTTATACGTATAATTTAAATTGCTGTTGTTGTTGTTGTTGTTGTTGTTGTTGTTGTTGTTGTTGTTGTTGTTGTTGTTGTTGTTGTTGTTGTTGTAATTTTCAAAGTCATGACTTAGGTGTCATTTCATAGAGGTCTATGCTTGCTTCACGATCTGATGCAGTGTGATGTATTCGGTTCTGATAGTTTCATGTTTTTAGACCGGCCGTTTTTATGTCTGTTGGGCATAAAACCTCAGTGCACCATTCTGCACCATGGCGTGCTTTTTAGAGTGTTTCCAACGTTGAAATTATCGGACCATATTGCACTGGTGTTCACACTGAGATCATGGTGCGCCTCCTGAATACAGATAACAGGCTGAGATATAAAAAAAAAAAGAAATATCGCATTTAAAATTTAATGCCGAGATACTATTGTCGTTTGCGAAAAAAAAGGACTATAGAGCTTTTACGCTAAAACACAATTTTACAGGAGATTGCAAAATAAAACTTCCGCATTGGGATTCCCTTTATCAGTAAAAATCATTGACGCCTACTACTGATTATTTCATTAACTAAAAGAGGACGAGAAAATAAGCCAAAATGGAAGGAAGGAGAGGATTAGGCTCTATACAGTACGCCGAAAGTAAAAGTGACTTTACTTGACGAATGCGGTCTTTTTCTGTGAAACGGTAAGTTAGATCTATTTAGTAATATGCATTTAACCTATCGACTTTTAGTATCTCATCTGAACTAATTCTGCACTTTCGACATGAGGTTTATTTCAGCCTCGCATCGATTTATGATTCCATAATGTGAGTTTAAGTAAAGTGCCTAGTTCGTTCCTGTAATAAATCCCCCGGTAAATCTGAGCTACAAAACGTAGATTACCCAATCTGCTCAGAATCAATGCAAATCAAGTGCCCTGATGCCCTTTCCGAGTTTGTGTAAAGAGGGAGCCCTAAAAATTCAATGTTGGAATTAACAACCGGTTAAACAATCTGATAACGAAGACCTGGGAAAAAATACGGTAATGGAAAGGAGCATGATAGGGACAAACATTGGTAACAATAAGCCATAGCAACAGGGACGTGGTGTAATGGTAGTCAAATAGTCATTGACTACCACTTGGATAAAAGAACGCTTTGTAAAAATGTTTTTAGAAACAAAGATAAATAACCAAAAAAGTACTGAAGTAAGAAATGCAAGCGCTCATAGTTTACTATAAAGTCACAACCTTGCAATACACTAAGCCCTCCCACCCCCAACGAAAAAAAAAAAAAACGCTGCACATGTCACTTGAAATTTTTATTACAAGAATGGCACTTGCACCCCGACTGAGCTCCAAACGCAGCCTAGCTTAGTCAGCCAAGTAGTCATTTTGAATTTTGACTACGTAGCTTAGCTGCTGGCAGCTCGTTTTTCACTGTATTATGCGCAAAACTCGGCACTTCCACCCAGATTGAGCCCCAGCTGCACCGCGAGCACTGCTAGAATTTCCATGCCAGTAGGCAAAAATCTAAATGCCTAATTGGTTCAGTTAAATCCCCTAGCAAACGTGGCTATTGTTTTGAAAGCATCCATTGCGAGCACTTGCAACGGATAAAAGACTACATATGCTCAGCTATGACTCGAGCAAACAATACATGTCTAAGATGCCTTGCTATGGAAACAAAAGCTGATCAAAGAACAGTCATTAGCACTTTCCTTCAACAATACCGACCTTAGTCATTTTGCCCTCATGAAGGAACGACGCGTTAATATCATCTACAAAAAGTAAACAGGAAGTCAGTATAGTTTTACTGTTGCAGTTATCGCTGAATATTTTGTTGTTGTTGTTGTTGTTGTTGTTGATGTTTTTGATTTGTGATTGCCGTGATATTGCACATATCCTGCATGCTACCCGCCTCCACTTAATGTAAATGTTGAGGGTCGTTGGGGTAAACGTACGACGATACCCTTAACCTTTGTGCAAATTTGCCTACTAAGTTTCGACCCCCACGCTACACCCCTGCATTGCAAGCTATTGGTACGGCCAGGGATGTCCAACTTCTTGACAAGTGGAGTCATTGTATTACTTTAGTCATCTTATGACAACAATCTTATCTGAAATGTAGCTGCGTGTATCATCACAATGTTTTAAAACACACATTTTGTTTTTCAAGACGAACACACTGATGTTTTCACTGAGAAAGACACTTGAAACTGAAACGGCTGAGTCTCTCATAGGTGTCCACCACTCTCTGCCAGGTTAAGGATAAGGATAACTTTATTTGTCCACAAAGGGAAATTTGTCTTGTTACAGTGTGCTTACAAAACATAAATATCTGTGCAAACACACACACTCCCTCGCTATCACACATACACACGCACATACTTCCACACACACACCCACAAGCAACCACGAACACACACAATATTTTTTATATGCCCTATATTCCCACGACTCTTTATTACCCCAATTCTATATGCCCACAGCCCTACTGTGAGCAGTCGAGAAATGTGTCAGGGTCGCGGGTGAACACTAAACTCACACGTGACAGTTAGAGAACATATTTAGGCAGTAGGTATTTAAGAACTATTAAGTTGCTGTGAAGTTAGTGTCACTGTGATATAGTGGTAGCACGTTCAGACTTGCAAGCTGAGAGACCCTGGTTCGATTCCCGGTAGTGACAGGAAATTTTCTAGTGTGAGGTTTTTTCGGCCTATCTTCTCAAAATTGATAATTCACAGTAATTTGGTAAAATCCCTGGTGACACACTTCCCTAAAATAATACGTAACATCTGAAAAACATCTATGTTACCCCAACCCTATATTCTCACAGTCCTATGTTACCCCAGCCCTGTATTCCTACAGCCCTATATTCCCACAGCCCTATATTACCCCAGCGCTATATTCCTATAGCCCAATGTTCCTCAGCCCCTATATGCCTCTGCCTATGTTCCCACATCTCCATATTCCCACGGGACGGCCTTATGTCCGCAGATGTTTCCCATGAGTGCATAATGTACGACCGTGAACAATATCAGATATCCTCTAGAGACTTCATAGGCCCTCTTTTACACTCTTTACCGCCCATGTTATGACTTCTGTGCCATCAGCTGGGCACCCCTGATCTAAGAACAATATCATTAATTTTTGAAAAAAAAAAAATTTATACCAATTAGTTTTGAACTGCCAAAGAAAACAGTAAAGGATGAATTAACCCCTATTAGAAACAAGAGAAGTAATTGTTATAAAATCAGTGCTCTTTAAAGATGTGCATAACTAATCTAAAGTGCATTCTGCTGGAATTACTTATCATGCTTTTCAAGCTTTCTGTTCTAGATTAGCCATAGTTAAGACTTATTTAGTTCACTTAGTCACATTGTTTACTTCCGTGTCAACACTTAACCTACATAAAAAGTACGCGAGTCATCCAGGCTTTCGCGTCTACCTGTAGAGTCTTTTGTAGTACATGTATTGACCCAGCTGGGCTAAGCAACCGCTTTGTCTGTGGACACCACAGGTCTTGGTATGAAAACTGATCGATTTTCGCCCACCACGAGCAAGGTCTGTTAGTCAAAATGATGATATCTTCATGGACAATTGTCTCAACTGTTGATGAATTATTTAGGGACAGTTAACGAGTGTCACTGGGGTATTGGCAATACCAGAGCAGAGGTGCGTTCTGAGGGTGGGACACTCCGCCCTCATCTTCCCCCACCCCTTTCTACTCCTCCCTTCCCTTATCTATGAAAGCAGTCATTCTGATTGCTTGCACTTTCTCTGACCAGTGGGAATAGGATGTTCATTTCTGAGGAAGGAGTGGTAGGGGAGGGGGCAGGAAATGAAGATGGTGACCCTTTTCTATGAATCTTAGATTGGCCACTGCATCATAGTCAATCGCTAGGCGGAACACTGTTTACCATTAACCCATTTCTGATGCAGATCGCTTGGAGTGGCAGGAAGTAGGCCATTGTGAGAACATAAACCTACAAATGGTCGCTTAAAAACAATTAGTCTATGAGCTAAACGGGTGGAAAGATTAAGGTGGTGGCATTGACTTTTAAGCACAATCTCAGCTGCTTTAGAGGAATTGAGTTTGTAGGGTTCACAAGAAAAAGATGTATTTCAGAAGAAAAATAAAATCCAGGACCTTAATTTACCCAGTTCGAAAATTGTTTTATAGTGCCATATAGCGTTAAAAATTCATACATAACACGTAAACAGTATATGGTGAGCAGCCCACATCATACACATAAATGCACAACGTTACAACTGAAATATATAAAAGCTTATTGCTTGTCGCCTTGGTGCAGCGCTCTGGTCCCTTCGTATTAAAAAGTACTCGTCTCGTTTACAGCAGTACTTTAGTAGAGCTAAAAAGAAAACAAAACAAAAGCAAATAAAATGTTTAAAAGACATTGGAAGATTGCATAACTATTCATGACTTTGACCTTACATATTCGAAATACCCACAGATTCCTTGCAGTTATCTGGTTTTTGGTTCCATATTTTCGGCATCACTTTTACTCACGAAATCGAAATTGCGGACTGATCCCTCTAGATATGGAAGTCGTGAGATTCTGCCTCAATAGATGTTTGGTTGTTGTTTGTGTTTTGTTTTTGTTTTTGTTTATGATGTAGCACCGTGACTTTTGATTCTATTAAGCTCAAATTCAATCAGTAATGTACATGTACCATACTAAACACAGAACATTTCAATATTTTGTCTGTTGATGTAACATACCACTTCTGCGGCAGATATTCCCTTCACACATCCGCGCCCCTCTCTTTCTCCCACCCCCTCCACCCCATTCCGCCCTTCTTTAGAGATTAGATTTTGATGTTGATATATGGTCCTATACATGAACTAGACATCAAGGTAGAACATTGAAGTATCTTGAAGCCCTAAAGCCGAGTCCGTGGAGGGACCCCGGAGCAATGTCATTGCTGCTGTTGCTAGTGGTGGTGCCTATTGCTTTTATGTGTTTTTATAACAAGAAATTCCAGCACGATTGTCTGCCTGTATTATATAATCCAACAATTATAGCAGCCTTTGGCTAGATCAAGTTACTGGCATTAAATGAAACTTTAATGTGTTCTTTCATGGGGTGACGCCATTACTTTACCTTGCATTATTCTGGTCCTAGATAGAGTTAAGAGGAATAGAAAAAGATTGAGAAAATCGTGACTGGAAAACATTTCATACTACGACACCAGCTTCCGACTTTCTGTCTAAGTCTGCATCTTATCTGTTTTCTTTTCCCCTCCTCTTCAATGTTTTGCCTTTTTTTTCCTCTTGCCTTGCCTTGGTCCAGCCTTGCTTTAGTCTTTTTTTTTTTTTGAAACTCCGGCATCTTAGTTTGATGACGTGATCGGAATCAGGTAGGGAAAGAACGATTCCTCTTGCTCTTACGCCGCCTATTTCCAGGCCGGAGCTCACAACAAACATTTGTTTACATAGTGATTTAGAACCTTGCAGTTCTCTTTACAATATTTGCACAAGCATAAAAAAAAAAATACTTCCTGATACCAACATGTTTACATTTGGGTTCAGGACGTTGTGTGTTTGTAATCGCTCTCAGGTCACGTCATGATCAAAAGAGAATCAGCTGGGACATTAATTCAACGGACTTTTTTCCTCTCGTGCCAGATCTGTGCCATGACGCAGCTCACTGGCAGATCCAGAAGGGTTGTTCATCCTCCCCAGCCCTTCCCTCGCAATGTTTCTATCCCTAGTGCTCTCAATACCACTCTCACCTTTCACTTATCAGTAGGTTCCAAGATGCTGTTCATCCCGCAGCTCTTTTACATATCAGTGACGTATATAGAAATTTAATATAAATACTTGAAACGGGGTTGTTGTAATGTATTATTATGAAATCTAAAGTTACATTTGGTTTATGCGATATTCAGGGAGGGATCAGTAATGTAGGTGAACACCCCCACCTCCCCCCCCCNACCCCACCTTATTGTTTTTGTTTCTGGATCTGCCTCTGTGCCCCTGTTTGGGACATTTTTCCTTCCTCCGAATTATACTCACCCTGGTGATGAACTGGAAGCCTACCCTATCATAAAGGTTACAGAAGCCTAATCCAATTTCCCTCTTTGAGCCAATAAACTGTTTTCTCTACTGTCACTTGCAAGAAAGGCCACAATCTCCAGGTCTTCTTTAATTATTTGCAGAATTCAATGAGCTTATTAAAAATGATGTTCAAAATATAGATCTTGCAGTTCGTTTTCGAGCTGCGAACCGATACATCGAAAGGTGTAAACAAGCTAACCAGTTTCCTTAACGACAAGTGCTCCGCA